>RJVU01064619.1:2139342-2153628 GCA_003731715.1 Anabarilius grahami
TATATTCTTTATAAATATGCCCATGGAATTATAAGAAACCATAAAAACTTTACTTGAAATAAGATAAACATTAACTGAAATAATATATATATATATATATATTATATAAACTAGTTGCAGAGTTCAGCAAGTTCATTCCTCATTTTAATTTAGTTTAACTTGATTTACTAAAATAAATAAAACTAAACTGAAAAAATTATTAAAAACTATATAGAAATATTAAAAAAGAAAAAACTTTATAATAGTATCATAGTAATAATACAATAATAGTATCTTAATGATACTAAAATAGCACTGGTACACTGGTACAAAACATTGCAAGAAAGCAGTTTAATCCATTTTAAAGTAAGTCAACTTTTACGTAAAAAAAATGTGAAACACTGCAGCTTTTGAAAGCAAATACAAAATGTAAGCATAAATATGGAAGTATATGCAAAGGAGACATTTGAATCAGGATTCTGGTTAAATATATTTATATATTTGCAATGGAAGAGCTTTGGCGAAACAGATGATCTTTTTATTTCTGTTTGTGAGTTGTATGCATGTTAATATTATTAATATACAGTAATTTTGAAAAGTAAAATATAAAAAGACATAACAGAAAAAAACTAGAGCATTGATCCTTCTTTCCTGCCCACTTTGCAGGTGCGGTCAATGTCAGCCTCCGAAGTGACAGCCACATGATCACCTATCGTGGCAATGGAAAAATAAAGCGATACCTCAGCAGCATTTCAATACATTTCCGTACCAGGCAGCAGAATGCGACTCTACTACATGCTGAGCGCGATTCTCAATTTATTACCATTTCCATCCAAGATGGACACGTGGTTTTAGAGCTGCAGGGAGAAAAACAAACCTCCTATGTGTATATAACCAGTCTGGACCTGGTTAATGATGGACAGTGGCACAGGGCAGACTTCAGCATGGACAGCCCAGCCATACAGTCATCCAGATGGAGAATGGTTCTGGATGAGCACTGGGAGAAACCCTCCATCTCATTTACAGCATCAGAAGATCTGGATTTCCTGAGAGAAGATGTGGACATCATCTTGGGGGGTTTGGGACCCAATTCGGAGGGAAACTTTGCTGGCTGTCTTGGTTTGGTGGAGATTGGTGGACTTGCATTGCCATATTACAGCGACATGGAGATGAACCTTCCCAGGCCCCAGGAAGAGCACTTTCTGAGAACCTCTGGAACGCCCTACTTTGGCTGCTGGGGATTAAATGTCTGTGAGCCTGACCCTTGCCAAAATGGAGGGGTTTGTGAAGATCTGTTCGACCGCTTCAAGTGCCATTGCCCATCTGATTGGGATGGCCAACGCTGTGAATCCACTCTAGACACTTGTGCCTCAAACCCTTGTGTTCACGGAGCCTGCAGAGTGGTGTCAGCAGGATACGAGTGCTCGTGTGATGTAGGCTACACCGGCCGACGCTGTGAATTGGATGTGGACGTATGCGCCCACCACAAGTGCAGCAATGGCGGAACGTGTCTAAGAGGACTGAAACGCTACGCATGTCTCTGTCCGAGGAACACAACAGGACCTTTCTGCAGGTGAAGATGTTTCCCATGCTCACCCCTGAGATGCATCTCGGCACATGAGTTCTTCAGAAATATCTTGAAATGTTGACATTCTTTGATATTTGCATGTTAAATTCCATTTCTGTTTCAGGGAGAGAGTTCCAGAACTTCCATGGTATATCGACAGGTTTCCGTGAGTTTAATTTCTTATAATATGTAATAAAGGTACTGTAAGCCAAAGGGTTTTCGAGATCGGAAAGTTTTTGCTGAAGCGTTATATGCAGTGAACCAAGCCAGCCAGCTAACGATGAATCACAACATTACAAACTTTGATTTGAAGAAAAAAATATTTGAAAATTGGTCGAAAAGACAATACAAGACTGTGTACTTCACAGCTTTAATGATGGAAAGAACTGCAATCCCATGAAGCAAATTACATAAATTAAAAACGATGGTGAAATATAAAACTAATTATTTAATGTATATTGAAAAATATGCAGGCATACAGTGGGTACGGAAAGTATTCAGACCCTCTTACATTTTTGACTCTTTGTTATATTGCAGCCATTTGCTAAAATCATTTGTTCATTTTTTTCCTCATTAATGTATACACAGCACCCCATATTGACAGAAAAACACAGAATTGTTGACATTTTTGCAGATTTATTAAAAAAGAAAAACTGAAATATCACATGGTCCTAAGTATTCAGACCCTTTGCTGTGACACTCATATATTTAACTCAGGTGCTGTCCATTTCTTCTGATCATCCTTGAGATGGTTCTACACCTTCATTTGAGTCCAGCTGTGTTTGATTATACTGATTGGACTTGATTAGGAAAGCCACACACCTGTCTATATAAGACCTTACAGCTCACAGTGCATGTCAGAGCAAATGAGAATCATGAGGTCAAAGGAACTGCCTGAAGAGCTCAGAGACAGAATTGTGGCAAGGCACAGATCTGGCCAAGGTTACAAAAACATTTCTGCTGCACTTAAGGTTCCTAAGAGCACAGTGGCCTCCATAATCCTTAAATGGAAGACGTTTGGGACGACCAGAACCCCTTCTAGAGCTGGCCGTCCGGCCAAACTGAGCTATCGGGGGAGAAGAGCCTTGGTGGGAGAGGTAAAGAAGAACCCAAAGATCACTGTGGCTGAGCTCCAGAGATGCAGTCGGGAGATGGGAGAAAGTTGTAGAAAGTCAACCATCACTGCAGCCCTCCACCAGTCGGGGCTTTATGGCAGAGTGGCCCGACGGAAGCCTCTCCTCAGTGCAAGACACATGAAAGCCCGCATGGAGTTTGCTAAAAAACACCTGAAGGACTCCAAGATGGTGAGAAATAAGATTCTCTGGTCTGATGAGACCAAGATAGAACTTTTTGGCCTTAATTCTAAGCGGTATGTGTGGAGAAAACCAGGCACTGCTCATCACCTGTCCAATACAGTCCCAACAGTGAAGCATGGTGGTGGCAGCATCATGCTGTGGGGGTGTTTTTCAGCTGCAGGGACAGGACGACTGGTTGCAATCGAGGGAAAGATGAATGCGGCCAAGTACAGGGATATCCTGGACGAAAACCTTCTCCAGAGTGCTCAGGACCTCAGACTGGGCCGAAGGTTTACCTTCCAACAAGACAATGACCCTAAGCACACAGCTAAAATAACGAAGGAGTGGCTTCACAACAACTCCGTGACTGTTCTTGAATGGCCCAGCCAGAGCCCTGACTTAAACCCAATTGAGCATCTCTGGAGAGACCTAAAAATGGCTGTCCACCAACGTTTACCATCCAACCTGACAGAACTGGAGAGGATCTGCAAGGAGGAATGGCAGAGGATTCCCAAATCCAGCTGTGAAAAACTTGTTGCATCTTTCCCAAAAAGACTCATGGCTGTATTAGATCAAAAGGGTGCTTCTACTAAATACTGAGCAAAGGGTCTGAATACTTAGGACCATGTGATATTTCAGTTTTTCTTTTTTAATAAATCTGCAAAAATGTCAACAATTCTGTGTTCTGTCAATATGGGGTGCTGTGTGTACATTAATGAGGAAAAAAAAAAGAACTTAAATGATTTTAGTAAATGGCTGCAATATAACAAAGAGTGAAAAATGTAAGGGGGTCTGAATACTTTCCGTACCCACTGTATATATATATATACACATACACACACACACATTTTTAAGTATATTGAGAACATGGGAGTGGGTTAGAACTCTTTTGATGCAATTTGTTTGTCGCGACTCTCTGATTGGTAGAATCTTCTGTACACAGCATCATGGGTAATGTAGTTTTTCACCATGAATTTCACTGTTAAACACGATTATTTTTAAAGTAAGATGAAATAATGCAAACAGATGGCTTCAACAAAATGATATACTATCAATTAACAACCTCTGAATGGTATGTCTGTCTATAAACATATCATTAAAAATAAATTTTTCAATCAGATTGAAGTCATTTCAATCAGATAAAAAAAAATCAATCAGTTTTTACTTCCGGAGCCCAAATGTTGCACTCTATGTAAAAGGCAATTATTTAATTTAGAGGACAGTTTGTTTTTTATAATATCAGTCTTACCAGTATAAATAATTTTTTAATTATATAGCTGCCTTTTCCTTGGCATCTACAAGTTTGAAAACCCCTGCCAACCAATATTAGCAAACCCGAACAAGCAAAGTAATTTACTGCAGAGGGCATTTATGATTGGCTATAAAAATGCAGGCACTGTTTTTTACTGTCACAGTTACAGGGAATGTGTTCTATTTAATATATCTATTTCAGTGATGTGTCTGGTAGTTTAATGTGTAATTTAAAATAAACATTTAGAGTATGCTATATGTTAAGGCTGATTGCTCAGAATTGTTACTTTTTGCTTTATTATGCTTTAGAAATGAGAATAAATAACGAAAACTATAACAATAATGATATATTTTAAAAATCACTCTAAATGTAAAAGAATAGCAGAGTCCACACCACAGCTATAACAATAACAGAACAGAGGAACGATATTGTTGGAATCAATTTCACAACAATTTTTTTCAGTTGATGAAAGATAAAAACACTGATCAGCCAAACAGAATCCATCCTGCTTCAAAGAGCTCGAGCATTTAAAGAGGCAGACAACATAACTGCAGTATACACAAGATATTGTGCGTTGGTGTGGATGCTATTATAGTTTTTGTTATAGTTATCTTTAAAGTTATTATTCTTGGTGTGAACAGTCCATAAAACTTAAAGGGTTAGTTCACCCAAAAATGAAATTTCTGTCATTAATTACTCACCCTCATGTCATTCCACACCCGTAAGACCTTCGTTCATCTTCGGAACACAAATTAAGATATTTTGATGAATTTCGAGAGGTTTTTTTATCCTCCATTGAAAGCAATGGAATCAGTACATTCCATGTCCAGAAAGGTACTAAAACATCATTAAAATGGTCAACGTGACTGCAGTGGTTCAACCTTAATGTTATGAAGCGACGAGAATACTTTTTGTGCACCAAAACAAAACAAAAAAAACGACTTTATTGAACGATTTTTCCTCTTCTCTGTCAGTCTGTTAAGCAGTTGGCGCAGTGCTGCGTTTCCTTGTTTATGTCCGAATGCCGGCTCATTATTGGCCGGCTCCTGCATCAGCATCACATGCATGCCTCGTGCTGCTCATGTGAAGGCCAATACTGAGCCGTCGTTCGGACGTGGAACCTGGAAGCTGCAACGAAAATAGCGTAGCAGAGGAGAGACGGGGAGAGACGTATTTGTTGAATAAAGTCATTATTTTTGTTTTGTTTTTGTGCACAAAAAGTATTCTCATCACTTCATAACATTATGGTTGAACCACTGTAGTCATGTTGACTATTTTAACCATGTTTTTACTACTTTTCCGGACATTGACTGTACTAATTTTGTTGCTTTCAATGGAGGATAAAAAAAAACCTCTCAGATTTCATCAAAATATCTTAATTTGTGTTCTGAAGATGAACAAAGATCTTACAGGTGTGGAATGACATGAGGGTGAGTAATTAATGACAGAAATGTCATTTTTGGGTGAACTAACCCTTTTAATAGAACTGTATTACGTTTTAATGAAGTCTGTACCAAGCCTTATCCTTTTGTCACATTTTTCTCTAGATACCCTAAGCTTCCTGTGTCTTTCTGTGGGAATGAGAGATGGAACTATAGTTGCTTCAATGGTGGGAATTGCTCCTCTGTAGAGGATAATTGTGAATGTCTACCTGGATTCACTGGACAATGGTAAGAATATTAAACCACAGAGGTTCAATTGTGTGATACCACAGTGAATTGGTGAAAACCTAATATTCTGGTTTGGTGCTCATGAAACATTTCCTATTACTATCAATGTCGAAAACGGTGATACATTTATTTTTTCAGGATTCTTTGATGAACAGACAATTCAAAAGAACAGCATTTATTTAAAAAAAAAAAGAAAAGAAAAAAAAAGTGGTTTAAATTATATGTCTTTACTGTCACTATTGATCAATTTAATGCTCATTGCTGAATAAATGTATTATTTATTTTCAAACAAATCTTACTGACCGCAAGCTTTTGTATGGTATTGAAATTTGAATTGGGGCATTCAATGCCACCTTAGCTATAGCAAAGCATTATTTGTAATACTTGAATAAATCCCTAACCCTAAGTATTAAACTCTGGCACATAAGTCCTGCATTTGTACTGCAGACATAAATAACACTTTAAAGTGCAGCTCATTGATGAGAAGTGTGCTATTTTTTCTCTCTGTAATCAGACTTAAAGGGTTAGTTCACCCAAAAATGAAAATTCTGTCATTTATTACTTACCCTCATGCTGTTCCACACATAGGGAGCAATGACATTTCCTCTCTCAAGATCCATAAAGTTACTAAAAACACATCTAAATCAGTTCATGTGAGTACAGTGGTTCAATATTAATATTATAAAGCGACGAGAATATTTTTGGTGCGCCAAAAAAAAAGAAATAACGACTTAAATAGTGATGGCCGATTTCAAAAGAGCATAATGACTCAGCGTGTCGAATCCGCAGTTCAGAGCGCCAAAGTCACGTGATTTCAGCAGTTTCAGATCCGAATCATGATTCGATACACTGATTCATTTGTGCTCCAAAGCTTCTTGAAGCAGTGTTTTGAAATCGACCATCACTAAATAAGTCGTTATTTTGGTTTTTTTGGCAAACCAAAAATATTCTCGTCGCTTTATAATATTAATATTGAACCACCGTACTCACATGAACTGATTTAAATATGTTTTTAGTACACTAATGGATCTTGAGAGAGGAAATGTCATTGCTCCCTATGCAGTCCTCACGGAGCCATTGGATTTCAACTAAAAGATCTTAATTTGTGTTCCGAAGATCAACGAAGGTCTTACTGGGTGTGGAACGGCATGAGGGTGAGTAATAAATGACAGAATTTTCATTTTTGGGTGAACTAACCCTTTAATGGCAAATCGAGTTTTTCTGCCTACTGTTTGTAATATGCCGTAAGGTGGCCTTCAAGCGCTGCCCTTCACTGTGTCAATCTCTTCATCTGAAATGACTGATTTTCTTTGACAGGTGCGAGATGGAGCTGGATGAATGTGCATCTGACCCCTGCCTTAATGGAGGTTTCTGCCGTAACCTGATCAACAGGTTCCAGTGTGTTTGCGAGATGAGCTTTGCAGGTGATCACTGTCAGATTGATGTCAGTGACTTCTACGTTTATGTGTTCCTGCTCCTGTGGCAGAACATCTTCCAGCTGTTGTCATACCTCATTTTGCGTTTAGATGATGACCCAGAGGTTGAATGGAACGCAGCCAATGATGACTAAAAACAATTCCTTCTCAGACATTCTGAGGACTCTGAGGAAGATGTGGGGTGATGTTGAATGGACACAATACGCGAAGGCCTTTAAAGGGATCCTATTATGCTTTTTTTCATTTTGAACTTTTAGGGTGTAATGTTGCTGTTTGAGCATGAAAAAGGTCTGCAAAGTTACAAAGCACAAAGTCACTCCAAAGGGAGTTATTCTCTATATCAGTAAGCACTGTTTCTAAACTCCCTGAAACACCTCGATTGTAGCCTTGAATTTTCTTCCAGGAACGAACATGTCACATAATTCCTGATTTAAATAATTCCCACCCAAGGCATACGCAAGTAAAGGTGGCGAGGCCTGGATGAGTTGAGTTAGTATTGTGTTGAAACTCACGGTTATGATAAGGGGCGTAACATTTCTGGAACACGCTCAAAGTTGTTGACCAATCACAACACACTGATCCTGCTGACCAATCAGAGCTCATTGCACTTTTCAGAAGGAGGGGTTTCATAGAGACAGGAAGTAAACAGAGCGTTACTGACAGACCTGGAAGAGAGGTGCTGCAATAATGTAAATTATGTGAAAAATAAGGCTTTTAAAAAAAATCAATCATGAAATCATATTTATAAATATAAATATGACAAATTTACAAAGGTCATAATAGCTCCCCTTTTAATATTATTAGAGATCATTATGGGTATTGGTTTTCAAGATCAAATGTAGTTAAGGAATCATTCAATGAGAAAACTGATATATAAACTGCAGCTTCTGAATAATAATTCAGATAAAATTCTAACTATTCTAGAATGGTATCCTAATAATACTGATACAAAACAGCTCAGATCTGTTCACATTATAGCATCTGACAATAAAAGGCTTTCTATGTGCCTTCCTTTTCCTCATAAATATCTATTTTTGAAAATGTTCTCAAAATGTTTCTCATAACTTCTCAAAGAGTACAAAACACTACAAAAGTTTGCAGTTAATCATATTATATGTGAAGCCCATCTGTTAATTTTTTTGTCATATTCTGATGGTAAGAAAAGCAGATTAATATTTTTAATCCCATCATTAAATGTTTTTTTGTTTTTTTTCTCAACTGGTGTTCTGATTTGTGAATTTATTTTGATGTTAATGTTCATTTTTGGAGTAAATATGTAATCCTATCAGTTTTCCATTATTTTACTCCATATAGAAGATTTAGTTTTGCAAATCTATTAAACTATTCACAAAAAATAAGAGCATCATCAATATTTTTGTGATTTAGTTTCATAAACTAACAAATATTGTAATATTTTTCTATCCAGCAGCTGTGTATATTTTAGTTTTAGTTTTGCTTATGAATTTGAGATTGACAATAGGTTAAATGGCTGTTTTTTTGTTTTTTTTTTAGATCAGAATATCAAAGAGATTAAAAGAGAGACTACGGTAAAAGTTTGCAGATCTTGCTTAAAAAGAAACAAAAGGGCAAACATTGGCCATAAAATAACAAATTAGTAAATATTCTACTCACTCCTCGTATTGCTGACCACTAGTTGAACTGGATTTCCGCTATACTCAGGTAAATAGAGGCACTTCAGAAAAACAAGTTTGCATGAAGTTATGTTTGCTTTTCATTGTTGGGTGTTTGATAAGCACCAGAAACAGCAAAAACACATTTAGAAGGATCTTTTAGAAATGGTTGAAATCTTTTTGCAAAAAAGTGAGTCAAATTGAAGATTTTTCGGATTATATTTCTTTAAATTGCACACTTGGTATGAATTCATAAAAAAAAAAAAACTGAAGAATGACTGGATGCGAGGCTGACTGGAATGTCAGTCAGGTTCCATACATGTGAGTTTAATCACCAAGGACATGGTCAAAGTTTAAAAGCATGTCTGCTTCCCCAAACCAAACTTCAATTTGAACACCCACTCAAATTGCACAGTTACGTTTGCTTTGGCACTCAAAGATGGTTCATTGGTGTCATTTACGTAACAGAAATCAGAATGTCTTTACATTTACCATGTGGTCAAGACTAAAGTACAGCGTATCTATATATATACACAATAAAACAAACCCGGTCACCTTCTATCCGCATATCAGCTTCACTTCAGGAGTTCAGGTTATTGCTGTTCAGCATGCAGCTCTGGGTTACAGTGGCTGTTCTTGGGCTCCTGGTAATGGGCTCATGGGCACAGGGGGTGATGCCCACCTTCAGCTTGCCTCCCTGTGATTCCCCGGAGGCTGAAGCAGCGGCTCTGGTGGCACAGGATTTCCTTAATGCTCAGCACACCCACGGTTACAAATATGCCCTGAATCAAATTGAGAAAGTCAAGATCCTCTCCACGGTAAGACAATGGATGATCATGAACAAAGCTTGTGTGATGGTGGCTGTAGCAGTCATGTGAGTGTCCAAAACATCAGCTTTAAAAATGAAGACGGTATTATATGATTATTTCATTCACTGAGCTTTTTTAAGAATATGAAACCTGTGTAGTTCCATGAGATTTAAGGAAATGTTTAATATAGTTTGTTAAATTGATATTATTATGCGTTTCTGAAGAATTGAACAAATTTATTTTTATATCTACACTACCATTCAAAATAAGTTTTGCATGCATTTTATTACAGGGTTTTAAGATTCAATTGTCTCTTTGTAGCCAGGTCAAGCAGACAAGTATCTTCTGGAGTTGGAGTTGCTGGAAACTACATGCCACGTCTTGGATAAAACACCAGTGAGCCTGTGTCCAGTCAGACAAAAGCGTAGTACGGTGAGATCTGTTCAATTAACTTTATGTATGTTTACTTTTGTAAATATGTCATATATTGCATTTATCTAAAAGCGTGTCCTTTTCCAGGCTGTTGAGGCAGATTGTGATTTTGCTCTGACAAATACAACTCAAGGTCTGTCTGTTGTGGCATTCAAGTGTAAAACCGAAACAGGTAAGAGGACAAAAAAATCCTTGTTAAAACAAATGCACTTTCTGTCAGCTGATTAGGAAAGGAGACCCTTTGTTTTTTTGTTGTATCTAGAATCAGAGGACTTCTGCGTAGGCTGCTCTCACCTCGTTCCTTTAAATGACACAGATGGCCTCCAACTCATTGAAAACTCTTTAGATAGTTTCAATAAAAACAATTCTCTAAACACTAAGTTTGCACTCCTTGAAATAGGACGAATGGCATCCCAGGTAAATGGAATATCAAAAATTATTATTAGGCAATAAAGCTCCCTATAGACAATATGATACTGTTTTCTACTTTTTGCAGATTGTCAGCGGCGGACACAAGTACTTTGCAGAATATGCCATTATTGGGACCAACTGCACAAGTCAAGATGATGATATATGCATCCCTCCAGATTACACTGTTGCTGTAAGAATATTTAAATCTAAAAGATTAAATCTAGAGAGAGAGAGTTTGGCTGGTGCTCAGCTGTGTAAATATTTGCGTCAACACAAAGCCAGAAATGACCCTATTAACCTTCTTAACGCACTTTTCTGATCTACTGTGCATAAGACATTGGTGCTCCACCTTTGAAGTGACTTTGATTTCGCCAAGCCCTCTTTTCAAACCCCACTCCGCCCAACTGCCTTCCTCCATTCTTCATGCTTACTTTTAATGATCCAGCCAAATCCCGCGGATAAAAGTCTCGTCCTACATTTTTTTCTTGTTGAATATCCTGTTTTGCTCAGAAATCACATCAGATTACAGAAGCAAAATGGGTTGAACAGTCTTTCATGTTGACTTCAAAGTGTCTAATCCATATTTGTGACTATTTTTAGATTCATGGCTTCTGTCTAGCTGAAGGTTCGGCCAATCTGAATGATGTTGACTGCAAACTCTTCAGCCCAGTAAATACCTCTTTGTTATTTTACATGAACACAATGTGCACTTACACTGTAAAACATTTCAACCCACAAAACTTGAAAATGTAATGGCTGCCTTTAATCCAGTGTGATTTTTAATGTAATTGAGATACAAGTTTAGATATTTTGAATTAGAAAATATATTATATAAAAATATAAGCTTTTTTTTATATTTCCTATAATGTTAGTTAAAGAGTTTTTATTGTAGAAATAGCAGAAATGATTAGGACAAGTTAAATGAATGTTAATTGAAGATTGAAAAAAAAAAAAATCACATTTAGCTGCATTATTTTGGTCAATTATACTATTTAATGTTAAACAGAAAAAAAAAAGTGAAGTATATAATGTATGTGCCACAAACAAAATTGCAACACCGAATTGTAAAAATAAAATAAGATTTCAAACACTTCCCCTCATCTCTCAGCCCCAACTCAAAGTCAGTATGCTTGGTCAATGTTGCTATGTATATCTCAGCACCAGAAATTACACACTTTACCTTTAAACTCAGATTAAACCGAAACAGAGATTAGAAGAATTTAAAGAGACATTTCTTTTTTCATTCATGACAGATCCAAGCTGTGGACCCAGCAAGCAATGCCACAGTGCAAGTCCAACAACTTCTGCATGCACACACCTTTGGACCTCACCACAACCCCACCATTCATGGCCTCAGACATCACAAGCTGACAGCACTTCATGACCCTGCGGCAAGCGGCCTGCTCTCTGCAGAATCTTCTGAATCAGCTGAGGTAGTGATTGTGCCAAAGGAAGCTCCTGTTGTAAAGAGGGAGGTTTCTGCAACAGAAGGGCCAGCAGTAGATGCAACAGTACTGCCAGAAAAAACATCCATTCTTTCAGGGCCAATTCTCCTCGTCCCAATCTGTCCAGGACCAAAGAAACATTTCTGACTTGTTCCCATTTCATGAACCAACCCATATAGAAAAGATTAAGTCACACTTGTCCTGTTGAATTCTGAGATTGCCACCAAACATATAACTGCAATGAGTCAGGAGTAAATGTTTTATAACAAAACAGGTACATGTATTAACAAAACTAGCTTTCTTGTAAAGAAAGAAATCAAGGACGTCCCTGTTTTACTGTGGTGCTGTAATAAAATGTTTACCTCGACAGGATGTCATTAAATATCCTGCATTAAGAGAAAACCTTTGAATGTCTCTGTCATATAATGCTGGCTAAGAATTGTAAAGTCAAATTTCTGATTTGAAAGCAATTTGAATAAACAGCATATTCATATTACTAATGATGTGAAAAAAACTGAGAAAAACAAATCCCACCATGACATAAGTGGGATAGAGATTCTCTAACATTTGTTATAAATGCTGTATTTCCAAAGGGAATTTGTGCTTCACATATTTGATAAACACAAATCTTACCTTGAGCTTGTATGGTTTAAAGGTTGCTCATTGATTGGGAGTTAGAATTATCAGTTTAAATGATCAATAATATGAAAACAGCTGAACACTGTAGGGCAAGTAGATGACTGTACATGTAAATTATTGGTAACGCTTCACAATAAGGTTTCATTTGTTAACATTAGAATTTGAACAACGCTGTTGGACATTGTTGATATTTGAAATCAACCCAAAGAAACCCACCCCTCTCTTCATTGCTCTGCCTCAAACTCACACTCCAATCCTAACCACTCTGCTCTGAGTCGTTTTTGAATCCTGGCCCGATCGCCACTGACATGCAAGGCGAATACATTAACAATGATGCTAAACACCGCATTCTCTAGCGGTCGTCAGTGTGCAGTAGTTTAACAGCAAATCTCTCACTATCTGGCCGCTGTTACACACGCAATGCGAGTGGATGTCTGTTTATCACAGCTGACGCGCAACAAAATGCTTCACGAAAAATAAAGCGCAGTTGATGAACGAACGACAAGGAAGCACAAAAAATTAACGTACAGTACACAAGAGTAAATTATAAATAAATAAAAAAGGTTGTTAGTCGCAAACAGCCATCAAAACCCAGTGTTAAGGAATCAAAGCAGCCTTCGCGTCTATTTTCAGGCCTTCCCACTTAGCTTTCTCCAGCGCTGGAAAGCTTTTCTAATATAAACGCGGGTCCTAAAGCACTTGCCTAGGCATAAACCTTCATTCCAGTGATATTCTTTTGAGCTCTTTTGTATTGTGTCCATTCTCTCGTTCTGCAGGTTTTTTTTCTTATTTTCAAATCTCCCTCTTGCTCGTTCTCTCTCTCTCCTCGACTGTCATACGCCCCCTAATACTGATTGGTTAGACATCGTTAATGTCGGCCCGACTAACTTTGTGTATTTGAAATAGTCCACCTTCAACCAGCATGAACTGAGCAATACATTTTTTACAGTATTAATCTTAACATTAGTTAATAAAAAATATAGCTGTTCATTGTTCTTGTTAATACAGTGCATTATTTGTTAACTAATATTAATGCAACTTTTGATTTTAATAATGTATTATTTGGCTAAATGTTGAAATTAACATGAACAAAGATTAATAAATGCTGTAGAAGTACAGCTCATTAGTTAATGTTAACTAATATTTACTAATGTAACCTTATTGTAAAGTGTTACCAAATTATTTTTTTCTAGAACTTCAAAATTAAGCTTACTTTTGGATTTCTGGTAATGTTGGCAATGGTAGCATGGACACAGGATGTAAAGCCCCAAGTGCTCAAAAAGTGCCACCATCCTGCAGAGTTTAGCTCCAAAACACCAATCCTTCCAACAGCTGGCTCTGGTATGTTTAATTGAGGTTAGAGCTAAACTCTGCTGGAAGGTGATTCTGTAGGAACTGGTTTGGATAACCCACCCACCAACCATTTCTGGTTTCCAAGTGAATGCTAAATTAACCACAGTCTGTATACTGTTGTGACATACAGCATTTAGCTCAAATCAAGTAAACTTGAGGATGAAAAACTCAACTTATTTCTAAGAACCAAAAGATCATAATGGTTTTAAAAGACAAACTACATTGACTAATTTGAGTCCTTATTGATTAGGATAATCTAAACAGCCAGTGCAGACCAGACATTCTTTAAAGAAGAGACAAATGACAGTTGTGTCAGTCACTTAAACAGTTTTATTAGTTAGCATAGTTTCCAGCTCTCCACATTCCT
>RJVU01064619.1:2153669-2176207 GCA_003731715.1 Anabarilius grahami
TATAATAATAATAATATTTAAAAAAAAAAAACTACATACACACACACACACACAGACACACACACACACCTTCAACAGTCGTTATGCTGTACCATTTCATTCAATACATACACAGAACTGATTCACTTACCATCTGGGTGATAGCTGGAGAGCAATGCATCCTGGTTTGATTGAACAGCAGGAACCCAATATGTGTCCCTAAAAACAGGAAGCACAGATTCTCCACTTTGAGGGTTATACAACCAAGGGTTCATTACTGGAAGGTTTTTACCACTAATTTGCTCTGGTTGAAGTGGTGTGGTTAAGGGCTCAAATGAATTGAGATTATTGGATGGCTGAGGTAATGACAACAGGCTGAAAGAGTCTTTTGTGGGAGAGTCAGATATTGGGGGCTTAGCATTTGAATAAGTTGCTTGATATCCATAATTCATATTTCCCTTTTTGTCATGAGCTGGAGGCATTGTAGGTTTTGAAGAAATGTCATGGAGCATTTTCTCAAAAAAGGGAAAATTATTTGGAGAAACTAGCATTGGCTGCATGTGATGTCCCCATGGGGCAACATTCTGTCCCATCTCAGCTTGGTAAACTGCAAGTTTCGGGCTTTGGTTTGAATAGACACGAGGTTCATCAACTGGTTCATTAAAGGGCCCCAAAGGGTTTATAACAGGAGAAACATTTGCAAGTTTCACTGTAGACTGTGTAGAGGCAGTAGTTGACTCCAACTTCCTAAAAATGGAGGGACATATAGTAGGTCCTGTCAAAATCTTTGTAGTATCAGGGGCATTGGTACCCTTAATGATGGGATTCTCTGCCAAATATTGCATTGCTGTACTATCTGAAGCTAGTCGTACAGTTGAACCTTGTGAAGAAAGCGGGCCATAATTATAACCCAAGCTCTGAACAAGGGGAAATGGGGTTGAACCTGCAGATATAACAGGAGAAGACAGCATTTGGCCTCTGATTTTAGTCAGAATAGAAATGTCAAGATTAGGCATTGGAAGAGGAGGACCAAAATGGTGATGGTTGTGCTGGTGGTAGGATATTGAAGGTGGGCCGGGGCAGAAAGTTGGACAATTTGGAGTTAGGCAAGCCTTTATGGGAGCAGGGGTATTAACTTCAGGAAATTTGGGGAGTGAAGGGGTGGGATCAGGGGCAAAATCAAAGTGTAAGCTCATTGGAGGACCCTTAACAACTGATTGCTGTATGGTTGAATTGGAAGCAACAGCCCCAGAGGTGGGAACTGTATTAATCTGGGGGCCTTTTGTAGGAACAGGCGGAATTACTGAATAGCGTGGTAGGAAGGGTTTGTACCATGGATAGTGGAAGTGCTGTGGTCCTGCCTTTCTTGTAGGGGCAGGTATAGGTGGTTCAGACTCTGGTTTTGGTGGAGCATGTGGTTTAGAGGGCCCTGTTTGGGTTTGGGAATAAGGCCAGTAGGGGTCTTGTGGAAAGACTGCTGAGGAGGGAGCAACAGATCCAGGTTTTCCAGGATATAAAGGATACACCAAATTTCTGGGTGGAAACATGGGTGCCCATTGAACAGGAGGGACAATGGGCATGGTAGGCATCAACTTATCTTGAGGAATGCTTGTGGGTTTTAGTAGGGGAGCAAGAGGGGTTTTAGGAGCCTTGGTAGGAGGCAACAAAGGTTTTCTTGGAAATGGCAAAGCTGTACTTTGACTGGGGACAAGATTGAAACCCAAGCTGGGCTTAGGGTACCAAGGGTACCAAGTATGAGGACGTTTTACGTAAACAGATGCTTGTGGCTTCTGGGTAATAGCAGTTGGGGGACCCACAATTTTGGGACTTTGAGGAACAACCATTGGTGGCACATTTGAAGAATAACTAGGAGGAACTGGTTTAAAATTTGGCTGGCCATAGATGTAATAAGGAAGGGGAGGAGTAAGCAACTTCTGAATTGCTGAACTTGTGGAGGGAGGGAGGGTTGATGAAACAAGAGCATGGGGCATAGAAGTAGATGTAAAATTTTTAGGTGCTAGATCAGGCATGCTAATGGGAAGATTAAGTGACAATGCTGGGCAGGACAGGTGAAACACGCTCTCCACTGCCATGCTGAGTGTGAACATCCCATCCTGTAAAAGGCAACAGATTAGTGTATTCAAGATGAGAAACTGGCTAAAATGAGTACAATGCGGAATATATTGCATACCTTCGGCTCAGTGCATGGCATATACGGGGCATGGATGACAACACTTTCTGCATGTGACACCAAGCTGTATCCACATCTAGCTGACACTTTCAGTAGAGGCTGCCACTCATTCATTACTAAGTTTAAGCAGAATTAACCAAATTTAGACCTGTAAAGCTCACATCACACAATGTAAACAAACAAGGACCCGCTTGTTACCTTTGATCTTCAGGTTCTCAGAGACTTCTCTATGCAGCCTCACAATCATGCCATTAGTATAGCAGGAGACAGTTGGAGCCCTCTGTTCTGAGGTTAGTGAGGGACAAGACATTTTCACAGGCAATCCCGACCAAAGTAAGGGAAGAATAAAAGTGTTTCTCTGAAAAAACAAGTGGTAAGGTCAGAAGGGATAATACATGCAACAATTCTATTTACATTGAAAAATAAATGCAAACCTCTTGTGATACATAGCATCCATCATATGGTATAATGAAAACAAAGTCCCTCCATGTTCTCAGAAATCTATGGCCACAATCTGAGGGCAACTGTGACAATGGAAGTGGTGGAATGCTTCCTACAAAAGGATAAAAATACATTTTTGGGAAGCAAAAAAAAACAAAAGTGTGAAGCATTAAAAAAAAAAAAAAAAGGGTCAGTGGAGAAGCAAACCTCTATCAATAAGAAAGCCAGACCCAAAAGGAGCCTCTTGTCCATGAACTGTCAGTTTCATCAAATCTCCAACACAATCTACTTTGGGTTTCATTTCAAGTAGCCTTTCTACTGTTGGAGTATACAGGGTGTTCAGACCATAAACCTGTCCCCAAAGAGGTTGCAACTTCATCCAGCCTTTTGACAATAGGTACAAACAGGGTACACAGAAAGACAAGTTCAACTTTAACACCATGCAATCAATAACTAAATGCCTTTGCAAGGAGGTACTATAATTAAAGACCAAACTGGATGACTAAAGTTCAAAGTCCTGGACTAACATTCCTGTTAAATATTTGCTAAACTTTAATTCTGTATTCTTAGTTATTTAAATAATTATAAATTCATTTAGTACATCACGGGTGCATTGTTTACCTGAATCATCTGATTGGTACTCGGTCTCATCGGGTCGACTTTGAGAACCGAGATCCGAAAAAAAACTGTCGCTACCATCACCATGAGAATTCGAAGCTTGGTCTTGCCAAATGAGAAGGCGTCCAACCTGTTCTCCAAATTTCGGCTTCTTGTTCCCTCGATCAAATGGCTGCCTTGATCGTGCGTTCTTGTTAAAAGGGCCCACTGAAATAAGCTTTTTTCCCTCGTTAAATACCACAAAACCACTAACTTTAATGAAGAGAAGCCAAATAAAAAGAAAACACTTAAGGATCTGTTTCTCTTTAAACGCCATTCGACAAGACAGTTTTGCATACGCACCACACCACGTCACAGTAGTGTGTCGCAAAAGCCCGGCTTATTTCAAGCACCTGAAATATATAAGATCTTATGTCTACAATTAGCACACGTCTATCAAATCAGAGACACCTGTTAGGTAGCCTAAACGAAGGGACGTGTGAATGAGTATGCGGACTTTAGTGTACGTTCACACGTCAACAATGTAGCCTACTAGAAACGTAAACGTTTTTCCTTTGCGTTTTTCGCGTAAAGAAGAACCGTCAAAACAATCCTCGTTCACACGGTCACGGATCCGCGAAAACGACCAAAAACACTGTAGTATGCATGCCAGGCCAGTAGTTAGCAAGGTCACTTTGCTTTTATAGGCCTACATCGTTGTCGTGTAAACGTCTAACCTAATTAATCATCTGCTTGAGGCAGGATTTTTTCATAGGGGTGGCCAGGCAGGGGCCAGCAACCAGAAATCTTCATTATTTCAACATAAAATGTCATGAGTCTGACTATAAAGTACTGAACTGTGCCTACAACACAACTGAATACAGTTAATTTGCACTTAATTGTAATTGAGATAGTGAGTTAGATCATGGAATGCTGAGTGAATTTGACCTTTTTTTTTTCTTTTGCGTCCCTCACTTGCAGGCATATTAATAAATTGGCTTACACTATATCTAAATTTCAACTTGTTCAGTCAGTTCTGGTTCTCAAAACCCCCCAATAGCTTGTTCTCCATTGTTTCATCTCCATGGATGAGACATGCAGATAACTACATACTGTAGTTCAAAGATTATTCAACCTTCATTTAATTTTATGTATAATCAATGAACTTCAACAATTCTGAGTTTGTCTGTTTCAAAAACTAACCAAAAAAAGTAAACACTAAATGTTTAACTTTCTATATTGTCAAAATAAATAATTGCAACAGTTCCATCATACCTAAATTAAACTCGGTACAAAAAACAAACAAAAAAGTGTTCTCTTTTGAATTCCCATTTGCTGATGCGAAAGCGTAAGTCAACAGCACATAAATGCCAGAATGTAAAATTAATTATTTTATGCATTTAAATGTGATAATTTTTGTTATAAATTAACGCAAAATTTGCATCTTCTAATACAAATGCACAGTTCTTACATTTATTTATGCATTAAAAAAATTACATATCGGCTTATATTGTGATCTCACATAGCAGAATATTTTAGTCCATGCAGAGACATGTGACGCATATATCTCAAATAGGCCTACATACATGCATGCACAGTTTTAATGCAGCTTTAATCGCCTTTTTGGTTATTTCATGACTTAATAGACGACAGAACTACGACGTTGCATGCTCGTAGTTTCTTTTGCGCTTTATTTATAGTGAGTAGCCTAATATACAGCGCGCCGTACTTGCGCGTGATTGAAAAGTGCGCGGTCTTGCATCCCACCAGCTGAGAAACATTTACGTAAGCTATATATAATGTTCGCCGTTCACTGTTGTTCTGCTGAAGCTCATTCGGCACCTGTATCATTTCCGCGCGTGTTTGACTTGCGCCTGGCGCTGAGGCGAAGTTGGAGTGCGCGTCTGAAAAGTCTCCCGTTTTTTGTGGTCTTAAAGAGACGGTTCTGCGTTTAAATAAACACAATTCTTGTCAACAAAAAAAGTAGACAGAAACAGCAGTTGTGAGCGGGGTGGCCCCGGCTCCGCCCCTGTATGCCACTCATTTCTTTCTGCTTTTTTCAAATGGTTATATTTTTCATAATTTGTTACTCATTGTCAAGGATCACAAGATGTTACATAATTACCAAGAGGCTGATTTTACGAATGTTGAAAACGAATTCTGTGCCTAAGTTTGAAATGTGGGGAAGAGATCTTGTAAACATGATTGCATTGGAGAGATTGAGAAACATTAACAATGATAAATCTGAGGTATTTGATCAAATTTGGGGACAAATTTGAGAACATCTTAAGATAATTGATGTAGTGCACTCATAGCCAATGACCCCTGATAATGCCAAAGTTATTAGTAATGGAGTGTAATCTCTCTGTATTTATTGATAATGTATTTAATGTTGTGCCTATTTTTATTAGACAGCTGACAATAGTCAGGGTAATGCACTTTATCTCTCTTTTTGTATTATACACAATCATTGTTACCATAGTCATTCTTATGAGTCATAAGGGTAGTACACATTTTATTTTAATATAGGATTAAGTGACTGTACATTTATGAATTTGTATCCTGCTTAAGAATTACCTGTCCAGTCAAATGATAATTTGTCTTTGTATGCATTTGTCCCTCAAATGTTTTGTCATAGGTTCTTTTTTTATTATTATAATGATCTATTCTTTTTTCCTCATGTTTTCTTTGTTCTGTGAAAAAGCAAAAACACTAAATTAAATGTGTAAAAACATTTTTTTCTTATATAGCTGAAATGCTCATGATTTCTTGTCCGAATTATTCAGTGTCAATTCTGTTACCGTCAAACTCAGTTACCACGGTGTTGACAGTCCTACAGAGAAACACACATTTTCTCTTCCCCTCTCTCACATACACATACATGACAGTCAATTCTGTTACACACATTCTGGTAACAATGTTTGATAGTAACAGACTTGACACTGACTAATTCGGACATCAAGAAATCGTGATTTTCAGCTATATAAGACTTATGTATATATTGTTATGGCCTGTAACATCTTGTGATCCTTGACAATGAGTAACAAGTTATTAAAATAATTAAAAATATAACCATTTGAAAAAAGCAGGAGGGAAAAAAATGACACCAGTCAACTTCTTTGGACACCAGATGTACCTGCAATTAAAGAATCACCCATATATACATCAGTGGCTCATACACACATTTTTTGATAAAAATTGCAATCTACTACTTGTACACTGCTAGTCCTAGATGGCATGTCCAAAATATAGGTTCCAAAATGTTGCAATTCTTCATATCAAATGAGCTAATTCTGGCAATAAAATTAAACCAAGTAATTTGATGTTGCGTAAAAGACCTAGTTAGTGATTACAGCGACCTCTTCAGGCTCATCCATGTCAAAATATTTTTCAGTCTTTCAGTGCTCACTTTAGTGTCAACTTAGTTCACATATTGAATAGAAATTGTCTTAGCAAAAATGTTAAGCAGCAAATCCCTTTTCTGATACCTACCATGCCGTGTCTATGATTGACTTAATTTTTCTACATATTTATAAAAAGACGCTTGAAGACAAACAAGTAAACAATCAAAATTCTGGTTGGAATAGGTTTATTTGATCTGTCTGTAAACAAGGTGGTTAAATCATGGCATTTGTTTTTTTTTCTTTCCTTTCACGCAAATTGAGTTGAATATCAGCTGGTCAGACGTAAGAAGGGAGATAACTGGACATAATTTGCTTTTTCTTTTTTTTTTAATCTGTACATTTTCCACAAGCCCTGGAGTTTGAATTTATGCCAAATATCCCAAAGGTGCCACTGAAGAATTGACTCCTCAACAAGGCTGCAGTTAAAATCCATCTCACAGTAGCAACAGATCAGATCTACATTATGGCACAGGATACACAGCTTTATTTAACAAGTTTCCACAATACAACTGACTTCGACTAGTGGTCTTTTTCCAACTAATACCACCATATCCCAGAAAAAGTTAGTGTACACAGTTTACTTCAGTATATATTTTTTTTGTCTATTTAATGAAGCATTTGTACCGTGCTATGACAGTTTGATACATCGCAATTAAGTAGTTTACAAGGCAATGACTTCCAAATGGTTTCATTCTTGAAAATAACAGATTAAAAGTCAAAAACGTTTAAGAATTTTGAAGTGACATGTTAACAATACGACTGCCATTTCATCTATTCAAGACATTCATGAGGGAAATTCTCAGGTAGTTATCATACACTTGGTTTTTATTTCAAACTGTTAAGCCAGTAATAGTGTTTAATAAAAATGAGCTTGGTGTTACATAGTGTACTTGGAAGTGTTGAAAATTTAGTGTAATAAAGTCAGCAACAGATGAAGCTAGCAGTCATCCTTCACAACAACAGTTTGGAGCAATTCTGTTAATCCCTTCGGATGAAACAAAAAATTGGTCCTATTGGAGAACCCAAAGTGAAATGGACAGAACCAGAGGTACATTAGGATGGCAGCACTTTTTGTCTTAAAAAAAAACAACAAAAAAAAAACAAAAAAACAAAAGGACAAGCAAAAAAGAAAAAACATTTTACAGGAGCTGGCAAACAACAATTATAAGTGCCTGAGCTATTGTAGCGATGGAATGTCCATACAGAGTCCGGGATGCAAAGGCTCTTGGGGAACAATTTAACCCAAACCTTGTAAATGCTGATCTGCCACCACACTCAAAATTTTCCAACATTAGACCAATGACTTACAAGACCACATCCAAATACAACAGCAAAAGCATTTGATATAAGGTATTCAAACTAAAGAAGGTACAGGGTGTAATAGCTAGGGCGAGGGTGGTGCAGTTCACAAGGGCAGGGGCAGAGGTGCTTACTAAATTAATCCAGGATCAAACTGAGAAAATGAAATAAGAAAAAGAAAAAGTGTTACGTGACTGGTTAACTTCATTCTCAATGCTGAGACAAGGCGGTGTAGTTAGTTATTGGAAAACGATGATATTGACCTAAAAGATATGCATGCACTTTTTCCGTCCTGGACATGCTGTATACAAGGAAGACCATGAGAGCTCAGCAAGGGCTCAAAGCACTTGAGAGGCATCAATCTATCATAAGCTGGTTCATTAGCAGTGCCTAAGGAAAAAATTGGACAATGTAGTGACTTCATTTACTTGTGAATTTACACAAATTCTGGGCCGTCCACTTTTTTTTTTAATTCTTCATTTTACATCTATGGTATGTACAGTAGTGTTTGTGACTGAACCTTCATAAAACCAACATGCTTGATTTACTGTGGCACAAAAAAGATGTCAGAATTTGGAAAACTAAAGAACATGGAGCATTAAACAAGAAACTTCATAAAAAAATGGACAGATTTGGAGAGAGACAACGATGCATCTACTAACTGTTTCTGGTAGTGTTGTCAAGTTGACAAAAGGGGGCAAGGATGAGGGTAGGGGTGGGTGGGTAGTGTGGTGCGGTGTATTAAAGTGAGCTGCTGTGTGGATGGATGGGAAGGGGCTGCTTTAGTATCCAACTTTCCTCAGGTACTCAGCCATGCCAAATGCTTTCTTGTTGAGCGATCCTCCGTGGGTACCTTCCTTTCCCATGACTATAACCAACACTGGAGTACGTAAGGAAAGAAAAAAGACGACAAATGAACAAAACTGAAAAGAAAAAAGAAAATAAGAAAGAAAAAAAAGTCTTTCCCCCCGATGACACGGGGACATTATAGGATATTATCACCATTCTTCCCATGATTGCTATTAAATTTTTTCAAGACATTTACTGCTTGAAGGAGAAAGCTTAACAGCAAACTTCTTTCTTCTTTCTGTCCCTCAAGTGAAACTAAACAAGCTTAATTACATTAGAACCCTGAATCCCTCAAGTATTTTGCCATTGAGTATGCCTTCTTATTCAATCCGCCTCCATGGACCCCTTCTTTGCCCATTACAAGAACCAAGACTGAAAGAGAAGAAATAGAGAAGGGGAAAGTTGAGAAGTGCAGTGGTTAGGGAAAAAAGGGAACAATTATGAAACAGAGGAGAAAGAGAATCACAATTGCAATCAGAAGTGTTTGCATGCACATGCGTTTCACCATTAAAAGCAACCGAGTACAGGAAAGTGATTCAGAGTATTTGATAAGAAGGTCTGAAGCTTGTTGCTTGAGCTGTGTAGTGACATATTTTAGCGCACAGGAAAGAGGAAATAGGAAGAGGAATTTGACGCTGCCACATTCCAAAAGGACCTTCAATGCGCCCCACACCCCCTAAATCCTTTTGAAATGGAGTTACCTTGCCAAGATATCTCTCAGAGACTTTCATGGGATCACATCTAAGTATTTATACATATTGTCCATGAAACACACTGGGCTTAAAGTGATAGTTCACCCAAAAATAAATCCTGTCATCATTTACTCACTCTCAAGTTGTTCCACACCTGTATGAAATGCTTTCTTCTGCTGAACACAAAAGATGATATTTTGAAGAATATGGGTAACCAAACAGTTGATGGGCCCCAGTGACTTGTATAATAGGTCAACAAAAACAACAAAAAACAATGGAAGTCAATGGGGACCATCAATTGTTTGGTTATCCATATTCTTCAAAATATCATCTTTTGTGTTCAGCAGAAGGAAGAAATACATACGGGTTTGGAACAACTTGAGGGTGAGTAAATAAGTTAAGTTCATTTTTTTTTTTGGGTGGAACTATACCTTTAATACTAACAAGCTAACTTTGGTCATGAATGACAGATCTTTAAAACTTACCCGATAAAGACATTACATGTAGGATTGTGCAAATAATCAGCATCTATGTGACTCAACTTGCACCCTGACGATTTATCTAACATACGCTATGACAGAGATAATAGGGTGTGGTGGGGTGTTTACAGCATAACTGGATGATTGATAGCCCAGTCCCGAATTCATTAAACAATGATAAGGTAAAAAGAAATCTCACACACGGTTTAAGAAAACTGTTAGATTAAGAAAAGCTTGTACATGCACAGCGCTGAAAACCAGCTCTTGGGTGTTTCTTTCAGAAAAGGAGGGGTGGGGGACAGAAGATTGCACTGGCTTGAAACTATACCTTCCATGTCGGTTTGTCTTCAAACATTCAAAAAGAGGACCACAAAGGCAGACTGTATGAGTGGGCACATCTTAGCATTAAGGGTCATTTGTTTTAAATTTGCTATGGAAAAACATTCTTTAGGAAATAAAAATGTAAAAAAAAAAAATGGCAAAGAATTAGATACAGCTCGTTTCCCAGGGTTGCCCTGGGTTAATCTATACTAATAACTTTGAACAGACACAGAACCCTAATAAAATAAAATCAATAAAAGTGCTTGTCAGGGGTGATCCTAAAATATCTATGGGCTAAATAAGACACTTGACATGTATAGTTTACCTTTGCCAGCTCTGCCTATGGAAACATTGTATGTTGGCTCTCCATTATGACTCTTTGTCCTGATGTCCATTGTCCAGTCCCCTTCCACATGAAGGCTGTCTCTGATCACAGAGCACTTCTTTTTCCCTAAAGTCAGCCCACTGGTGAAGAAGCCCTCTCGGTCTTTGCCAATAATGACATCAATTTCATCAGGCTGAAAAATGAAGCATGGAAAAAAAAAAAGTGACATTTTAAAAATCTTCTTTTCAATTAAGGGTTAGTATCATGCAGTCTCTGCTGTAAATAATTAGAATAGTGACCATACTTTAAGGGAACCTTGTAGAAAACCTGACTGGATCATTTGATCTCTAGCATAGCATGAGTGCAGCCAATCTGACCCCCTCTAGGAGTATCCTAAATAAATGCATTTTAGCTTGAACCACTTTTTTATCCATGACAATTCTAATAGCACAATCCCAGCTCAAAAACGCTCTAATGCTAACAGTGAGATGCGGGAAAAACTGAGTATTAACAGGCGACAAGACGCCATCTTTGTGTTCCTGTAGGGAAAAACTTGAAGCACAGGCGCCACTGTCTGAACTTCCTCCTCTCATGGCCTAAGACTGCAGCTTATCTCAAGACTGATCAGACCGAGTCCGATCTCTGAAATAATCCCTGACTTATTAACGATCTAGCGAAAGGATATATGCACTTGAAGGACCTAAAAAAAAATAGAAAAATAATGCACAACGCGTAGATATGGTAGAAATCGATAATGCTTAATAATGCAAAAGGAAATGTGTGATTTAATCAGAGCCAGACTCGTTCACTTCCAATGAAACTCTTCGAAATCCAAAGGAAACTTACTAGATGGGTTTGGCTTTACAGCGGTTGCCGTTTAACTAGGTAGTTTAGATAAACATAATGTGGTTCATTGTGATATGAGTAATGAAGTCTAGAGGCCGTGGCCACAGCCCTGTGCTTTCATCTGGGCCTCAACCCATTCAGTAGAAACACATCAATTCCCTCCCGCTATTTCGCTTTTACGAGAAAAAATGAGGTTCAGTTGTACAATTGCCGTTTTGCTAATAATAAACACGATAACAATAGCTCGTTTTATTATAATATACGCTTGAAATGGTTAGCTTGCGCTAAGCACGAGACCGGCTCCCCGTGCACGCGTGCTAACGCTGACTAGCTTGCTAACACCCGAATCTATCCGCTCGCCCTAACACACAAATTACACTCCAAATTAGGTTAAAACGAAGAGTTAACCGCACAACCAGTGCCAATCTAGCAAAACCTTACCGTTATACCGCTAAAAGTACCCCCCTCTGATGATGCCCAAACGTATTTGGCGTCCGTGTAGCCAACAATGGCGGCATCCTGGCAGCTGCCATCGGCCATCAGGTTATCCACGTAGCTTTGCCAAGACATTTTTCTGTAATTTGAAAGGATATATAGGACGTACTGCACCCACTGGAGTGGATTTAACGCTACAAGTGCTAAAGGTCAGGCGAGGGTTGTGCGGATTGAAGGTTTTGGCGTCTCCTGTGCTGTCCGGCTCGTTGGCTTGTATGAAATCTCAGCTCGGGCAGGAAAGAAAGCCGACGAACTGAGACAGCGCCTGGGTGTAGTCCCGTGCTATATCCCTCCGCGCAGACGACTTACCACCGCCACTGCGACGCTGCACGAAAATAGACCCCCTTTGATGTGATGGCATCAACTCAGTCTTATTATCACGGTGTAATTAGTTTCACAATGCTTAGTTTTTAACATAAAGTGTGTAAATTGTCCCCCCCTCTCTTTTTGGCTCATGATTTAGTTACCTTTTTGTTTTCCACCTGAAGTTTTCTGATATCAGGAACGCCTCAATTAAATTAAAGGGAGACTTCACCCAAAAATAATACGTTTGTCATAATTTACTCACCCTCATTTTGTTCCAGACCTGTACTACTTTCATTCCTGTGTTAAATATTTTGAACAATGTTGGTAACAGCAGTTTTCATACCAATGACTTTCCGCAGGGTTATTCTGATTAACTAAAACCATTGAAAAAAATAAAAAATGAATAAAATTCCGTAACGTTAAATAAAATAAAATATAACCTTAAACGTATTTTTTATATCAAGTTGCTATAAGTCAACTATTTTTTTTCATTTAGGTGTAGTTAAACCTTATGTACTAAAATATAGACATATTTAATAAAAAAAAACTAATAAAATGGCAAAAACACAAGTAAATTACTAAAACTGTTACTAAATTAAAATGTTACTT
Source organism: Anabarilius grahami (assembly GCA_003731715.1). Lineage (NCBI taxonomy): Eukaryota > Metazoa > Chordata > Actinopteri > Cypriniformes > Xenocyprididae > Anabarilius > Anabarilius grahami. Next base: position 2,166,503 of record RJVU01064619.1, read on the forward strand.
TTACATAGGCCTATTTGTTTTTACATATGGTAAATGTTAAATATCATGTAATATTTATTAAGAATGTAACCAGCAAGCTATCATTTAACAGATATTTACAGTATGGTTAGAAGATTTTTTTGCTTTAATGTCTGTAACTCAGTTTTTTTTCACAATGAGTGTCTTTGATTTAACACAAGGACCCTTGTCAAAAAAAACAGGTGGCCCAGTGATGAAGGGGACCGGAACGCAGTTTCCTCCAAGGGAGGGGTTCAAGGCAATAAACTGTACAGGAGATACAGAAACCAGTGGCTCCCCTGTGTAACACTAGGAGAAAACATGAAAATCTGTTTATTTTGTACATAATTTTTTTTTTATTATTAAATGTACTTATTTTGTTACACATTAAAATTATTTTAATACCAAACTTGTCTTCCTTCAACTCCAGCCCATTTCATTGTAACCATTTTGAACGAAAAAAGGAAACATTTTATTTTAAAATGGCAAACTTACTAAACAATGAGCTAACACGGGCTAACGATTCAAAGAACAACAGATACAACTGTGTCAAACATCGGCCTAATCACTGCCCTATTTAGTTAAATTTTTGTTGGTCCAGTAGAAGTAAATGGAGAAAGTATTCTAAAACCATCAGGTCAGCCATGATTTTTTTTTTTATATATAGAAGTTTTGTGAAAACGTCACCTCAGCAGGCTGGTGATTCAGCAGTGGCATCCACTGTCATTAATGTCAGGACAGATCATGTGGCAAACGATGACACAAGTCACACAACAAAACCATGACATTTACAGGGCGGTCACTGGGGAGGCACACCCATTACCTTCACTTCTGTTATCTCAACTGACTTATTTGACAAAGCCAAGAAATATTATTGTAATCACCCGTCACTCCTCTAAATCCAACAGACAACTTAAGATAAAACATAGTAAAAAAAAAGTTTGTTGCATTATTTGGATTAGTAGCCTAGTTGCTTTCAAGCAAAATGTGGTTGAAGAGAATATAAATAACCAAATTGATTTTACTACCCTCTTTGTGAAACACAATTTCCAGAATGTTTAACTAGATCTTTTAAGAACTGAATATTCAATAAATCTTTGAAAAATCCACCAGAGGGGTGTCTCCTCACTGCTGAACTAAAGCACTTCCTGCTTTTCCTCAAAGTAGGTTAATGGGCGTGAATTTACTGTGTGTTATTTCTATATTGCAACTGACATGTAGAAAATGCAATTATTATATATTTGGATTATTTGAACCAAAAAAAAAAGAAAGAAAAAGATAAAACACCGCCAATAATAGAGGATTCCAGAACGTTCAAATAGGCTAAATCAGAGTATGTGCAGAATGCAATTGCTCCCCCTACTGGTCATAGCTGATATTCTACACAATGCCACTCGATATAATATCCATCAATTTAACAGCACTGTACGATGGCAGCAGTTAAAGTGGAAATAGTTTCAAAATAAATATACAGAAGAAAATATGCATTTCTTAGAACAACTGAACAACACATTGCAACCGAGAGTCTGTAGTCACACAGTCAAGTTGCACTAAATGCCTTTAAATAGTGGTTTTGTATTCTGGTTTCACTTTTCTAACTTAAATTAGAATATTTTTTGTGATTTTTATTTATTTATTTTTGTTATAGCTGCTGGATGAATAAGTGAACACAGTAAAAACATAATGGTATATATTCAGACAAGAATCAACTAGGCCTATATTTTAAACAGTAAATTTGTTTCTCATAAATGCCAAGTCAGGGCAGATTGTCCAATGTGTTTTATATAATTATCAGCCTATATGAATTTAAAATATAACAGTTTATTTCATGACAGGTTCATATTGTAACTTAACTTACCGCATACAGTGGAAAGCGTTTTTATTATTATTATTATTATTATTTATTTTTTGCCCGTACAAAAGCTAAAACTTCCAGTAGCTTTTATGTAGGCAAGAATGACTTTCAAAAAACTGACTTTCAAAAAAAAAGAAGAAATATCTGAGAAATATTTAGGCTATAGCGGTAAAAAGTGACAACTAGATCACAACTTTTGTGTAGAGTTAAACGAGCATGCTTTATGTAAAGATTAGCTACCCCAATGAAACTCAAACCCCGCTATTTTCCCGTTTTAATATGCGTAAATTTAAAATGAAAGTGTAAATGAACTTACGCCGCTGCTCTAGTTTGAGCGTAGGAAGCCATATTCACCATCCGTTTACGCGCCATGCCTGTTGCGCTCATTTCCCAGCATGCATCGCAAATTTATATAGCCATCTTGTCGGGAGGTGAAATTTTTTGATATTCTGTTTCCGAAGTCTGCCAGTTACTTAGCTATAAACTTTAATTTCTAACCGTTTGTTTTCGTAGTTGTTTCGTTAGTATGCCCGAATCTAGTCGCCGAGTGTAGTGCCATATGACGCGGTGTTTCAAAGCGCTCGTTCAGGATGTGTTTGATACTTATATGTAGGTAGAGAAGTGAGAGGCAGCAGGGGGAGTGAACGCAGCTGAATCTACGACAGCGGCCTTACACACACCGCCCTTACCGAGCTCGGATCACCAGCATATGAGGATAAATTAATAGCCGACACGTCATCTTCCATACACCGCTCGCGGAGGTTGTTTTCATCCGCCGTTCACGCGTCGACAATGCAACAGGAGAGAAGAGGAAGACGATGACGCACGATCATCGCGCAAAACTGTGAAATTTAGGGTCCGGTGCCGCAACAATCTGCTGTTTTGTGAAGTCATCGGCGTCTTTAAGAGGTCTCCGTGTCATAAAAAGCTGTTAAGCATGTCTAAGATGCCGGCCAAGAAGAAGAGCTGCTTTCAGATCACGAGTGTGACTCAGGCTCAAGTCGCGGCCAACAGCGCGACCGACGACACCGAGAGCCTGGACGACCCGGATGAGTCCCGGACAGAGGACGTGTCCTCCGAGATATTTGACATGTCCAGGACTGACTATGAGCCCGAGGTTTGTGACATTAGCTCCTCGGAGGAGACTCTGAATAATGTGGGTGAGTCAGAGGGGCAGTTGCCCACTGCCCTCCCTCTGAACGGTGGGTTTGGCCAGCGCAACCTGGGTCATCAGGGCGTCCAGGCCTCTAGTTCTCAAGCAGCAAGCACGTCTCAAGTCACAAATTCATCAAGCGCGACGACCATAACCAGCTGCAGTTCACGCTTCAGGGTCATTAAGCTTGACCATGGCACCGGAGAGCCCTTCAGGAGGGGCCGGTGGACCTGTATGGAGTATTATGAGAAAGACACGGAGGGCTCTATGATGAGCAGGACTGTGGATAGTATAAGGCACACCAGTGTGACGGAGCCCGGAGCGGATAGGGACAGTGGGCTCGGGGCCACCGTTGGCTCCGTAATGGCTCACGTGGCACCTGACACAGGTGGCGACGGGTCATCTTTGACTGGCCCGAGTTCCGGTTCACCTGAGACCTTTAGTAATAAGCCAGTGCCTCCGCCTGCTCAGCAGCCGGTGCCGGGCAACTCTTATGTGGCTGGCCCTCACAGTCTCCATCATGATGGAGGACACCCGGGCACCCACCTTCAGAAATCTCCCAGCATCCCTTCTCCTCAATTGCAGCCGCTGCTTTATCAGCCCCAGAATAGTGCACACCACCTGCAAAGCCAACCGGCTCTGATATCAACCAGTCAGCCTGATTACGGCCAGCTTAACATGCCTATTACAGTCACCCAGACTCACCCCGGAGCAAGCCTTTCTGTCGGACATGCCGTCAGTCAGGGGTCATCCCCCATTCCAACCCCATCCGCTGGAGGTATGCAGATTCTGGGTACAGTAGAAAACTCTGGAGGTGTTCCCTTAGGGAGCCAGCCTGTGTCGTCTGTCCCAAACCTGGTGCAGCATTCTGCTGTGGGGCTGTTGAGCAGCATCGCCCCTATGGCCTCCATTCAGCAACCACCAGTTGGACAATACCAGGTCTCAGGAGTAATGCAAGGCTTGTCGACAATGGCGCAAAGTACTCAGAACATGCCCGTAGTACCAGTGACGGTCACAGTAGGCGGCGTGCCAGCCTCAAGTGTGCTCACTTCTCTGCCAGGATCTGCAACAGTACCCAACCTAAATACCTCTGCACACAGCCAGACATCCCAGGTTCCTCGCAGTGGGACTGCAGCGGGCATTGGCTCTCCAGCCACGGGCTTCAGTCAGACGGATGAGAGCCGGAGGATGTCTGATGCATCGGCACAGGTTCACAGTAAAGACATGGTGAAGCCCTTTATCACAGAAGGCCTGCAGTTATCCAACCCGGCTGTCAACAGTCTTTTCGGAATACCCATTCCCATTGATGGGGAGGAGGACAGGTGAGGTGCCATTGATGTTCTGAATGATTTAAGGGATTTGACTTCCTAAACTTTCACTTTCATGCAGGGTTCCCACGGTTTTCGAAGACCTGGAAGTGGCAAGGGATTTTAAAACTGATTTCCAGGCCTGGAAAACTCATTCAAATTATTATATAGTGAATTTAATAATTCATGAGATTGAAATTAGTCTGTGTGAATGCTGTCTTTATAAAATAAATAAATAAAAAAGCTTAAAAACCATCTTGGAATTAGGTCAAAGGTGTGGGAACCCTGCTCTTTCTTTTTCCTTTCTTGATTTAGTTTTATTATATTTTCCAGAGAAAGTTTATTTTTTAAATTTTTTTTTTATGCATACACAGACTCACAGGATTGTTTGATATTAATAGAAAAGAAATGTAGCATAGATTTTAAATCAAGCTTCAAGATTCAGCAGCCTGCAGTAATTTCATCCTGGTAAATTTTCATGCAGCGTTCTTAGCATCAATGTGCAAATGGTTGTTTTTTGAGGAATGCAGTGACATGTGATGGATGTTTGGTTGTTCTCATTAGGGTTGTGACATCTCTTGCTATTGTGCTGCCAGTCAAAAGTTTGGACACACCTAATTGTATTATAAATTTTAGAATAATAGTAAAGTCATTGAACATAAATGTTAAACAAAAGTTCTTAAGGTGCATCCTGCTATTCAAAAAAGTTTCCAGTTTGGCTGCTGGAACATTAATTTTCACTCTAACATGTCGGTTTAAAATTGTTCAATTAAAAAACATTTTGCAAATGGTTTGTAAAGAAATTAATTTGTAGGCAAATTATCTTTTAGCTGCACACATGTGTAAAAAGAGAAATTAAATGAAGAGTCCAAATTTTTGATTGGTAAGGTAGCATGTGTTGATGTTGCCATCAAGTTGTTTTCATTTCCAAAATCTTTGTTTTAACATTTTGAATAGTTATTTGGATTTTAATTTGTTGGTATTGAAATCAGTTTAGTTTCATATACACTACGATTCTAAAGTTTGGGGTCCGTAAGGTTTAAAAAAAATAATAATAATAAAAAAAAAAGGTCTCTTATGCTCACCAAGGCTGCATTTATTTGATCAGAAATACAGTACAGTAATATTGTATGTGGAATAATATTACAATTTAAAATAACTGTTTTCTATTTGAATATTTTTTAAAATTTTATTTATTCCTGTGATGCAAAGCTGAATTTTCAGCATCATTACTCCAGTCTTTAGTATCACACAATCCTTCAGAAATCATTCTAAAATGCTGATTTGGTGAACAGAAATGTTTCTTCTTCTTCTTCTTCTTCTTCTTATTCTTATTCTTATTATTATTATTATTATCAATGTTGAAAGTGCTGAACTGCTGATTAGTATTTTTATGGAAAGTGATATAGTTTTTCAGGATTCTTTGATAGATATTCAGTATTTATTTGAAACACTGTAGCACTGTAAATGTCTTTACTGTTACTGTTATCAATATAATGTGTCCTTGTTGAATGAAAGTATTAATTTCTTTAAAAATAAATTACTGAGCCCAAACAGTAGTGTATAAATGCAAGGCATGGGTTGTTTTTAATGTGCAGTGAGGTTGTATGTGTACTGATATTTTTGGAAAGATATGGTTAATATGTACCTGTATGACAAACTCAAACAAGCATGCAAACAAAAAATGTTTCTTGTTTGCTTCCGGATGTCACAAGCATGCCTGAAATGACAGCGCTTTCTCAATTGAAAAGGGACAGTACATATCTGGTGACACAGTTTCAGTTGAGAAGTGTCGCCGCTCGGCTTCCTCTTAGATGCTTGACTTTCAGTTCCAGCGTTGCAAGTTGTAAACAATATATCAACTTGTCGGCATACTTGAGAGGAAATGGTGAACTGTCAAGTGCTTTAGATGGCTCTGTGGCTTTAGCTCATGTACTAGTCGAAGTATAGTCTGAGCAGGCAGCGGCCTCTAAACTCAAGGGCTGGATCTCAGCACGATGCCTCCTACGTGCCATTCACTCGGGGTAAAGACGCTTGTCACTAACTGGTGACACCTTTCATAGCTGATATGCAAAGGGGGGCCTGTGATAGAAAGGCATATCACGTAGCGAACAGAAGACCTTCCGCTATGTTTTTCTTCTAGAGATAAGGTTGCTCTTCTACATGGTTAACTTTTTTTTCATATTTTTTCCCTTTATTGCTCTTTTAGAAGGCAGAGACAGCCATCACGCCCCATTTATGACTCGAAAGACATGGTTTTCGCGTTATTTGCATTCTTTATGTATAGGGGCACGAGTGTTCAGATAACGTGATGAATGATTTCCTCAAGACAGCATTCCTGTTCAGAAATTACTGACAATTTTGTGGATGCATTTGTTTTTGTTCCCTCAAACTTCATGAAAGTATTTAAAAATTGTTCATTGAGCAGACGCTGTTTTTGTTTTCCATTTAGTTGCCTAGTGCAGTTAGAGTTATACTTGGTATATGTGGTATGGTTTGGTTTGTACAGCTCTCAGCTTTACAGGTTTTTAACCTTCAACAGGTTTTTTTTCTCTGTCATTTTTTTTGGGGAGATTGAGTATTGATTTAAATAATGTATAGGAATTTTGTTAAACATCAGTCATTATCTCAAAATCAAAATCAAATTTAAGAAAATTAAACTACTGCTCAAAAGTTTGGGGTCAGTAAGTTTTTAATTATTACTTTTATTCAGCAAGGACACATTAACTTGATCAAAAATGGCAGTAAAGACATTTATAATGTTACAAAAAAAGATTTTTATTTTAAATAAATGCTGTTCTTTTAAATTATATTCATCAAAGAATTCTGACAAAAATATTAAGCATCACAATCTTGATTAATAAGGAGCAATTCTAGTCACCAAATCAGCATATTAGAATGATTTCTGAAAGATCATGTGACACTGAAGACTGGAGTAATGATGCTGTAAAATTGGATTCAGATGAAATGAAAACATCACAATATTACTGTTTTTACTATATTTGTTTTTAAACAAATAATTGCAACCTTGGTGAGCATAAGAGACTTTTAAACTACTCCCAATTTGAACGATAGTGTGTATTTTGCAAAATTTTTTTTATTTTTTTAGAGCCATTAGGATTGTGACATGACCACTTCATGACAGTTAAACACATTCTCATTACTTTAATAGAGGTTTTCTTCTTTTTGTGATTCCTTATTTTTTTATGGAGTTAAACTGCAATGAATGCAGTAATTTAACTGTACTACAAAATAAAAATATACTATTTATTTTGTATTTACAACATCATGTGATGCGTTTTGGTAATAATAGAATGGGATGAAATGTGCTTAATTGTCATTGAAAATGCCAAAATGGTCTTAACATTTTTTTTATTTTTCTTAAGCAAAATATAACTTTGTTTTGATTCTGAAATATGACATGGATGTGTTGTGTAAAATCCACCCAATCAGTTCAACTTACAAAACATTGATTGTGTCACACAGTCATTCACAACATATGCCAAGTCCAAGGCCTGCAATGTAACATTTAATAATTACTTTGTCCCATATGTGATATTGTTTGACATTCTAAGTATTGGGATTATGAGTCTTAACATCTGAAAATGTTTTACATGAATTAGCTCATTGTGCAACATGAGATCACATTTTGCCCCATCTGCTGGTTAGAATGTAGAACTGCTTACATTTTTGCCTTTTTTTGAGATATGGTGATGCACGTTGGCATATAACATCCCTGACAAATAACCTGTTACGTAAGACAGACCAATAGAATATGAAGATTAGCATTAAAAAGTTATAGCCGGCCTTCAGTTGAAATTGGCTTCAGCTTTCAGGGCTCAATTAGTTTTGTTTGTTGATCAAAACAAATGTTTGACCTACTCGACTAGTCGTACATAAGTACAGATCATTTGTCAAATTTCATACAGTGATTCATTTATGCAACTGTCTCAATCTCTCAACACAGCGCAGGTTAGAATGTACTTTTTCACCCAATCTGAACATCTCTCTAATGCCTCTGTGTTCTCGTACCTCAAAGTGTCTTTGTATTCGGCAAGCATTCCCTCTTTCTTTTAAAACATGCTTCTCTCAACACCTCTGTTCCAGGTGATACCGCTGACAGTAAAGCAGTACACAGTCTGTCAAAGTCTTCTTGAACACACTTTTCAGGTACTTCCTGTGGGGGAACTTCTGTAGGCCTTTTCTCATGTAGAGTTCCCCATCTTAGTTTTATCTTAAGAATAAAAGCTTCTTCTTTCATGTTGTGCAAGCTGCAGTCACACTTAATTTTTAAGCATGCTAATTATTTCACACTTATAAGTGGCTGATTTGGCACACTGTGTAGGCAGCAACCCCATGTATCATACAAATAGCACTACTTATGTGAAGTGCACTAATTGATTCCATTATGCCGCTTTTCCACTGCATGGGACGGCTCGGTACAGAATGGTTTGGCTCGCATAAATAGTACCACTTCGGTTGAGGTTCCAAGCGTGCCGTACCGATACTAAATGTGACGTGTAAACACTGCAGATCACTGATTAGTCAGAGAGAATCGTTACTACCAGCTTTTGGATTAGAAGCACGAGAGACCAAACCCTCTAGATTTAAATAGTAACAGCCACCACAGTATCATTTGTTCGCAACTTTTTTTTTTTTAAATGATTTGCTGTAAACGATGTTGCATGCAACTTGAAAGAAGAAATGGCTATTATCGTGGTCAGTAGATGAGGTACAGACTCGCTGGTAGACGAGGAGCGCATCCATGGTAGTAGAGGCGGCGCAACTATACAATCAGTCTATAATCCCTCCCACTTTGAAGCGGTACTAAACTGTAGTGGAAACAGCCCTCTACAATGCAAGTAAGTCACTCGTATATGCGACCAAATTTCACAACAAGTTGTTGTCTTTAATTCTTTAATTAGCCAATGGCTAGAAAATTGTACGATTACAGTCATCTGTGATGTTAAGCGCAGATATAATTTCATTGCCTGCTGAGCTTTACGAACGTGGCTTGGCTGAGAGCGCCCTCTGTCGATTTCTCTCACACACGCGCACTCACAGTGAGAGAAAGAAAGCACACGCACGGCTCATTGACAGAACTGTCACTGTCCCGATCGGACCAGTTGTGCGTTGTCATGAAAGTTTATCATTTGCACATATTTTTAAGCCTTGCCAATTTAAACATTCAGGCGCAAGAAAGATGACTCGCGCGCACTGTGTGAGAAATTTTGTTTGCACATACTGCACATTCGAGGAAAGCCGCGTCTGACAGCACGTGGAATACTGAATTGAGCTTTTTCATGTAGTGCTTGAAATGGGCCGGTACACACCGGTACGGCACTTCTCTATTTTTACTTTTAGCATACCACCAGTTTTCCTTGCATTCCAGC
>RJVU01064619.1:2176410-2187263 GCA_003731715.1 Anabarilius grahami
TTCATAATTTATAATATTTATATTCAAGTTCATAGATTTGATATTTAAATTGTAGTTGAAAACAGCCCTGTGAGAAATTCATAGTAAAGTTCATAAAAAGTAAAAATTTCATAGAATTAAAATTGATGGAGAAGGTCAGACTATTTCCTTCAGAAAGACCGTTGGTTAGCTAGCTCATTTAAAATATCCTAAACTTTTTTTGACCCTGCCTCTTAAAAGAATCGGAATCGAGAATCGTTAGGAACCGGAATCGAAACAAGGAATCGGAATTGGAATCGGAATCGTTCAAATTCAAACGATACCCAACCCTAATTCCAGCACTTCCGACATGTTGCATGTATGAAAGCCCGCCGCAACCTCCCTTCTTCTGGAACACGTTTTGAACTGAGCATTGGAAGTACCGGCACTTTTATTTTTCCACTTCAAGCACTGCTTTTACGTCTTTTTGCACTTGAACAGACAATTTCACACACAATTATGTCAAAATGCCTGTCTTTGCAAGTGTCCTAGTAAACTAGTAGGTTATGTGTTAAAGGGTTAGTTCACCCAAAAATGAAAATAATGTCATTTATTACTTGCCCTCATTTCGTTCTACACCCGTAAGACCTTCGTTCATCTTCGGAACACAAATTAAGATATTTTTGATTAAATCCGATGGCTCAGTGAGGCCTGCATAGACAGCAATGGTACTTCCTCTCTCAAGATCCATAAAGCTACTAAAAACATATTTAAATCAGTTCATGTGAGTACAGTGGTTCTATCTTAATATTATAAAGCGACAAGAATATTTTTTGTGCGGCAAAAAAACTCCAAAATGACTTTTGAACAATATCTAGTGATGGCCGATTTCAAAACACTGCTTCAGAGCATTATGAATCTTTTGAGTCGAATCAGGGATTCGGAGCGCATATCAAACTGCTGAAATCACGTGACTTTGGAATTCCGATCCACTGATTTGATCCGTGAAGCTTCAAGAAGCAGTGTTATGAAATCGGCCATCACTAGATATTGTTAAAAAGTCGTTATTTAGTTTTTTTTGGTGCACAAAAAATATTCTCATCGCTTTATAATAAGATAGAACCACTAAACCATCACATGAACTAATTTAAATGTTTTTAGTACCTTTATCTTGAGAGAGGAAGTACCATTGCGGTCTAATATATAGGCCACGCTGAGCCTTCGGATTTAATCAAAAATATCTTAATTTGTGTTCCGAAGATGAACGAAGGTCTTGGGGGTGTAGAACGACATGAGGGTGCGTAATAAATGACATTATTTTCATTTTTTGGGTGAACTAACCCTTTAAGTAAATATACAGTTGAGAAATAAAACGCATGTGTACAGTATCGGTATATTGGATCCGTGCATTGTCTTAAAGTGACAGCAGTCTAATATTCCTGCTGCTGTCTGTTTTTGATGTTAATCAAACAACACTCACTGCAAAAAATCACTCACTGCTCTTGACTGAATGTTTTGTAAATTTTTAATAAGGATTCATCTATATTTAATTTATACAGTGAAAACTAAGCAGTGTTTTACGTTTGATTACTTTATTCAATTTCTGTACATATCTATCTATATACCCATAATCTACCTCTATCTGTATCTAACTACTGTTAGATCTACCTTGAAAAAACTGAAAAGCACTGTTTTTTTCATTTGCATCTTTGTTCTGTTTATTTGTGCTATTGCTTGTAGTTTGATTTATTTGTTCTTATTTTATTGGACTAATTACTTTAATAGTGTTCGTTTGTATTTTATATGTATATTTAATATTACGTTTATGTCGATTTATTTTAAAATTTTATTTTATTTGCATTGTTCTTGCATTTCAGGTAAAATGTCTGGCGAGTAAAAAAATAAAAAATGTACTAGCCAGTGGCAATTCAAGCTTCAGTATGGTTGTAGAGGGTTGTGTAAGGATGGCTCAATACCATTTTTTTTCAAGTCAGATACCGATACTCAAGGTTGCAGTATCTGCAGATACTGATTCAAATTCGATACCAGTACTGTTTTTTTTCTTGATCAGTTTATTAATACCTTTAGTGTACAATGAGAAGAGTGTGTCTGTGTGCACAGCACCTAGTGTATTTCATTCTTATTTTATCAGGCTTATTTTTTTGTTTTTTTTTTAACTTAAAAAAAAAACAAAAAAATTTGAAGTTAGTAGTTGAATTCTAGTTCCAGATGAATTCATTCAGTCCGCTATTCCAGTGATCTCTTTCTTGTTGTTGTTCCGTCTGCTCTGTTTCTTTTTCGACAGTGAAACAACAGCCCAGGCAAATTAAAAGTGCGGCCATGTTTACTGTTGACTGGTGAATTTTCTTGGCCGAAATCCAGTCATTTTAAACATGAATCCACGCAATTGGAAATTTCATGTGAGGGTGAAAAATTTCCCCATGTTGATGGGTTGAAGTTGTTAATGTGGATTCACTGAGTTGACCAACAGAAAGCTGCTAAGATTGAAAGTGACTTCTGTGTGAGCCGTGCTTCATACATCGCTAAACTATTGACAAAAGACAATTGCCTGCAAAATTTTGCTGATATGATCACACATTAATTGGTGCAAAATAATTCAAGGTGTTTGTGCGAGCAGAGTGTACAGAGTACGCACAGTTAGACAAATCTGACTCTGCGCGCACAATATACGCATACAATGCTAATGATGAAATGTATGTCGCACACACTGTATGCACACCCTTGAGTAGTATACGTAAAAGCCACAGTATACTTCAGAGGCAGTTACTGGAACAGTCTCAAGAGTGTATCAATTGTTGGAAGTGCACCAATGATGTCCAAATATGCTGCCTATGTAGGCTGCTCAGTAGTTTTTGTAAGTCTTATGTGACCATCCCTTTAGGCAGATCACGTTTTAAATGTTGGAAGGACTTTTGAAATGCCTTGATCATGATTCACACTGACTCGTACACCTTGTCTTTCTTCCTGTTCAAACCATTTCACATTCTAATGTCAAATGCATTTGCTCTGATCCACTTCAGAGGTATAAATAATGTACTACACTGACCTCAGTAAAAATGATAATATTTGCTGGAAACGTCTTTTTTTTTTTTTTTTTAAACCACTGTTATGGTTACCCTAACCTGGTTACCTTATTTTACAATATGTATGTATATTGTATGTTTTTCGTTGGGTTGTGGTTTTAAAATCCTAGGCAGCTATGTGAAACATTAACTATACATTTGAATCTGGAGAAAATGCATATGTCTCAACACGTAGCTGTAGTATCAACACATAGCTGTGTGATGTTGAATGCTTTCTAAACCAATGATCCTGATGTTTATTGGATCCAGATATAATATGCTGTCCCCATGAGGTTACATGCATAGTAAGAAGAAAAAGAGCCCTTTTGGAGGAGTCTGGTTGTGGGGTCTCAGCCCCCACCTGGAACAGCCAGTGTTCCACGGATTCTAGGAAAAGCTGTTTGCTCAGAGTCCAGATATTCACACATGCGGTAAATCTACTCCTGTCCCCTCCCATTTCTATATAGAGGGCTTTGGAGAGGAGGGTCTCCTCCTGCCTAACTGCTGTACCCCTCCCATCCTGATATAGTACATTCTGTCCTTTTCCTTAAAGAAAAGGCCCTGGTAGTTTGGGGAAATTGAGGTAATGGTAACCGTCTGTGGTCCCCTACCTCGTTGAGACTTATCACAAGACCTTAAGTGATTTCTCAACTTTTTGGTACTCTGACCGATCTTTATTTAGATGCTTAGGATTCATAATTGTATCCTTAAGTGTCATTGAGACTTTAAGTTATAATACATGCCGTGTTGTTTATGACTGGGCAATATAGATAGAAATTCTGTCTCTATATTTTTTTATTATTCTTTAGATTTTATGTATGTCTTTATGTATTTGCTCTAAAAAGGTTTTAAATGGGAACTTTGAGCATTGTTGCAAATTATTTTCAAAATATATAGTGTGATCATTAAAGTAAAAGAGAAAATCTAGTAACGTACACTACAGTTTAAACATTTGGGGTCAGTATGATATTTTTTGAATAAATTAATAATTATTACTTTTTTATTTAGTTATAGTAATTTAGTTACAAATATAATGTTAAAAAATACTTATTTCAAATAAATAGTGTTTTTTTTATTTTTTTTATCTTTATTAATTGAAGGATCAAAATGGTTCCCACAATTTTAAGCAGCACAACTGTTAAGAAATTCAGCTTTGCCATGAAATAACTAAATTATAAGAAATCCGTAAGGGACATCTTTCAAAAACATTTTAAAAAATAGCGATGCACCGATATGAAATTTTTGACCCATACCACTAACTGGTAATTCTTTATAATTGAAAGCCGATAACCGATATATTGGCCAATACATCTAAATCCAAATTTATATCATTTTTGAGAGCCTGATTACAAAAAAAAAGTCTAAATGATGCCTAAATAATGGAAACAAGTCACTGGACAACATTACTTGCGTATAAAGAATATAAATGTACGTGCCATGAATAAATAAAATGGAAAAGCCTCTGCGCGGACAATAATGAAATGATTTTAATTCATGTTTTTGATGAAAATTATACGAGAAAAGTAAAAGTGCTAGTTATTATTAATAATGCATCAATGTTTTTGAAAAAGAAACATCTAAAATTAATATTACTGTTTCAAATAACAGCATTGCTGTTTGAGCTGTGCACACTGAAGCTGAAGAGCTGAATGAACACTGGGAAACTGAAGTGTTTTGTTAGCAGGTTAATTAACTAAACTAAACGCATCCTATATGAGATTAATCATATATTTATACAGCATAATATTACAACTTATATCTGCACAAAATGACACGAATGTACAAGTGCTTGTTCACTTGTACATTCGTGTCATTTTGTGCAGATATAACTACGTGCTCAACAGGAGTTACACATTCTGACGTGGATGTGCTCTTCCTGCAACAACACGCTGAAACATGGCAACTAAACCCAAAGAATTCACAATTTTTTTTGTTATAAGTGTTCTTATCCTGTGACAACACGCTAAAACATCGGCATATTCGCAACATTCTTTTACAGTAGTGTTTTCATTATAATTTTGTAATGTAGCCTATATGAGAGACTTGCGCTGCACATGTTGCACTTAACTGTATTTTCTTTTTCGGAGCTATTCCAATCATATTTCAAGCAATTCAAAAACATCAAGGCGAACAGTGTACATCTAAAGTGTCTCAGCTGAAGGAAATAAATCCATTATCAACTTGAATATATCGACCAAATTTTCTTATCAGGTCGATAATGAACATATATAAAAAAAAATAAAAAAAAACGTACTGACCCACATTTTTTGATTATAAGAGATGCAATCAAAATTATCTTAATGTTCTTGTACTTGCAAGTGGCAAGACGAGCATTGATTGTCAAACTAATCTGATGACATGGTCGTGAAATTAATGGTCACAAAAGTGAATTAAAATCATTGCAATCATGTTGCTTAATTTGCAGTAGCAAAATCAATGCAAATACATAGTTAATATCTTATATGTTTGCCTCAATTGTTCTTTTAGATGTTTTTACTACAGTTTAAGCAGACTACAAATAAACTCGCCTTTGATTTCCTCTTTGGCCTGACTTTTTCATTTCTCACGTAATCTTTTCTATTTCTCTCTTTCTGCTGGATGGAGTGCAGGAATCCCTCCACAGCTTTCTACCAAGCTTTCCAGTCTGGCAGTAGGCTGAAGGACTCAAAGATGACCTGTGATAGGTACAGTAATGGGATGGACCCTGGTGTGACAAATAATGTTTGAGGTGTGCTGCATGGGGCAGGCATGGCTTTGAGGCTTAAAAGGTGCTCTCTGCATTAGAGCTCAGTGCAAACATAACCCCATAATGCTCATATGCAAATTGCAATATTAATAAATGTGGGCTAAAAGGGGTACTTTAATTACTTTTCAAACGCATTGCTTTTTTTCATTAACACAATTAATTAGCTCAAGCCAGTGTTGAGTTGCAGTTAAGGATTCATGCCATCATTTGTTTTTAGGATTGTGCAAAAGCAAAAATGTTCATAATTGGGCTAGTTGTTTAGTTTAGAACATGTAGTTGACTGGACCTGAGTGTCTCCAATTAAATGCATCACAGCTAAAGATCTTAAATGCCCTACCTGGCCCATCCATCATAAGTAGTGGTCGACCGATAAATTGGCCTGGCCGATATTTGGCAGTTTTTAATGGTTAAAATAGTGTGGCTGATGTGTCTGACTTTTATTTTGAAAGCGCTGAGAATGCCAGTGACTGAGCACTCCCATACCCAAAATGATTAGACAGAACATGTAAATGGTATACAAAAAAGTATTACACTGTGTCTACACTAGACACTACTTTTTTCACTTCGCATCGCACCACGCTGCAACGGCTAAAAGCTGTCTACACTGAACTCGACAGACCGACCGTTGCAAAGCACTTGGACTACGTCAGAAATAGAACGGGGAATCTGTTTACTTTCGGGAATTTGTCGCGCCACATCCAGTGTAGACAATAACACTGATTATAATGGGTTCTATTATCTTTTGACGTGTCGAGCCGCTTGCATCCGGTCTAAACATGGTGTTACAGCGTTTGCTTTTCTGTTATGAGTTAAAGAAAGGCAAATGCTGTAATACTTTTTCAACTACTGTCAGCATTCAGCAAATATGCATTTATATAATTTAAAGAAGTCATTTAATTTCACAAACCTTGCAAACTTTGGCGAATCCAACTGTGAGGTCTTGTGAAGTGTGCATTTGTATTCTGTAGACTGCATAAAAACGTGTGCGAATTGAATGCGAACAGGAGAGTTCAGCTTCACTGGAGACACGGGATCGACAAATTTTAAATCCTCGATTTCAAACTATACTGCGCTATATCCAGCTGGCCGAAATGTTGTATTCATGCCATTTTTCACTGCGTGCTGTATGTAAAAATTAGTGTTATCCTTGTTTATTTGAAAAATATTATTCCTAATGCACACAGACTTACCAGATTACTGAGTACCCTGTTGGTTACAGTGGTGACTTCCTTTTTATTCATATTTCAACAATTTCTTTATTTGTAAAAAAAAATATTGTTAATATGATTACAGAATCAAGAAGTTGCCATCTAAAGTATAAATGTTTATTTTACAGATACATTTTTTTATCAAGTTCAATTTTTTTTCTACATATTTTCAAATACTTTCCAATTTTGTAAATATTATGTCAAATACAAATTTCATTTCATTGTAATGCATGTGTTTTTACTATCTTGAAATTAAATAGTGCGATAGGCCTATATATTGGCTTTTTATCTGCCATCGGCTTGCTAGGATATTGGCATCGGCCATCAAAAAAATCACTATCACTCGACCAGTTGACCATGCCTAGTTGTTTTTCATGTTGATTTTGCCTACTTTCTGTCAGATAGTGTCAAACTTGACACTCCATTTAATGGCTATTTGATGTGATCTCTTCATGTCAGTCTGGTTTCTTGAAACTAACCTTACATTCTCAACTCACAACATCTTGTTTTTAAAGACAAGTATAAGTAGTTACATAAGACAAACGATCCTTTGTATGGACAAGCCTGCAAAAGCTTTATGAGAGCCTTTAAATACCTTTGCTCGAGGTTATCAGCAGCCATTGCTCTGGTCTTGGGTATGTTGCAAGACTGGATGTAATTTGTAAGTAGAACAAGTTCCTCAACATAATGTTTCTTTAAGTGCAAAGGTTCTGCTTAAAATAATCTTTGGTCAGTATGTTGACTCTAGAGAGGATGAGATGAAATGTCTATTTGTACATGTTTGTGCGGCTTAAAACTGCAAGACTGTACTGACCAGAAAGTGATTTTTTTTTTTTTGTTGTTGTTGTCACTTTTACCCTTTTTTTTTTACCTTTGAGACTGTATAATTCTTCAACAATTTCGTATGCATGTGTACGTGTGTATATTCTTGTTAAATTTATCATTACAACAACATGGAGAGCAGTTTAGTCTCCCAAATTGTGTCAGTATGATTTTGTACTGAATGCGTTTCCTCTTAAATGGACCTTTTATGGTTGATGCTTATCTGCTTTTCCTGTGCAAGTAAATTGTAGGGAAAAGTACAGAATGTCTCTAAATCAGTGTCATCATTGTCTGTCTTGACTCTAAATGTAATCCGCTTTAGTGCTATGGATGGATAGATGGGTTCAGGAAAAACAACCGCAGCATGTATACAAGAAAAGTGTACAAATATACAGTCGAAAATAGAAAATTATTAATAAGACAAATTAGTTTCAGGTCTGGTCTAAATTTTTTTTATTTTAATATATTTTAAAAAGTAATTTATACCTATGATGCAAATTTAAGTTTTCAGCATCATTACTCCAGACAGCAGTTTCACATTCAGAAATCATTCTAATATGCTGATTTGATGCTCAAGAAACCATTCATAATTCACAATCAATTCACAATTCATCTTTGATGCATAGAGAGCTCAAAACATCCATCCATCCATCCATCCATCCATCATCCATGTGTAAAGTATACAGTATTCAGTGATGTGATTGTTTTCTTGTGCAAGTTTCTAAATTGAGTTACCTTTAGACTCCACCTGCTTTGGACAGAAAACCCTGTAAAAGTATCAGATGGAGGCCACCGCCCCCCACACAGCACTGTTCTCTTTTGTACTCCTCTATTGTTCTGTTAGAGCTGTTTGTGATGGTTAGTTGTCGTTATGAGGGACAGAGTGACTCGCACGTTGCAGTATTCTTCTGCGCTCACGCACTGCTGCTCCACGAGCCGCTTGATTTCCATGCGTGGCAGGTAATTTTAGCGCGGTTTGTTGGAAGATTGATGTGTGCGTGCATGTGGCATAATATAACATGAAAAAACGTAACACTGTGTTTGGAGAAGGAAGCAGCAACAGGAGCAGTTTATTCTTTAATGTGCAGGCTTTAAATATCTGCAAAAATGTTGATGTTTTTATGCAGCAGATGTTTTAAATAAGACTTCTTTTTTTCCAATTGCAGTGCCTCTGGAGCAAGTGTGGTCGCCATTGATAATAAAATAGAGCAAGCAATGGTAAGTTTTTCATTTGCATATATGTATGTATATATATATGAAGAGTTCAGATGCAAAAGCCTCTAAGTGCCATCTGAAATTTTCTTCTAAAATGAGCATTTTTATCAAGCTTGTATGTTTATGTTCAGTTATTTTATACTTTAATGGCAATGAAAAGGACCTATTAATTGCCATTAAAGTGAAATTACTGAACCTAAACATACAAGCTTGATAAAAATGCTCATTTTAGAAGAAAATTTCAGATGGCACTTAGAGGCTTTTGCATCTGAACTCTTCATATATATATATACACAATAATTATACATTTTATAAAATGTTATATATTTATATATATATATATATATAAATATGATTTTAAAGAGGACCTATTATGCTTTTTTTAAATTTTCAACTTTAAGGCCGTGTGTCCATCAAAGCATTTTTTCCAGCGGCTAGCATACTTTTCCAATCAGAGTTTTTTAAACTCCAGGAGCGTAATGAGGCGCTGAGCATCTTTTTCACACTCAAGCGGCGTTTTTTACCAGTTGCCTCGAGTTGAAGAATATTCAACTTTGAGTAAAATGCTGTGATCATCACTGTCACTTTTTAGCCAGCTGTCCAATCAGAGTGGAGGAGGCGTGGGACAAATACAACACAGACCAACCGCCACATTCTGCTTGTACAACGTCAACCGATGACAACAAGCATAATAATGGAACAAAATCATTTAAAACAAGAGCCAGAGCAAATACTTTACATTGTATTGACATTTTTATGTAGAAACAAATCTGTGAAATGAGATGCTAGTAATACTTCTACGGATATCCGTATCATAGCAAGCAAATCGTCTCAACTGAAAGAAAAAAAAAAACGCTGTATTGCTGAAGTGCTCACAGATAGGCGTTTTCAGTAGAGCAGCTGGCTAAAAACGCTTCGGTGGACATGGCTGGTTCATTTGCGTTAGAATTGTATTGAAACTCATGGTTATGGTAAGGGGCATGACATTTCTGAAACAGGTTTGAAATGGTTGACTAATCACACACTGGTCCAGCCGACCAATCGGAGCCCATTGTGCTTTTCGGAAAGAGGGGCTTCATAGAGACAGGAACTAAACTGAGTGTTACTAACAGAATGGGAAGAGAAGGGCTGCAATAATGTAAAATATTTGAAAAATAATGTGTTTTTTTAACATTTAAGCATTAACCTATTCTAGTAGACCCCAAAAAGAAAATTAAGACTTTGTAAAAGGGCATAATAGGTCCTCTATAATAAGTTAGTAAAGTTAGTAAAATTAGTAAGACCAATTTTGAATGGGTTCTGAATGATGCTGCTGTACTGCTTGTTGAAATTGTCATGTTTTGGCTCTAGGATTTAGTGAAAAGCCATCTGATGTATGCTGTGCGGGAGGAGGTTGAGGTGTTGAAGGAGCAGATAAAGGAGCTCTATGAGAGAAACTCTGTGCTGGAGCGAGAGAATGCAGTGCTCAAATCTCTAGCCAACAGCGAGCAACTCTCCCAACTCACCGTCCAGTCCAATTCCAACCCATCCAACTCTCCCTCCCAGCTTGGGCCCGTCCCGGGCCAGGCCCAGCCCCAACCTCAGGCTTACCTTCAGCTGGACGCAAATAAGACCATGGACTCCCTGCCACGACAACCGCAGCCCAACGTCACCTCCGCCTGAAGCCTCTGCGAATTGCGCATATATCATTAGAACAGCAGAAACCCTGTCTTGTTCACTACTTCGCTGAGCGTGCATGCTGTCGGCCATCAGGACGGGTGATCATGAGGAGAGGTTTTCTGCTTGGGCGCAACATGCCACGGTGGACCACGGTCTCAATTG
>RJVU01064619.1:2198597-2259125 GCA_003731715.1 Anabarilius grahami
TATAACATAATATAATTAGTAATTATAATATATAATATATATAATTAAGTATTTTTGGAATGGTAATATATTTATTTATGTTGGTAATATAAATAGTGGTAATATATTACATTTTGTAATTCTAATTTAAATAATATTATTAATGAAATTGATTAATAATTAAAACGCTAACAACAACAATATTTTTTTTTTTAGTGCTGTCAAATCGATTAATCATGATTAATCGCATCTAACATAAGTTTTAAATATATGTATATATACGTGCACACACACACTCACTCACTCACTCACTCACTCACTCACTCACTCACACACACACACACACACACACACACACACACACCTTTATGTTAGATGTGACTAATCATGATTAATCAATTTGACCGCACTGTATTTATTTATTTATTTTTTTATATGTTATTGTTGTTGTTGTTGTTGTATAGTCAAACTGAATGGGGAAAATCAGGTTTTCCTTCTTTTTTGTCCATAGCTGATTGCATCCCTGTTGTAGTCTATGAAGCACATTTGGTGTTTTGTTTATTGTTGCCATTCAAATGCATGATGACGGTAAATCCTTGTTCTACTTATAAAGGTGTTTTCCCTTTTTTATTTTGAAATCCCTCTGTCTTTCAGCCAGTAAATTGGGAGAAGTTGTTGTCGTCTCTTGAGGTGGACCGGAGTGTTGGGGAGGTGGAATGGGCTCAGCCTGGCACCTCTGCCGGCATGGCCATGTTGGAGTCCTTCATTGACCAACGACTGCGTTTCTTTGCAACCCTCAGGAACAATCCCAACTCTGACGCTCTAAGCCATCTCTCCCCCTGGCTCCACACCGGTCAGTTTTCAGTTTTTTATGCAATTAAAGTAATTTGTTCCAATTTCTTATAGATGCAGTTAAAGGTGCAGTATGTAAATTTTAGCGGCATCTAGCGGTGATGTTGCAAACTGCAATATATAGAAAAGCTACGGTGGCCAACACAGGACAAATATGTCGTTGTCTAAGACAGAAGAGAGTAGCTAGTCAAGCAAACGCGTTCTGTTGAGCAGTTTGTCCGTTTAGGGCTACTGTAGAAACATGTCGGCGCAAAATGGTGACTTAACATGTAAGATGGGTTAAATGCAGAGCACAAATTCCAAGTATGGGTCAACATACTTGGCCACATGTCACTTCACTTCACTTCACTTCACTTCACTTCACTTCACTTCACTTTAAGAGGTTATAATAGTTATGTGTGATATGTTTTCTCTTGAAGGTCAGTTGTCTGCCCAGCGTGTCGTGAGGCAGGTTAAACGAGAAAAGAACGCCAGCGAGTCTGTGGCGTCTTTTACTGAGGAACTGGTGGTGCGCAGGGAGCTTGCTGACAACTTCTGCTTCTACAACCACAACTATGATGATATTTCAGGTGAGTGCTGTGTCACTCGCTTCAATCACACAGATAACAAGATTGTAGCTAATTTGCCATCTTATTCTTGGCCTTTGTTTAAATATTCCGTATCTCTCTGCACAGGTGCGTACGATTGGGCGAAGAAGACTTTGCAGGACCATGCTAAGGACACCAGACAGTACCTTTACACACAAGAGCAGTTGGAGAACGCCAAGACCCATGATCAGCTGTGGAATGCCGCACAGGTATCTCAACAACAGTTTTACACGGAACAACTTTAAAGTAGCTTTTTTGGTTGTTTTATAAATACTGTCATGGCAAAACCAGTGAATCTTGATCTTTAATCTGTTGAAATGAAGTTTGCTGGTCTGTTGTAGCGTCAGCTGCTGTCTGAAGGGAAGATGCATGGGTTCCTGCGCATGTACTGGGCAAAGAAGATCCTGGAATGGACTGCATCCCCTGAAGAAGCCCTCTCTATTGCTATATATCTGAATGACCGTTTATCTTTAGACGGCTGTGATCCCAACGGATACGTGGGTGAGAGACATAATGATGTTTTGATTGCTCTAAGCATTTTAAATATTTTCTTAGAATAAATTAAGTCATTAATGCTTAGAATAGAAAAGTTTATTTTAAATTGTAATAACATTTCACAATACTACTGTTTTTTACGTTTTTTTCGATTAAATAAATGCAGCCTTGTTGAGCAGAAGAGACTTCTTTCAAAAACATTAACAAAGCCAAACTTTTTGAGTGTTGTCATTAGTGTCATTAGTCTTTCCAAAATGTCTTTATACTTTGATTATATTGTTCTTTAATATTCTTCACAGGATGCATGTGGTCCGTCTGTGGCATCCATGACCAGGGCTGGGCAGAGAGGCCCATCTTTGGGAAAATTCGCTATATGAATTATGCTGGCTGCAAGCGGAAGTTTGATGTGGCACAGTTTGAGAGGAAGTACGCTGCTATAAAGGAGATCTCCAAAAAAGACACCAAGAAATCTTTGTAGTTTAATTTGTCAAAATTCTGAAAACCTATTGACATGCTTAAAAGTTCAGTTTTCAATGCTTGTACTTGTTTTTCTCCAGACATTTCTTTCTCCCTTAAGGTGAAGTTTATTAATAAGATGCTATATTTGTTATTTTGTTTGTTGGAATTTTTAAGTCTTGTGTTTACATGTAGTACTTCTGATATTCTTTTTTTTTATGGATCATTGGACCTACATCTGTGGCCTAATGTGATGTTACAAAGTACTTTAGGGTGATGCATCGTAGATTTAATAAATGAAATGTATAGACATTATACTATTGTATTTCTGCCTTTTTATGTGTAATGGTGGAAGAATCATTCCACCAAAAAATAAAACCTTTGTTACAAATATCTCTCATATTGTGCTTCAATACAGCGCCTGGTCTTCAAGCTCA
This sequence comes from Anabarilius grahami, assembly GCA_003731715.1. Classification (NCBI taxonomy): domain Eukaryota; kingdom Metazoa; phylum Chordata; class Actinopteri; order Cypriniformes; family Xenocyprididae; genus Anabarilius; species Anabarilius grahami. The sequence continues at coordinate 2,201,404 of RJVU01064619.1, forward strand.
TATTGAGCATCTCTAACAGTGGTTATCAACACTAGGGGGCCTCAGCAAACTTCTAAGAGGGCCACAGGATGCCTTAAAAGGAATTGACAGCTGTTGTATTGGGCTCTGTGTCACAGAGTGTAGAAACATATAGATAAATATCGAAAGTAAACAGGTGAACGTGTCCAATAAATTGGAGTTTCAGAGATCTCATTTCAGTATTCGACTTTTGAGTAAGAGACATTACCTCGTTCAACAATTTACTATTCAAATCTGTGAAATCAGAATGACAATCTATCCCTATAAATTAATCTATAAAGCTCATTTTTACTTAATATACTAAAAATCAAGATATTCAGTAAACTGAATATTTCTTTTTTTGTTAACAAAATACAAGAGCAATTTTTCTAAATATATTAGCTATGTTTTAACTTTTAAAGATGTACCACAATCTGAATGTAAAATATAATATGCCTTGTGTTGTCTTACCTCATTCTCTTGCATGAAGGTTTTTGAAATAAGACCATAGATATTTTAAATGGATAAATCATTCTTGCAATATATACATTTAGAACATATTTTTGCAATCTTGATTTAATTATCATATTAATGGAATGTCAGAAACAAAGATATTTTATATTTCATAGCAAGTTATAAAAATGAGTGCAATGACTCTTTCAGGAAGTGTTTTCACACATTTTTCCTAGAGCAAAACAGCAGGGCAGATGTCAAAAAAAAAAAAAAAATCCAAGTAAACAATAAATACGATCATCACTATAATAGATAAAGGAGTGACAATGACAGCTCATCTGACTTCTGTTCTTTTTAATGGAGCAGGCAGTTAAAATGCAAGCTCTGATATTTCCTTTATACATATTTTGTTATTTTATAACATGTTACAATAAGGTCTCATTTTAGTTAAAATTAGTTAATGCATTAACATGAACAATGAGTATATTCTTACAGCATTTATGAACTTTTGTTGATGTTAGTTAATAAAAATGTTCATGTAAGTTCACAACATTAACTTATTAAATACAGCTTTTGATCTTAGTAATCAGTAAATGTTGAGATTAACATTAACAAAGATTAACAAATGCTGTATTTTTCATTGTTAGTTCATGTTAACAAATGTAGCTAATGTTAACAAATTGTAAAGTGTTACCCATATTTCCTTGAAAGTGTTTTAGCCAAAGATTCAACATTAAGTTGAACTGAAATGAATAGAAACAAGTATTTACAGGGCTGAATAAATATTAAAAAGTATTTAAATATACATAGATTGTTACTCAGGAATACAAGTGAATTTATAATTATTTAATAAAAAGGCAAATGATATTGAAAACAACTATGAAAAAGAATGTAAAAACAGGAACACAAACAACAACCTATTATATCAACTGATTCTTGCCCTCCACATTTGGCTATTTGGAATATTTAGCTAACAATATTTAGCATATTATGCAATTGTCAAAGTCCCCATGTATAATCAATGAAATACAAGCACTTTTTACTTTGGATTTGACAGCTGATGTATTGGGCTCTGTGTAGAAGCATATAGATAAAGAGTGAAAAGTAAACAGGTGAAGGTGACCATTAAGTTATCAGCATTCCACCCTTGACACATTACCTCATGCACATACAAAAATTCACTATACAAACATCTGCGAAATCAAAAATAACAATCTGTCACTATCAATAAATCTATAGCTCATTTTTAGTAAATCATTCATTAATAGAATATATTTTGAATATTTCAAATTCACTGTATTTACTACATTACAGAACAGAAATAGTAGAACACAACTATAAGAAATATAAACATAGGCTATATAATAAAAACGATCTATATAACCTCATCACATGGCCACAATGATACAAAATCTACCATGATCATTACACTCCAAAGTCAATAATGTAAAGTAGATTTTTATTGGTGAGAATGATGGCAAATTTACTTGGTTACTGGAAACATTAAAGATTTACAATTGCTGTTAATACTCTGCGTCATATTCTGTATTTTACAAGACACAATTAATTATTTGACAAGGATGCATTAAATTAATCAAAAATGACAGTAAAGACATTTATAATGTTGCAAAAGATTTCTATTTCAATTATATAGTTCTGTCATGAAACTCTAGATGGTGCAGGCTGATAGGTCCTTAACTCAATCTGCTTGCAATCACATCATTCTCTATAGGGCACAGGTGATTGGTTCCTGCTGTATCAGTATCCAACCTTCAAATACTTGGTCAGCATTTGCTGAAGCAGTTGCAGTATGCTTAAAACCCTCCGCCTTCCCCAGCTCCACCTGTATAGATCTGCAGGGGGTAATTCATGTACGCTATATCGGACAGCAGCAGCATGTCTTGCTCACAGCAGCGTGTCGTGTATGTATTGGCAGTAGCAAGTCCCGTGCAGCAGCAATAACCAACAGCAGCAGCAATAACAGCAGCAGCAGTGTAGCAGATCTATTCCACCAAGACCAAACATATCAACATGGTCATATCCATTACAATGCCAAACACTCCAAGAGTTGACATGAAAGAAATGTTGTGGTTTTGAACTTTGTATTAATCAAAGAATCTTTGAAAAGATTTACACAAAAATAATAAAAAGTTATTTTAAATTGTAAAAATATTTCACAACAAATAATTAACTTTTGTTCAAATAAATGCAGCCTTGGTGAGCATAAGAGACTTCTTTCAAAAACATAAAAAAATCTTACCAGCCTTTTTGAAAGACATCTCTTATGCTCATTTGCTCATGTAAATTCAACAGTCTGTCTATTTCCCAAATCGTCTTTTTGAACATTTTTAATGAATGTGGCATAGCTTACACCCTTTATATCCAAATAGAAACTTAAAATTCTGTCATTTATACAGTTCCAGTCCTCAAATTTGACTGGCTATGTGGCACTCCAAGACTTGTCAGTGAGTATGACAGTGTGTTTGCAGTGTTCCATGCAGTGCTGAGTGAAAGCGGAGCACACTTGCCCGGAGCCAGGAGCTGTTTTACTGAAAGTCAGAGTATAAGTGTTTTTCAGTGGGAAATGGGCAATCTCACTCCGCTCCACTCGTATACGTTGTTCCAGTCCGGCTTTCAGTCTTTGTGTTGCTTGGTGACACGCAAAACTTGATGCTTTGGCTTCTTTTGGAACTATTTTCGTTGGCGGAGAAGAAATATACGCACTAACTGACCAATTTCTTTTAAAGTTATATTTTTGGGCTTCTAGACAGGACAGTAGGAGGAGAGACAGGAAACATTAAGAGAAAGGAAGAGGACCACGAGCCAAGACTCGAACTCAGGTCACTTGAGACTCAGCGACACCATATGAAGGCTGCCAGAAAACTACGTCACTGACTTTGTTACCAATTTCTTGTGAAAAATGTAAGTTACTCGATATAAAAGACTTTTTTAACATTTACATTTGCATGTCCAAATGTCATTTAAGGTATACAAAGCAAAAGTAAGGCGATAGGGAAGAATCTCGTTGTTCAAAAATTTTGGGCCAGAAAGGTTTTTTTTTTTTTTTTGGAAGAAGAAGAAATTTATATTTTTATTCAGCAAGGATGCATTAAATTGATCAAAAGTCAAATTAAAGGAATACTACAAAATATTTCTATTTCAAGTAAATTCTGTTCTTTTGAACTTTCTATTTATCAAAGAATCCTGAAAAGAATCCATCATGGTTTCCACAAAAATATTAAGAACAACATTGATCATAATAATAGATGTTTCTTTAGCAGAAAATCATCATATTAGAATGATTTCTGAAGGATCATGTGACACTGAAGAATGGAGTGATGATGCTGAAAATTTGAAGGAATAAATTACACTACTAAAATAGAAAACAGTTGTTTTAAATTGTAATAACATTTCACAATATTACTGATTTTACTGTATTTTTGATCAAAATATGTGCAGTCTTGGTGAACATAAGACACTAGTTTCAAAAACTACAAATCTAACCCCAAATGTTGGAACAGTATAGTGTACATGACTTTTCATGACATCAGGTTATAGTCACTGTAAGATTTAGCTTGCAGTGCAACTGATATAGCATTTGGATAAAATAACTTGAACAGATTCCCCTGTATTTTCTAGAGAGCGTTTGGCAGCCCACGAGGGTTGAATTTTACAGAAAATGAGACAGAATTGGAGGCAGAAAAAGAGGCAGAAACAACACTACGTAATGTGACCTTACTTATTGAGAGCTGACGATGGTCTTTTTGACACACCACCTCGCGGAACATTTCTCTGAAGCGTGAAGACATGAGGTTATACAGGATGGGATTGACCACTGAGCTCAAGTAGAAGAAGACACCAGAAAGAAGATGCACATACTCAAAGACATAGTGGCTATCTTCAGTCCAGTCATCAATATAGCTCCACATGACACGATCAATGTGAAAGGGGGCCCAGCAGATTCCAAACACAATCACCAATGCACCTGTGAAATATTAAAAAAGTATTAAGTATTATACTTTATTATTATATTTTACCTATTCCATATATTATATTATATATTGAGCAGAACTGACTTCATACATCCACTAAAAAAAATCACCAAAACACAGTCATTTCAAAACTGACTACGGAAAATGACGTTCATTCTGAGAAAAGCTCTAGCATCATTTGTTTGCACACTATTGTTATCTGACATTCACACATTTTAAGTGTGGCGTAAATGTCCAGATACACTTAGAATGTGTTTAAATCTATAAAACAAACTGTTACTCTTGGCACGCATCTGTATCTACTGACAGTATTTAATGTTCATGACCAGATCTGAAGTGTTTTGTTTGTATCTAAGTATCAAAGTATATGTTGACATTTTTTGAGGATGACCACACAGAGTAGTGCTGACCAGCTATTACAATAAGCCAGATGTAGACTGACGCTACTACTAAATCAGATCCCCTTTGTATTTACAATAACATGACAAGAAGCTGATAAAGCACAGATGAGTATTTTCTGTTTATCAGGACAGATTATTCTCAACAAAGGTCCATGAGGTTTCTTCAACTGTAAAACCCTACACACAGGACAAGAATGTGTCATAACTGAAAGAGCAGGATTTGACTTTTTCTTTCTTTTTTTAGCATAATATTTAGAAAAGATTACTTGAGTTTTTCAGTATGAACAACGAACACTGGAATTTTCTTATTAACAATCTTTCACTGCTCACACTGATGGTGTTTGTGATTTCACACAGTACATTTGTAAACCCTGAGTTAACATTCTTTTTTCATATTTACAATATCAATAACAGCAGTGTTTGGGAAAGTTACTTTTAAAAGTAATGATATAATATGGCGTTATTCCCTAAAAAAGTAACTAAATAAGCCTCAGGATGAAGGAAATGCAAATTAACGCCTGTACAGTAGACAGTGCATCTCAAAAAATATTTCAGCTGTGCTGCCATTCTGGGACACGGAGAAGAACGTTCAACACACTTACTTCAGCAAATATAACAAAATAGGAAACACAAATGTGATGTTTATCTAAAGACGTTTGTGCTTATTAGTATGGTCCATTGGATCATAAGGTCAACAGCAAAGACATTGGCTAAAGGGTTAGTTCACCCAAAAATGGAAATTCTGTCATTAATTACTCACCCTCATGTCGTTCTACACCCGTAAGACCTTCGTTCATCTTCGGAACACAAATTAAGATATTTTTGATGAAATCCGATGGCTCAGTGAGGCCTCTATTGAGAGCAAAGCCACTGAACCTCTCAAGATCCATGAGCGCCAAAGTCACATGATTTCAGCAGTTTAGTCGTTTGAGATCCGAATCTCTAATTCGAAACAAAAGATTCGTAAAGCTCAGAAGCAGTGTTTTGAAATCGGCCATCACAAGGCGCACAAAAAATATTCTTGTCACTTTATAATATTAAGGTAGAACCACTGTACTCACATGAGCTGTTTTAAATATGTTCTTTATGGATCTTGAAAGGTTCAGTGGCTTTGCTCTCAATAGAGGCCTCACTGAGCCATCGGATTTCATCAAAAATATCTTAATTTGTTCCGAAGATGAATGAAGGTCTTACAGGTGTAGAACGACATGAGGGTGAGTAATTAATGATAGAATTTTCATTTTTGGGTGAACTAACCCTTTAACATAATGTTTAAATACATATAGCCTATTAGTCTTATTTTACATATTTATTTAATGCAGATTTGCATAATATTCTGAGTTTGCATTTCAATGTTTTATTAATTTTCAGGAATACTAAATCTATTTTTGTACAAGTAAGATGAATAAATGCCTGCTCACATTTAGTCTAGATCTACAATAACCATCATGTTCACACACAATGCCTCTGCACCTTACTCACGATTTCTCTCAACATGGGGACAGGAGAGCTGTCAGTCAATAAATGGAAAAACAATGTAACTTGCGTTACTTGCGTTATTTGAAAAAGTAAATCAGATATTTTCTTTTAAATGCGAAAGTAATGCGTTACTTTTCTTGTTGCTTGAGAAAAGTAATCTGATTTCGTAACTCGCATTACCCACAACACTGAATAACATTGACTGGAAAAGTATGATGGATGTGATGTGTTGCTTATCCATCTGTAGAAATATTGCAAAATAAACGTACTTTAAATATTTTAAAGGAAAAGATGACTAGAAATAAAAATCTGTCAAAAGCAATCATGTGAAAAGACATTTAAATTAATTTACATCCAACCTGATGTGTTTTGACATGCTATATCTAACCAAATTCAAAAGTGTAAAATGTTCCTCATCCCAGTGTTAAAAGTGGCTTTAAAATAAACATGAAATCAAAACTGACCTTTGTTACCTTTCTAATACATATTCCTGGTCTTATTTGCTTATTTCATTGGTGCAAAGTAGTCCAAAGAAAACGTCTTGGGTTACGAGTGTAACCCTTGTTCCCTGAGTAAGGGAACGAGACGCTACGTCAGTTGACGTGATGGGAACCTTCTGCATTTTTGTGTTCGTGAAGCACCACTGTATCCAACCAATGAGAGAGAACGTGACGTCATAGGCGGGCGACGTCGCGGACTATAAAGCACGCCCGGAAACAGAGAACGCTAGCTTCTGTGATATGTCTGAAGGAAGCGCTCCAGGCATGCAGGAGGTACGGCAACGCGACGTAGCGTCTCGTTCCCTTACTCAGGGAACAAGGGTTACACTCGTAACCCAAGACGTTCCCTTTCGTGGGAACTATAGACGCTACGTCAGTTGACGTGATGGGAACGCTGTCCCAACTATGCCGTGCCTCCGAGTGCCTGGCTGCCATCTTGTAGCACCAAAGCACCCGGAGTACTACTCNGCTTGGAAACTCTTGTCCTCAGACGAAGAGATCACTTTTGCGAGACAAACAACAGTAAATAAGACAGACAAGATACAGATAGCGCTTACTGAAGACAACAGAAGCTAGCGTTCTCTGTTTCCGGGCGTGCTTTATAGTCCGCGACGTCGCCCGCCTATGACGTCACGTTCTCTCTCATTGGTTGGATACAGTGGTGCTTCACGAACACAAAAATGCAGAAGGTTCCCATCACGTCAACTGACGTAGCGTCTATAGTTCCCACGAAAGGGAACAGAATGTTTCCTTTCTAATATTTAACCAAAATGTATAACTTCAGCCTCTGAAATGATTTTCTTTTCGGGATGATGTCACCAAGGACACTTTAATGTAAGCCTCTAAAATGTGCTTCATGTGGTAATGTCTAAATTAACTGACTTTATTCAAAGTCAAGAAATACTAAATTTACTAAATTGGTTATACCAGTGGTTTTCAACTTTTCTGACTCCTAAGCCAACAACAATATTCAAAGGATTATAAGGACTGAGGATGAGGATTTTTTGCTTTAAATTTCTACCCAATTAAGTATTTTAGAGCTTGGAATATCTAGAAAAATGTATATTAATAAAATGTATGAAAATGTCCATGGTGTTACAGGATTTTATTAAAGGATTAGTTCACATTAAAATGAAAATTACCTCAAGATTTACTCACCCTCAAGCCATCCTAGGTGTATATGACTTCTTTCTGATGAACACAATCGGAGTTATATTAATAAATATCCTGACGCATCCGAGCTTTATAAAGGGAGTGAAAGGGACCAACGAAGCTCAAGAAAGTGCATCCATCCATCATAAACATACTCCACACGGCTCCGGGGGTTAATAAAGGCCTTCTGAGGCAAAGCGATGCGTTTGTGTAAAAAAAAAATACCCATATGTAACAAGTTATGAAGTAAAATATCTAGCTTCCACCAGACTGCCTTCCTTATTCAACTTACGAAAAAAGTGTAACTGATGCAACGCACCTTTTTTGTAAGTTGAATACGACATAGCGTAAGCATTTTTGAACTGCAAGTGGCGTTACACTTTCTTCGTAAGTTAAATACAGAAGGCAGTCTGGCGGAAGGTAGATATTACTTTGTAACTTGAAAATATGGATATTTTTCTTACACAAACGCAACACTTTGCTTCAGAAGGCCTTTATTAGCCCCCCGGAGACGTGTGGAGTATGTTTATGATGAGTGGAAGCACTTTCTTGAGCTTCATACTCGTTGGTCCCTTTCACTGCCATTATAAAGATTGGACATCAGCTTCAATTTGGATCCGGCCTCTTAAGAAGACCTCAGATGACCAACACCTATGAAGAGACGGCGCCAACTCCTGCGAGGATTTCAGAAGACGCAATCATCTGGATCAACATGCACATTGCACAAATTCTATATCTTGATTATTGTTAATGTAATTCATTTTTCCAGGAGCTCATTGCTTCTACGTTCAGTTAAACTGCTAACAGTGATTGTAAATTGTAAATTATAACATTATTTGCTAACTGCATTCTTTAAATTGTAATGTTGACACGCATTCTCTGTACAGCTGCTTTGAAATGATATGTATCGTGAAAAGCGCTATACAAATAAATGTGAATTGAATTGAATTGACATGTCGGGATATTTATTAATATAACTCAGATTGTGTTCATCAGAAAAAAGAAAGTCAAATATACATAGGATGGTTTGAGGGTAAGTAAATCTTGGGGTAATTTTCATTTTAAAATGAACTGATTCTTTAATTTACATGGCTTCTTCAGGTCTATAAATCACACTTTTAAACTTTATGCTACCTCATATATTCAGGTCTTCCAAGACTGTTGGAACTCTGGTTCTTCAAAATAGTTTTTAAATTAAATTAAAATAACAAATATCATGGTTTTAGCTCATTTTAATGTTTGTTTTGTCTTATTTTACATCATTTTAAGTTATCTTGATGCGCCTTGGAAGTTTGCTGATTCCCCTTGTGGGCCCTGACCTCCAGGTTGAGAATAAGTAATTATACCAACAAAACTAAATTTAGGAGTTATATAAGGTATATAAGTAGCTCCTTATGGTAACAATTACAGGTTTTCACTTTTTACAGTGTTCAATCCTTTCTTACTTCATCCCAAAACTTTTCATGATCCAATCAAGCCTCGATATATAAAAACCTAATTAAAGTAGATTTTTTCAACATTACATATCCTTTTTCGTTTGGTAATATGTCACGTTACACTCTAAAAAATGCTGGGTTAAAAACAACCCAAGTTGGGTTGAAAATGGACAAACCCAGCGATTGGGTTGTTTTGACCCAGCAGTTGCGTTAAATGTTTGCCCAACCTGCTGGGTAGTTTTATTTAACCCAACAATTGTTTACAAATTACTATATGTCTGGCTTAAAATGAACCCAAAATAGGTTGGAAATTAAAAATCAGACTCATAATTACTAGAGGCAACAATAATAATCAAAAAGATGAGCATTTATTAATAAGCAATTTAATAAATGTTTATTGTTTAAATATTATTCAAAAAAAGTATTAATAAATGTTTGTTTATTAAACATATTAATAAATGTTAATTTCCAACATATTTTGGGTTCATTTTAAGCAAGAAATACAGTAATTTTTAAACAATATTTGGGTTAAATAAAACTACCCAGCAGGTTGGGCAAACATTTAACCCAGCCACTGGTTTAAAACAACCCAATCGCTGGGTTTGTCCATTTTCAACCCAACTTGGGTTGTTTTTAACCCAGCATTTTTTAGAGTCTATGAAAACTGTGAATGCTGTTTGTTTCATGTTGACTTTAACTGTTAACCCTTATTACTGGCATACAGATCCCAACAGCAGGGGTAGCACTGGAACAGGACTCACAGAGCATTTTTGTGACTTGCCGATGACGTGCCCTCTGATTCACCCCATCCTGATTGATCCCAATCCTAGAATCAAAACATTCCCTTTCCCGATGCAGCTGCAGGCCGATCAGCACATACAGCACACTGATGGTCAGCATTGGCAATATGAAGAACAGCAGTGCTGTCACTTGCACCAGCAAGTTGTAGATCCACCTATCGTGCACCAAGGCACACGTACGAGAATCAGGGAAAGTGAGTCCAAAAAGAGGCTTTAGCGTGTCCACGCCATGCAGACTGGTATTGGGCAAGGCACACAACAGAGAGACGGCCCATAACACGAGGATAACACGCTTGGCATGATCATGTGTCGCCACGTGTTTGGCGTGCAGAGGATGCACCACTGCTCTGTAGCGCTCTGCACTCAAGGCGGTCACGTTGAGCACAGAGGCAAAGCAGACCATCTCGAACAGGCAGGTTTTGAAGTAGCAGCCAGCAACGCCAAACAGAAAAGGATAGTTGCTCCAGAGCTCATAAAGCTCCAGAGGGAGACCAAGCAACAGCACAAGGAGGTCAGAAATGGCCAAGCTGAACAGATAGTAGTTTGTCGTTGTGCGCATTACACGGTGACGGGCGATGACAATACAAGTCAGACTGTTGCCCAGCACGCCAACTATAAAGATGAGCAGGTAGGTGACACACATAGGCAGAAAGAAGGGTGAACGGCAAGGGCCGAGGTACTTCTCCAGGTAAGCGCTGCGGCTCAGACAAAGGTCTGACTGGTTCACTGTTCTGTTTTGACATTCTTCCTCTTTGGTGGAGCACCATGACGCATTCACAGCTGCGTAGAGGGAGTCTGGAGAGGAGCAGTTGAACTGGATCATTGGTTACCAGGAGGATTACCTGCAGAAGTTACAACAAAGATAGACAAGGTTAAAGGGGTTTTAATTATTATTATTACTTATTCAAGTAAGATTTTTTTAAAGACATTAATACCTCTATATATATATGAATGTTATTAATACATTATTCATTATATATTATTAAAGGATTAGTTCACTTTTAAATGAAAATTACCCCAAGCTTTATTCACCTTATCTTTCTGATAAACACAATCGGAGGTATACTAATAAATATCCTAAAAAATATCAAGCTTCCGCCAGACCGCCTTCCGAATTCAAGTTATGAAAAAACAGAACTGGCGTCGTGTCAGTTAAGCCTTTTCCGTAAGTTGACTAGGGAAGGCGTAGGACGTAGTGTAAGGTTTTTGAACTGCGAGAGGTGTTGCGCTTTCTTTCTAACTTTAATACGGAAGGCAGTCTGGTGGAAGCTTGATATTTTACTTCATAACTTGTTAAATATGGATTTTTTTCGAATCGCTTCAGAAGGCCTTTATTAACTCCCCAGAGCCGTGCAGATCATTTGTGTTCATCAGAAAGAAGAAAGTCATATACACCTACAATGGCTTGAGGGTGAGTAAAGCTTGGGGTAATTTTTATTTGAAAGTGAACTAATCCTTTAAATATAATATATAACACACACACATCATATATATATATATATATGAGGTAAGACGTTTCTTGTAGTTTGTCATCAGGTTTGCACATATATATCAGGAGGGATTTTGGTCCACTCCTCTTTACAGATCCTCTCTAAATCCTTAAGCTTTCTTGGCTATCACTTCGCAACTCAAAGTTTCAGCTCGCTCCACACATTTTCTACAAAATTAAGGTCTGGGGACTGGCCATAGGCCACTCCATGACCTTAATATGCTTCTTTTTGAGCCACTCCTTTGTTGCCTTGCTGGAAGACCCATCTTCAGTGTTCTGGCTGAAGGAAGGAGGTTCTCATCCAGAATTCTCATCTTCCATTTCCGAATAATCGCACCAACAAGTTGCCTCCTTCTTAACAAGCTTCTTGCTGATGGTCTTGTAGCCCATTCCAGCCTTGTGCAGGTCTACAATCTTGTCCCTGATGTCCTTTAACAGCTCTTTAGTCTTGCCCATGGTGGTGGAGAGATTGGAATGGAAGATACAGATTCTGTGGACTGGTTTCTTTTATACACATACAAAGATGACATTAGGAGTACTTTCTTCAACTGACAGGACTAATCTGTGTTCCACTTGGGCACATAACCAATCTGTGGGAGCCATAATTCTTGCTGGTTGGTAGGGGATCAAACGCTTATTTGACTCACTAAAATGCAAGTAAATTTATAACCTTTATAAAATGTGTTTTTTCTGGATTTTTTTTTTGTTGATATTCTGTACTCTATCCGCTAAAATAAACCTCCCATAAAATTATTGACCCTTCATTTCTTTGGTCAAACTTACAAAATCAGCAGGGGATATAATAATTATTTTCCCCATTGTCGCAATCCCGTTCCCCCTCTCTCATCTTCTTCATGGTCCCCAGTGTAAATGCCTTCCATTTCCTATGCACTTCTAAAAATCTGCCATTTGATTGGGAGGTTGTCGGTCTATGTGAACCTGAAACATTGTAAATTGATATAGTTTCTCAGGGTCAAATCCCATTCTTGCGAGGCACCGGGGTGCTTGTCTTCGGAAGGAACACTGTTGTTTCACAACATGTACGCCACCACTGTGCCATGTTAGCCATTGTATATATTCTGAACAGTAACAACTATGTCTCTTGTGTACTTTTCATTTAAAAGAACATTAAACAGACCCATACAAAACTGAATAAACACTTTAATTCATGGTATGAGATGTTTAATCTGTGGTGCTCAGTCCTGCTTCTGGAGATCTAATTTTCTGAAGAGTTCAGTTCCTGTTATTACGCACTTTTAGTTTGTTCAGGAGTGGCTACTTCATGATGGAAATAAACTCTGGAAAACATGTTTATTTTTCTGGTTATCATTGCAATTAAACAGCCTGTATAAAAGAGGTTTTCAGGACCACTGCTGGAGAAGTTTATATTCTTTAAAATCTTTTTGACTCTAGGCTGAAAAATGAAAAGTCAACCTTTTTTCCTCCTTTGTTTTCAGTTTGTATCGTTTTAAATTATTTTCTTAGAAGACGTAATGTCACTTTCAAATTTTTGTTGTAAGAGCACAACTAGTTCAGAACAGAACACAGAGTAAGCATCAATCAATGAATTATTCATATAAAAAACAAATGCACACACAGCAATTATTAAACATATTAAACAGTATTTCTAATCTACGTAGAATTATCAATGACAAATCTTATAAACAGGCCTTTAAATAATATGATTTAAATAAATAAATAAAATAAGAGACGCATTTTATTTACTTTATAAATAAATTGATTGTTAATACATGAGTCTTGATAAACACTTTGGTTGGCAGAGGTTCAAATGTTATTGTTATCACATCTATAAATAATGTAGCATTAATCTAATAAGAATTGCAGTAGTTGACACATATAGTAAATATCGCAACTGTCTAATTTACCCTGTAAACATCTATCAATATACTAGGATTAATATGCAAATAAGATACACAACATCATCTTATATTTCGTGTTAATCCATATTTGTAATTTGTAATATTATGACAACAAGCTGCTTACAATAATAAACAATTGCAGTCTAAAGCAGAATTAATTCTGAGTCAAATTATTAACATTTTTATTTACAATGTAATTTTTAGATGCTTTAATTGATTTAGGTTTTAGCCTAAATGAGAATCTTGGATTGCAAATTTTTTAAAATGCCTGTGGCACCTTTATTTTTTGAAGAAAAACAATGTCTAGAAATGTCATTATTGAATAGACAAGATAAAAGAAAAGAGAGGAGAGGAGAAAAGCAAATCTACCTGAGCAAAATCTTGTAGAAAACGATGTTTCTCAGTGGGGTGTTCCTAAAGGACTGGTGCTCATGACTGTCCTGCCTCTCAGTTCCTCCTCACATATCCCTCCTTTTCCAGCAGATGTGGTGGTGAGGAGTAATCTGACATTACACTGTACATATACACCTGCAAACTCTCTCTACTAACTCTCTCCACACCGTCCCCTCCTACTTATAGTGAGATGGATGACCTTTAAAATACCGTCACTGTCTTTTCTACGCACTATAACTGGAACTGTCAGTGTGTAATATTTCACTAGAGCAATTGCACCATAGTGACGTAGTTGTTCACCGGCTTTTAACCAAGAACAAAGACTACGTTAATTCTTGACTTGTTATTTATTTTTTATTTAATGCTTTTTTAAATATTATATTTATTTTTAATTGGAAAAGTATATCTTAGTATTTTTATTGCCCAGCTTTTACTTTAATGACAGCATTGTTTAAACCTGATGATCCATGGATGATGATCCATGCATGATTCCAGCATGATTTGAGAATGCTCCAGAGAAGAAAGGAAATCTATTTTTTGTTCAAAGGAGTTCTCATGCTCAATGTCACAAATTTGCTTACATTTGATTAGTGACCTAGAAAATAGTGTAGAATCTTGATTATTTCTTCTTCCTTTAGCTTGTCTTTGCTTTTATTTTTTTTTATTCAAAATCCTAAAACGTTATTTTTGTCCAGTGTTTTTAAATCTAATCCAAACACTTTTCAATGAGTTCTCCCACTGTATGTGTTCAATAGTAATTACTGAAGTTGTATACATCAGACCTGTGTGCTTTGTGTCCACAATATTGAACAGAAAATTGTGAGTTACTGTTGAGTTTTAAGATTTTAAGTGTGTATGACCCTTGTGCTTTATTGTATAAATTTGCACTTGTACTGAACTTCAAATCTTAAGAATGTTTTTTCTTTTTAAAACTTGCAAATAATATAATATTACTGAAATAAAATGCAATTTTAGTGTACTTAAAGAGAGAACTTTCATGACTGTTTAAAAAGCGCACACTTTGTAATAATATCAAATAGCCTAAATAAATTGTTTAATTTTAAATCAATTAACCCCCGGTTTCACAGACAAGGTTTAGTCCTTGACTAAAATGCATGTTTGAGCTGTTTTAACTGAAAGCAACTTGTACAAACTTATCTTAAAATATGTCAGTGCCATTGTTGTGTCTCAAGATGCACACCAGTAATGTTTTTTTTCTAGGGTACATTTATAAAAACTACTCAAATACACTAATTGAACTAACACCTAATCCTGGCTTAGTATAGAAACCGGGTCTAAATCTTTTGTCATGCTTTAAAGAAATAAACTTATTTTGAAGTATTGACTAAAGGATGCGTAAAGTAGCCTACTTGATTATAATTTTAACTGTGTGCTATTTGATTTAACATTTAATGTTCATCTTAAACTGCAACTTCATCATTACAAATTTGCAATGACAAATAACAAATTACTCAATAGAAATTACATGAAATTATATTTTAGTTAATAAATGCTTATCAGTACAATCAGCAATACACTTTATTTTATAGAGAAATAGAGGTGATATATGTAATCAATAAGGTACGAGAGGCTGTGCTGTATCGTGAATAAGTCACGGCTGAAGGACGTTGTTGGGCAAGACGCGAAGCTGAATCCCTGCAACCCCTTCAGCCATTACTTATTCACGATAAAGCACAGCCTCGAGTACCTTATTGCTTTTATAAAACGGTTACCACACAATAAAAATATTAAGGCCAGAAATATGTATCAATGCAACTTTCATGAAGAAAACTTTTTCTAAAAGCCTTCCTTCTGCCAGAAAAAATTGTCCCTGACAGTGAACAGCAACAGAAGTTACATTATTACGTCATTAGATGGCGGCAAAGACTGTCTTTATGAGTGTGTCAGTCAGTAGCGAAGACTTTTACATTGAAAAGACTGAACTGTTGTGAAGTGTGAACACGGAACAAGACACAACTGACAAATGCTTTGACTAGCGCTGTCAGTCACGGGAAAACCCCTTAACTGTTAAAAGGACAAGATGATACATCGGATATTTAAACAGATTTTTTATTATGAACATAGGACTGACCTGAAGGAAAATGCTAAATCTGAATGCAGGTAATAAACTCGATCTCTTTCTCACAATACTCTTCTACATAATACAGTAAGCTTCAATGAACAATATCAATTGAGAACATACAGTTTGCGTTGCTAAGAGTGGTTGCTAAGGGTATTGTGTTGTGATACACAGAACCGTTGGGTGAAGCGGTCATAGCCGTGTTTTATTATGAATAAAACACAGCTATTGACCAATCAGAATCAAGGACAGGAACTAACCATTTTATAAGAAATTACATAAAGTACTCTTAAGTTAAACTAATTTCAATGTTATATAAATTCAATTTCAATTAACATGCAGTTCAGTGTCTGAAAACATTACATTTAGTTCGCACTTAAGTATACTCTATTATAAATTCCATAATAAGTACTATTTTTAAAAGTATGCTAAAGTGTACTTTATTTTTGACAAGGGGAAGAAATAATCAGTTGAATAAATAATCCAATTTTTTTTGTTTTGTTATTGTCTTGTCTGAAAAATAATTGACGCCACATCATTCAAGTGTGTTAACACAAAATGGAGGACTCTTTGTGGTGTTTAATAACCCTAGAAGGAAGCTTACAGTAGGCTGACAGTGTTTTGGAAACTCTCCACCACTTCAGCACAAGCAGAGGAAAACCCAGACTGTGACTCTATGCTTTGAGAGGTCACATTTGAGAGAGGCTTTTATTGCATGTTGGACACAATACAAGCTGTACAGGAAACTTTATATCTTTTCACATCTCAAAGGACATGAAACAATGCCTAAAAATAGGAATATATGATTGCTGTAATCGAGCCCAGCATGGAAACATAAATTGCTAATTTCATTCTTCAGTAATATACTCATATAGTGTAAAACTTTAGTGTAAAACCATGTTTAATTTTGCTGTCATAAATAAGTTCTATCCAATTGGATGAGTATCAGCAAAATGTCTTTAAAATAGAAAGGTTCAAGTTCAGGCTTTTGCTGCATCTAAAAGAGGTTCAGAGTTTTAAACACAGTGTGGCAGGGCTTGTTGTTTAGCTGAAGGATGACTTTGACTTCTGATGTCTATTGTGGGCTCTGGAGAAAGTTTTCCCCAAGTGCCTCTCTGTTTTGGCTCAGTTCTTTGTGCCCTTAATCCTCCTGACCAGCTTCCGAATTGCGATGTGACGGGGACAGTATTAGCCAAGTAATCATCCGAGAAGAATCTATTTTCTTATGATTGGAGAATTATTCAGTGCTACTATGACAAATACCATATGTGCTGTCATAGGTGTTTTACACATGATTTATTTAAAATGAACAGCTCAGCTAAGATGAGTCTGAATTCTTATGTAAATTAGGATAACATTTTCAATTATTATTTTGAAAGAGAGTCAAATTGAACGTCACCTGCGCAAATGCCATAGCTCAAAGCTCAGCTTCAGTTGGTGTTTAGTGATTTGCCATTCATAGACACACACACACACACACACACACACATATATATATACAGGTGCTGGTCATATAATTAGAATATCATCAAAATGTTGATTTATTTCACTAATTCCATTCAAAAAGTGAAACTTGAATATTATATTCATTCATTACACACAGACTGATATATTTCAAATGTTTATTTCTTTTAATTTTGATGATTATAACTGACAACTAAGGAAAATTCCAAATTCAGTATCTCAGTATCTCAGAAAATTAGAATATTGTGAAAAGGTTCAATAGTGAAGACACCTGGTGCCACACTCTAATCAGCTAGTTAACTCAAAACACCTGCAAAGGCCTTTAAATGGTCTCTCAGTCTAGTTCTGTAGGCTACACAATCATGGTGAAGACTGCTGACTTGACAGTTGTCCAAAAGACGACCATTGACACCTTGCACAAGGAGGGCAAGACACAAAAGGTCATTGCAAAAGAGGCTGGCTGTTCACAGAGCTCTGTGTCCAAGCACATTAATAGAGAGGCGAAGGGAAGGAAAAGATGTGGTAGAAAAAAGTGTACAAGCAATAGGGATAACCACACCCTGGAGAGGATTGTAAAACAAAACCCATTCAAAAATGTGGGGGAGATTCACAAAGAGTGGACTGCAGCTGGAGTCAGTGCTTCAAGAACCACTACGCACAGACGTATGCAAGACATGGGTTTCAGCTGTCGCATTCCTTGTGTCAAGCCACTCTTGAACAACAGACAGCATCAGAAGCGTCTCGTGTAACAGGTATACAAAGTATACTGGTAAACACTGTTATAATTCACACAAAATTGTTCTTTTATACGTTTTTATGATACCTGATCTAAAGGTGTGCTTCTCCTTTAAGTGTTGCGTGGTCACAGTATGACCTAATTTCCTGTCCTGTCTCCTCCTCTTCCCTTTTGAAATGTGATTCAATGGAAGAGGTTTGTTTCTTTTGTCATCCTGTTAATTTTATTTAATCCTTGTGTTAATTATATCTTTTATATCTGTATTTCCACCCAAACTTATGTGTAAAGTACTATTTTATCTATCCTTGGGATTATTTTCGTCATTTTACATTCTTTCAGGGATATTTCTGTCTTTTATGTGACACAAGCACATGGTAATGGAGATGCACCATATTTGTTTTATAGAGTGTTATAAGGGCCACTCAATCTGAGGCTGCTTATTTGTCTCTGTTAAACAGTAAAGCGATCCAGTGAATCTGCTACCTGCTGTCCCGTGTCTGTCTCTGCATCCACACAACGTAACACAATGCAGACCAAGTTTTAATACCCGGTGTCGCTGGCCGCACATCACGCTGGGCATAGGCGAGCCGCACGGGTTACACTCGCCTGGGCTAAAGACAAAAAGGACTGGACTGCTGCTGAGTGGTCCAGAGTTATGTTCTCTGATGAAAGTAAATTTAGCATTTCCTTTGGAAATCAGGGTCCCAGAGTCTGGAGGAAGAGAGGAGAGGCACACAATCCACGTTGCTTGAGGTCCAGTGTAAAGTTTCCACAGTCAGTGATGGTTTGGGGTGCCATGTCATCTGCTGGTGTTGGTCCACTGTGTTTTCTGAGGTCCAAGGTCAACGCAGCCGTATACCAGGAAGTTTTAGAGCACTTCATGCTTCCTGCTGCTGACCAACTTTATGGAGATGCAGATTTCATTTTCCAACAGGACTTGGCACCTGCACACAGTGCCAAAGCTACCAGTACCTGGTTTAAGGACCATGGTATCCCTGTTCTTAATTGGCCAGCAAACTCGCCTGACCTTAACCCCATAGAAAATCTATGGGGTATTGTGAAGAGGAAGATGCGATATGCCAGACCCAACAATGCAGAAGAGCTGAAGGCCACTATCAGAGCAACCTGGGCTCTCATAACACCTGAGCAGTGCCACAGACTGATCGACTCCATGCCACGCCGCATTGCTGCAGTAATTCAGGCAAAAGGAGCCCCAACTAAGTATTGAGTGCTGTACATGCTCATACTTTTCATGTTCATACTTTTCAGTTGGCAAAGATTACTTATTGGTCTTAAGTAATATTCAAATTTTCTGATATACTGAATTTGGGATTTTCCTTAGTTGTCAGTTATAATCATCAAAATTAAAAGAAATAAACATTTGAAATATATCAGTCTGTGTGTAATGAATGAATATAATATACAAGTTTCANGAGGACTTCCCGGGGGGATGGGGACAGACCCCAGAGTGAGCTTAAAACTATTGGTTAACTAACCAATAATTGTGTCTGATTTGCCTCAGTCATTACAGAATACTGCCTTTTAAAGATAATTTACAATTTACTTTATTTAAAAGGTTTTAAACTATGTTTTTCATGCTTTTTCAATGAACCATAAAAAATTATTGCACATGCACCTAACAGTTTACAGGTGGTAGACAGTTATGGTCACAGTTCCAATAATTTAGAATACTAAAGAGACATTTGCACATGAAAAAAAGGATTCCACATAATTTCTTGGTTAATTTGGGAACATTTTATTGAAAAATTTTTTTTTTGACTCCCACCCTCCCCCCAACCCAAAATATTTTTTCAACATAGGTACAGAATCATAGAGAAAATTATCATAAGACAATGCTCAGAGAGCAATACAAAATCTCAAATACTTTTCAAAAATGTCAAAAAAATCATTAAGTAAAAAAGGGAAAAACACATTGATATATTGGATTTGATACATGCATAGGTTTGTATCATGTAGTGTGTCATGTCATATAATGTACTTCACGTAATAAGATTTCACTCTGAACGAAACTTCAAAAAGCAGTTCTTCTCTGCTGTGAAATAGAGGTCTACGCTACACTTTTTGTACATCACTTTGGGTGTTCCTGTGCATCCAGGAACCATGCATCTTCCCTTCTCATAACACATTATTGCCAATGTGAGGTATATTCCAAGACATCCTTGAAAAGTACCCCTTATCGCACAAGGGCAACGAAAATAAAAAATTTATTTCTGAACATGCAAAATAAAAAAACTCAACATGTTCTCCAACCAGTACGCCTATATAGGTCGTTTGTCACTTCCCTGAAATACGACCCATAGGAGCGTTTACTAAAGTTGCGCCCCTATCGACAACAGGACACTTTCATTTTAATGCATTGATCCCTTTTATCTGCGTCAGACTAAAAACTTCATAAAACCTGACAAAAGGCTTCTCTACACCTTCATAAACACACGCACAATTTTTTTATGTACAGTTCATGTTATTTTAAATAAGATTACTTAAGCAAATAATCTTACCTTCTTCTCACACCATGTGCTCCTGTGACCATGTGTCAGAACAGGATGTTCTACCTTCAAATGGTGCTTAATAGTGAGTCCCACACCTTACTGGACTGTTCTTTGATACTTTTTCGACCTTTCTAATTGGTTGCAATCATTTAAAGAAAAATGTGCCCTATGTTTAGTACTTAAGAAAGTATTAAGAAAACTTTCCATTGCCTGAGGGCAACACTGTGCTGTAGACTGTAGTAGAGGGTTAAACATCGCAAACATTGCAAAGGATTAAATAACAAAACATAACATAACATAATAATAATGAACGTAAAGAACTTACAGAGCTCTACTTGTAACCGAGCTCTTACAGTAACTGACTGCTGCAGATTCCTTTCGGCGTTGATAGTGTTGACATAGAAATGCATAAATCCAAGTCGGAGAACGTGAACAGTTCCGGGTAGAATGTCACGGGTTGCCATCTCATAATTGCGGTTATGACATGGCATGAACGCAGCATAAGCTTGTTGTTTTGGTTCAGGAGGAACTGTAAAAGATGACTGCTGTTTGTTTATGGCACCCGGTGACTGTCTACAATGCGCTGTTGTTGTCTGTGCAAGCAGGATGCGTGGAGGTAATGAAATACATATGGTGACAGGCAGGTAGGACATTGTATCATTGCATTCAAACCGAATGCTAATGACAACATTTTTTGGTCCCGAGACCTCCACAGAAGATATATGTACATGTTTTAATATTTAGACCACTTCTATTGTTTATTGCCATCAGGATGTGAAACGAGAGTTTCAACCAGTATAAAAAAAGTGTTTATAAATACTGTTTATAGTGTTTATAATTGCATACCCCACCTTTAAAGTAGTAGTACTTATAGTATGAATATAAAATTAATATATATATATATTTTTTTTTGAGAGATGGTTTTTAAATAACATTCTTTTTGTCAGTTTATAGATGACAATGATCAGTTTTATTCCTTTTCAGAATTTTCCAGGAAATTTAAATTTGGGGCTTCATTAAAAGAATATAACACTGTATTTAATGCAATTCCTAGCGTTATAAAAATTCTTCTGAAAGTGGAGAAAACCTTTAATCCTATTTCCTTGTATCAATTCTCTCTCAGATTTTGATTGTTGAGGACAAATTCGATAACTACTTTGTTCGAAATCTTATCAACAGAAAATCTATTCCACCGTCTTCTTTTAAATGGATGGCATTATACAATGTTAACTGGAATGTCGTCTGGTCTCTTCCACATAAATATCTATTAACAAACAAGATAAAGAAAGTCACGTTTAAAATACTGCATAGATGCTACCAGTGTAATAGAGTACTTAATAAGTATATGCAAAATATTGAAAAAAAAGTACTTTCTATGACATAGAAGAGACAATTGTACATCTTTTTTGTGAATGTGTTTGATTTAATTTTTTTTTGAATGAGTTATGTACTTATCTCTCAGAAAAAAAAAAAAAAAAATGTCAGAATCTCCATTAACACCTTTGACATTAATTTCTTTTATCATAACTCTAACTCGTGTATTCAAAACATTGTTAATCTTTTTATACTTGGCAAATTTTGTATTCACAAATGCAAATGTTTGGGTAAGAACCCACTATGGTCAATTTTTCTGGTTGATTATAATTCTTACGTTTTGTCTTTGATGGGCATAAAAAACAAGAAATCATTCAAAAGTCAAAAATTGCTTTCACTGTTTAACCTTGTATAATTTCCCCCCTCTGGCTCATGTTTTTTATTTATTTATTTTTTTTTACTTATTTATTTGGTTATTTTTCCCTGTATTATTTTTGTGATTTATTTCTTATCCTTATGATGTTATATATCATGGACTTGTTATGAAGGTATATCAAACAGTGTAGCGGGGCACATTGTAATGTGATAACTATTCATGTGATGGATTCCCATTCTTCATTCACCATTCGCTGGACTGTTTATATGTGGACTACTCAAACTCCACTTCATTCTCCACCACACTACACCCACACTGCATATGCTGAAACAATAAAGATTGGAAATTAATTGAATTGACAGTTCTCTCTGGATTTCCAGTACATTTCCCATCTAATCTCTTTGAGGGTTTGACAGCAGCAGATTTATTAATTGCTAGCGGCCAGTACTCTGAGGGCAGTAAAGCAGAAAATTGTCCTCCTCATCCCTCAACACAGCAGCTTCCTCATCCAGATGATGGTACCACAACATCTTTTATCACAAGGTTAAAGTCAATGGCTCTCATGATCTGTGAAGATTACTGGATTAACCCATTCATTTCCCTTTCTGACACTACAACGGTGCCTTTCTGATCATCAATCAGTCAGTCAATTCGCTTGTTAAGTCATGATGTAAGAAATTTCCAGGTCCAAGTTGTTAAAAATTTTATTTGAGAATACTATCCTAACAGATGTTTATGAGCACTTTTTATTCATATCACACATTTAAGCTAAGCTTTAAATAACTCATGGTGTAGCCAAGACTACAGTCTCTGTGTCACAGTTATGTTCTGTTTAAATTTTTCTGTGATTGCTGTGCTTCCTTCCTGCCTGAGTTTTGTTATTGTTACTATGGTTACTCATTTGATTTGTCATTTGTTTCAGCTGTTTCCTAATTAGTTCCCTTTGTTTGTTTTCAGTATATATAAGTTATCTTGTTTCTTCATGAGAATGACTGACTGAGGTGATGATGTGATGGGTGGAGACCCAGGTGGAGGTTGATGGATTGAGAGACCAGGTGATACCAGATGACCAGGAGACCAAGGCAGAGACACGGTTACAAGTGGTCGAGGTTAAGCCAGCTGTGGCGGAGCCGGTGGGAGTGAGGACAGAGGCAAAGAGGGAAGAAGGAGCCTGATGGAGCCGAAGAGGGGGAGGAACGAGGCGCAGCCAAAAGCCCAGAAGGCCATGGCGGAAGTAGGACCTACCAAGGTGTAGCCGAATGGACGAGGGAACCCGGTGGACCTGGAAGGACGATGGTCCCAGGTGAAGCCAAGGGAGTGAGGAGCCAATGTGACAACGGAGAAGGCAAAGAAGGTTGACTGCTGGGTGAGACCAGCGAAGGAGGAAGGACTTTTAAAGGGACCAGGATGTCCAACCAGCCAGGACCGACAGAGAAGGAAGAGCTTCAGGGTTGGGGACATGGGTGGGCGCCAGGATGTCAAGCTCCACCAGCACTCCCACTGGGATGGATGTAGGAAACAGCTCACACATGGTCAGACTGGGCAGCAAGCTTTGTGCCCAAGACTAACGAGCCTGCAGGCTCTGGTTCTGTTGCGGCATAGGTTCTGGCACTGGGTCCGTGGAGGGCATCAGCTCTAGCTCTGGGTCAGCGGTGAACTCAGGCTCATTATCAGTGGTGGGCTCGACGGAGTGTAGGACGGGCTCAGGCTTTGGGTCTGAGGACATCAACAATGGATAGGAACATTCTAAGGACAATGGCTTCGCTCAATGTTAGGTTTTCCATGTCAGGTAAGTCCAAAAAGGCCATAATAATTTAGCTCCCATCCAGTAAATGGATTTTAATGAAGCATCATCTAAATAAGAGTGCTGGGCCAACTGACAGAACTGGGGCGAGTAATCTAACAAAGAGAGACCCTCACGGACGAGGGGAATAAACACTGCTATATCCGTATTTAATCCCTTTCATGTCTGGTGTTCTGTCACGGTCAGGATCAGGAAGAAGATGATCTATTTTGTATCAATTACTTTGATTTTCAATATACAAAACAAAAGAGGATCATCCACATTTGGAAAATAAACACAACATTGTGCACAAATCACAACACCAGACAAAGAACAAACTAAACTTAGGGCAATATATACAGAGAACTGATGATCTAAACAAGGAACAGGTGGACGAAATCACTGAAACAATGAATAACCATGACAACCAATGAGCACAAGCTAGAAACCATAACAACCAAAGGGGAAACAAAGGAAATAATGAGATATAAACTGCCCATTGGTGCGTCCCAATTTGGATACTATGCATCCTAAATAGTATTCAAAATCAGAATGAATGCATCCCAAATCGTAG
Source organism: Anabarilius grahami (assembly GCA_003731715.1). Classification (NCBI taxonomy): domain Eukaryota; kingdom Metazoa; phylum Chordata; class Actinopteri; order Cypriniformes; family Xenocyprididae; genus Anabarilius; species Anabarilius grahami. The sequence continues at coordinate 2,226,213 of RJVU01064619.1, forward strand.
TATGTTGAAATGAGTATTCCAAAGATACCCGGATGGTCTACTTTTTTCGGTTACAAATCCGAAGTGCAGATCTGTGCACAGTAATGGCTAATATTGCCCATTGTGAACTTTTATAAAGATGAGTTTGGTCGTTAACTTTTAAATGCGACATTATGCGAACATGAGGAGAGTTCTCTGCATGAAAGTCCCATGACTGGCAGATCAACGTGCAACTACATTACTCTCTGAAATGGTAGGAAATTAAATTAAATTGAATGTGGAGGATTTTAACTGTGACAAGATGATTGACAGGACAGTATTAAACGGTGACAGGTTGCATGTAACCAAACGACAGTGCGTCCTTTAAAGACACAATTATGATGAAGTAATATGTCTCAAAGCTTGCCTACTCTTCTGCAACACACTCAAATGTATGTAATTTTTCTTTACAAAAACAGTACAGACTTTTAGGGCATAGTAGGCAAATTAAAACACAGCACATGAAATTGAAACCCCAACTGAACAGATATATACACAGTTAAACAGCATTTTTGCTGTTAAAAACGCAAGACTCAGCTCTTATTTTAACTTACTTTAACCATAGACTGCATAAAACAATGGACATAGTGTCCGTGACATCACCCGTAGGTTTCTGAAGAGCATTTTTAAGAAGCCCAAAGTGGGCGAAGACGGCCGTCGCCATCTTGGCAGCGCGTCACTGCGCATCACTTCCTGCTAACTGAAAATAGGCAAAGAGGTGAACGTATGGCTAACAGACAGCAGACAAGCGGCTGGTAGTGACAGCAGCGGCAATCCAACTGTCACTCAAGTGGCCACGCCCTTAATTATGCAGAACTTTAAGGCTTAATATTATTTAAACGGATGAGTTATAAAAAAATTCACCCCCTTCGCAGTTGTCATGAAGGGCAAAATTAGTTATATAGCTATATAGTGCAACAGTTAAAGACGTCTGTCTTGCGCGTTTACGTTAAAAAACAATGGAAAAGTAGCACAGTGGAATGGACAAGCTCATTCTGTGTGAACGGCCACTTAATAGTTATGTGCTATTGAAACTATTATCCTCCACTTCTGACCCTGTGGAGGTCTTTGCATTCCACTGGACAGCAAACAGCTGGACAGACACTGGTTGGAGGATAAACCTTGTGACAGGGACCCTGCGGCTCTAGTGCCAAGTCATGCAGATGAGCTGATGCTTCCTGACCTGAAACACAACCAAAACCTGCATGTTGAGCCTTTGTATACTGCAGAAGCTCCATCATCTCTTCAAACTCTGTTCAGACCAGGGGTGACCGATCCTGAGGGCCATTGTCCTGCAGAGTTTAGCTCCAACCCAAATTAAACACACCTGAACCAGCAAATCAAGGTCTTACCAAATCCATTTGAAGGCAAGCCTGCAAAAAAGCATAACAGATGCTAAACGGCAGTACTCAGGGAAGGAGACAAAAGGACTTTTTTTTTTATGGATGTCAATGGAGGAGAGGCTTCACCACGATGAATAAACTGGTTTTGTGAGGAAATAGCTAATCATCTAATGAATCGACAGCCCATTGGCTAATGTTCAACATGTTCTCATTTATTTCTATGGTCTCTGTGATAGACTGTCACACAATTCTGAACGAAATTCAATGACATCAAGGCTGTAATGTGATTGGTGGTTATAAAGGCACACGTGATCCAAGTTTGCCGTTATGCTTTTTCCAATGGAAGAGCCACGGACCCTCGTATCTCCCAATAATAAGACCATCTCTGGTCTTACTAGGGATACTAGAAACTTCCAGGCAGGTGTGTTGAGGAAAGTTGGAGCTAAACTCTGCTGTACAGTGGCTCTCCAGGACTGAGTTTCGACATCCCTGGTTTAGACACACCTGAAGCGGCTAATCAATCTCTTCAGGATTTCTTATAAACACACAGGCGTGCTGAAGTAGGTTGGAAATAAACTTTGCAGGACAGTGGGTCCCCAGGGGCAGGGTTGAAGACCTCTGTACAAGACAATACTATTTTTATTTTTTGTGTGACTGCTATGAGAAGATTTGTATCACTTTGCATTGGATTGTGGTTGTGGTTGTGGTTGTGCTAAACAATGTAAATATTTATGGGATGATCAAATGCCATCTCCACATCCTCCACTGTCCTGGTGGCTACGAGTTGAGTATCTGTTATGTAATTAATACTAAACAAAGGAAAACTATAATATGTTCTTCTCTTCAAATGATTGATTTGCTTGTGAAATATACACTATTAAAAAAAGGATCAATTGGGCTCTGAGACCTAGGGATATTAACTCAATTTTAAAGAACGCTTTATGCCAAAAAGTGTTACCATTAAATAGTTCACCCAAATAATTTTTAAGTAAAATTTAACTCAAAGCTTTGTAAGTGTACAAGTAAAAAGGTCTTATGTATTCGCATTTGTCGTTATTTTCTAGTTACATATTTCTAACAGAAAATGTAAGTCCTCTCCACTTTCCCTGTAGAGTCTTAGGTTCACCGCCAGATGCCTCAGAGTGAGATGTTTTGTTCCCATTGTGACTGTTCTCATATATCTGTTATATGTTATGTGTTAAATACTCTGCATAGTTTTTCAGGTCATCTTGGACTGTTCCACTGCAGTACTATGCTGTATCCACTGTCAGATGTCTCATATTTTCCACCCTGTAAGACTTACTCTGTTTAGTTAGGTTTATTGCTGACATTGTCTTTTTTTTCTTTTTGTTCAGTTGTTCCATAATTGCGGTGTATAGAAATTTGTGAGTTGTCTTGCAGTTCTAATTTCAACACAGACCACCCTTACAACCATAAACAAAACTGGCTTGCTTCTTGATGAATTCAGCCCTCCCTGAATAAGAGTAAACGCAGACAAAAACATCCAAGCTTTAAGAACTTTATTTGTTTCAACACAAACTGATTACTGATTATGAGGTGCTTGTGATTTTGTGATATATATGTTTAATCTTCTGTTAGCCTTGCAGTTGGAGTTGACTTTCTGTTTTGGAAAGTTAGTTTCAATGTTTCATCAGCTGATCAACAGTGGCACCTATTGACCAGACTGTACATCTATTCCTTCAGTTTTGTTTTTGTATCAAATTAAATTATCTAACCTTACTAAATTAATTTCATAGAATCTTGCAGATTTCCTCAAAATATATTTTAAGATTAGACATTTTTTTATGCCTCTTGAACACTGTAAAAAAATCAAAAGTTGATAGGCAACAAACCAGCAGATTTTTGAGTTTTCTCAACTTCTTGTATTTAGTTTATACAACAAAAAGTTGAGAGAACTCAAAAATCTCCTACAAAAACAAGTTGAGAAAACTCAAAAATTTGCTGAAGTTTTTGAAATCTTAAACTTTTAAGTTTTCTCAACTTTTGATTTTTTACAGTGAAGTAACTTTTGTAATATATTTTTATATTTTGGTGTTTATAGGTTTAAATAAAAATATATATTCAATTTATAAAACTATAAAACATATATTTTAGCCATTTTGCCAAATTATGTTTTGTTGGTTGAATTTGTGACAATGATGTAGAAATGCAGCACTGTAAAATAAGTACTTATAACAATTTAGCCTGCAAAACAGAACCAGCAATGTAGGCACCAAGACAAAAGAAGTTTTTGTTGACTTCAGGAAGGCAACTCACACACCACACGGCACTGATAGCCCACAACTGCAGTGGTCAGCAACCCTTAGATTCTTTGGCTGAAAAAGAAATTCGGAGAATATACTGTTTACAGTGCATGGGGAAATGTGACATCAACATTAAAGACATTGATCACTGTCAGGAATGAAAATAACAGCACAAATTATGGAATTAATCTTATTTCACCCAAAAATCAAAAGAGAAAAATGGATAATATACTTAAATTAAATTGCATGAATAAAGAAAGGTCTGTTTAAAAGGTTAGGATGAATTATTTTCATGAGAACACCCCCAAAATTCGAATTATTGTAATTTAAAATATTAAATAATAATAACAATATAGCCTATTTTAATACAAATAATATCTTATCTTATGAAATATCTTTAAGTACAGTATTATTATTAATTGAGTATCTGTTAAACCAATTTTCACTTATTAATTAACAGATAAACACTCATTTTCTAGTATGAACTAGCAAACAAATCAGTTTTTGTTAGCTATTATGACTTGTTTCTCAGTGTGAGAATGTAGAGGGCGCTGTTTCTCATGTTGCGCCTCAATCATGATCATGCCTCATCTATGAGTCGAGTGGGTGTCAACAGAGACTCGATACAGTCAACGCTAACAGTACCGAAACTTAGCAGTGAGCGATTTTACACATAACAAACCAGCGTGACATGGAGCCTACAAATTTACAGGTAAATATATCCATCCAGAAATAATCAGCAGATTTGAAGGCAGTGTAAATTCACCAGGTAAATTGTTGTCGTTTGTGATGTTTAATTGCAGACCCGTGTCCATTTTCTTTGTAAAAGTTGTTTAGAAACCACTTTCACATTCACCACTATCGCAACCATGGTCATTATTATGAATAAAGTTGGAGTTTAAGTGATTGAGGACGCAGTTCATCGTAATGACAATGGCAGCTTTCTAGTTTTTGATCCGCGGCCATTCTAACCCCGGACATTATTGATATATCTAGGATATTATCTGTTCTTGAACAATTTTGAATATTTTGCCGTTGAAGTGTGACGATGATCTGAAAAGAGTTTTCAAGACATCACTCATCCCCCAAAATAAAACATTTATAAAGAGCGGGTAGTTGCCATATTCACTGGTGTATTTAACATAGCCTATTTGTGTGGATCTTTATTTTCATCTCATAAATCATTACATAGGCACATTCACATATAGTCATAATATATGATAGTCAAGATAATGATGACTAAAGACACATTATAGTCATGCCACTAAGAGATTTATGTCTTGTGGATGTTATATTTGAGATTTTTAAATAATAGTCTGTATTTCTATTAGACTCGTGATAATCTGAATAATAATAATTTGAATCTCTTAGTGTCACTGATTTGTACTACTATTACATTTTTGATGTATCACTCAAAATTTGACTCACAACACAACCATGCTAACAGTTACATAATCGTTACAGTCAAACCAAAAACTATTCAGACATTTTTGATATATTTTACTAGTGGGTGCAGGACACTATAGTTCATTTATGTAAGTGAGGATAGCAAAATAATGTAAACTGTGACATATTATACCCAAAAATTCTTCATACAGTGGACTACCAGTAAAATTGATAAAAATGTGGAACCAAAAATTATTTGGGTTACTTTGACCTGACCATGTTTTACTTTAGTGTTATCTGACATAATTAAGATTTTTTTTCTGACACAGTTTAACTCTGAGATCTTGTCATATTTTATTACCATTCTTTTAAACTATAGTGAATAAAGTGTATTAATGAATGAAATGTTCAAGGTGTCTGAATACATTTTGGTTTGACTGTATATACAGTATCTCACAGAAGTGAGTACACCCCTCACATTTTTGTAAATATTTTATTATATCTTTTCATGTGACAACACTGAAGAAATTACACATTGCTACAATGTAAAGTAGTGAGTGTACAGCTTGTATAACAGTGTAAATTTGCTGTCCCCTCAAAATAACTCAACACACAGCCATCAATGTCTAAACCGCTGGCCACAAAAGTGAGTACACCCCTAAGTGAAAATGTCCAAATTGGGCCCAAAGTGTCAATATTTTGTGTGGCCATCATTATTTTCCAGCATTGCCTTAACCCTCTTGGGCATGGAGTTCACCAGAGCTTCACAGGTTGCCACTGGAGTCCTCTTCCACTCCTCCATGATGACATCAAGGAGCCGGTGGATGTTAGAGACCTTGCGCTCCTCCACCTTCCGTTTGAGGATGCCCCACAGATGCTCAATAGGGTTTAGGTACCCTGAGCACGTGCACTCAACTTCTTTGGTTGACCATGGCGAGGCCTGTTCTGAGTGGAACCTGTCCTGTTAAACTGTGTATGGTCTTGGCCACCGTGCTGCAGCTCAGTTTCAGGGTCTTGGCAATCTTCTTATAGCCTACCCCATCTTTATGTAGAACAACAATTATTTTTTCAGATCCTCAGAGAGTTCTTTGCCATGAGGTGCCATGTTGAACTTCCAGTGACCAGTATGAGAGAGTAGGAGCGATAACACCAAATTTAACACACCTGCTCCCCATTCACACCTGAGACCTTGTAACACTAACGAGTCACATGACACTGGGGAGAGAAAATGGCTAATTGGGCCCAATTTGGACATTTTTACTTAGGGGTGTACTATACAAGCTGTACACTCACTACTTTACATTGTAGCAAAGTGTAATTTCTTCAGTGTTGTCACATGAAAAGATATAATAAAATATTTACAAAAATGTGAGGGGTGCACTCACTTCTGTGAGATACTGTAGCATTATTTATTAATATTTATATATTGAACTACATGTTGTGTGATTGTGCTTTAAGTATGTACACACTAAAATCTCTGCAAGATGTTAATATCTCACTCACCTTGTATATTTCAGATGTCTTAAATTTATGAGTCAGGTGTGACTATAATGAGTTAATATAAGCAAATTGCACATGCTTCATTTCACAGAAAGCTATAGCTGTAGCCAACAAAGCTGCACAGGAGGACCAAGCTGGAAATTATGAGGAGGCGGTTAAATCTTATCAACATGCAGTGAAATATTTTCTGCATATAGTAAAACGTGAGTGCACAAATATAGGACAAACCTATAACCTTTTTTTTTTTTGCCAATTTAACCCTTTGTTTCCATGCATTCAGGTGAACCACAGGGTAAGGAGGGCAATCAGAAGATCAGAGATAAGTGTAAGCAGTATCTCGACAGGGCAGAAGAGCTCCAAGATTATCTTGATAAGAGAGAGGTTACTATCAAATTATCACTGTCTCTTTGTGTATTTATGAATACATCCAAGCAGTTCCACTTTTTTTTTTGAAAACGTTCGACTTTCAGATAGTCAGCAGCCATATCACCCTGTAGCCCAAGACTGGTTGCCCACTGAAGCTAAGCAGGGCTGAGCCTGGTTAGTACCTGGATGGGAGACCTCCTGGGAAAACCAGGTAGCTGCTGGAAGAGGTGTTAGTGAGGCCAGCAGGGGGTGCTCACCCTGTGGTCTGTGTGGGTCCTAACGCCCCAGTATAGTGACGGGGACACTGTACTGAAACAAGCACCGTCCTTCGGATGAGACGTTAAACCGAGGTTCTGACTCTCTGTGGTCATTAAAAATCCCATGGCACTTCTCGTAAAGAGTAGGGGTGTAACCCCGGTGTCCTGGCCAAATTCCCTCCATAGGCCCTTACCAATCACGGCCTCCTAATAATCCCCATCCATTTAAATTGGCTCTTTCACTCTCTCTCCTCTCCACCTACAGCTGGTGTGTGGTGAGCGCACTGGCGCCATTGTATTGTGGCTGCCGTCGCATCATCCAAATGGATGCTGCACACTGGTGGTGGATGAGGAGAGACCCCTGATATGATTGTAAAGCGCTTTGGGTGTACAGTTGTACAGAGGAAAGCGCTATATAAATGCCTCATTCATTCATTCATTCATTCATTCATCATACTGGAAGATATATCATTTACAAAGGTCTTGATAAACTGTCTACAGCAGTTTAATAACAAATACTGGACACTAATACATCTTGGGTCAAATAGAAAAAACTAATTTTGACCAACAATTTAAACCACTCTGAGAACACTAACAGTGCATTGAAACATTGTGGCAGCATCATTCTGTATCATGGACTGAAAAACATGCAGAGGGAAAATTGAGCTAAGTAAATAAAAATGCAGGGAAAACAATCTGTGGTCTGCAAAACCACTGGACACTAAAATAGTTTAAAATCAAATGGAACATTAGATACATGACCTAATGTTAGTGCAAGAGCAATACATTACGCTGTGCTCACATACGGGTGGTACAAGTTTGAGTCTTATCATTTCCTGTCATTTACTATTCCTAGAAATAAAACAAAAGTAGCAAAAACGCCTAAATGTAGTGGGCTTAGAAATCACTGTATATTATATTATATTATACATTATATTTTTAAGTATTGTTAATATCTTTTGAAGTTGACTTTTTTTTATGTTGTTTTGAACTGCTTTGACTTTACTTCAGTCTCTAATCTTGTGTTTTACTAACAGTTGGAGAGGGGTCTCACCATATTTTCAGTGTGCTACACAAACTAATATAGTCAGCAAATTAAATTATGTGATTTTTTTTTGTGTGATGGTTGTGTGTCAGAAAGATAAACAGCAGAGGACCGGGGGTCTCCAGTAGCAACGAGTATATAGGAGTTCTATTTTGTATCCTGAATGTGTGCAAAAGTAGACATTTTGATTTGTATAGATATATTTTCATTTCTGTGAGGCAAGTTTACATGGAGTTTCGTTTTTTTTTTGCCCCCTCAAGTTCACAGAAAGAGACGGCAGAAAGCGTACCCTGTATGCTTTCATTATTTTACAAAAGCACAACATTTTGTTGTTATTGTGAGTGCACACATTCAAAATATGTATTACTCTTATCTGTATGATAAAACATTTTGTATTTTAAATGCAAGTGATCGCACCGGCGCCTCCATGTTAGCTGTCATGCAGTAAGCGCACTACTTTTCAGCTTTCACACTCTGCACAAACACTTGAATAGCCCACATTTTTTGTAGGTTAACGTTAAAGCGAGCGGCCATGCTACTACTTACTTGTTTCAGGTGATAAGGCATATTTGAGGTCGATGAATGATAGGGGAGCGTTTGGATGTCCTGCCCGATGTACTGTAATTACCACATAGATCAGCTGTTAACGATCTGTTTGTCACAGACTGTGACTTCACCACTTCCTGTGGATTTTTTTCCCCCTGCGACTAAGTGACTAATATAATTTTGATTGACTAAGCCTCTTCTTGTCGACTTACGGTTTGTCTACTATTAGGGGGCAGCCCTAGTGTTAATAGTGATTTTCAAGCAATAGGAAGTAATAGGAATACATAGTAATTTTCAAGAAAAGCAAGAGCTAGTAAATAACAGATGTATGAAATGTAAACCACACCAGACCCTTGACTTTTCATGCAGAGAATATTAGAGTTGCTGCAGGGCCAACACATTGAAAATGTAGTCATAACAATGCTCATCTTGGACAGCTTTGATTTGGGTTTTAGCTAGATGAATTTTATGCTGCATTTTTCATGTCAGAAACAACAGCAGCACATTATGATTGTCACTAACATGGTCTGTTGGCTAACCATTTTTTTCCCAGCATGCACATTGCTTTTCTTTCTATGAACCCGGTTTGACTTGGGCTAATGAATGAAAATGAGTTATGAACGTATTCACGTTGTGAGCCGTAGCCCAGTGTTGAGGGTTCAGGGGGCCGCGCAGTGGTCTGTTGCTTAATCTTGGATTCAATTGCAGAGAGAGGGGCTTTTTAACCACCCCACCAAAAAAAAAAAAAACCTTGACAGGGTATGCCATGGTATCCTGTGGTTTTGCTTGTAAGTATATTTGTAGGGGCCTTAATACAGTATGTGCCAAGTCTATTAAAACAGTGCAATGTGGTAGTGTGTTTGTAAAACATTTGATTTCAGCAGAACATTTAACATTTTGCATATGGTAGGCAAGTGAGGTAGTTATTCCGCCATTGACGCATTGCGGGTTATTGTTGTTTAAGTTAATTTTCAGGGTGTTGGCTTTAAGGTTTGGTTCTTTTGAAAGTAAAATGTTTAGTCTTTGCTATCCTAACTACCCATCTGTCACCAGATCTGACAGCACTATCATAGATTATAACAGATCAGTCATGCCCCTGGTTGTTGGATATCGGTGGGTTTTCAGGGACCTGGAGGGGCCACTGTATTCCTTTCAGCAGCTTTCTGTTGGTCAAGAAGGAGAATCCATATGACCAACTTGAACCCATTGTGTGGGTAAATGTTTTACTCTCACTCTAAAGCCGGGGACACACTTAACGACTACCTGAAACATTCTAAGACTGAACTGAACACACTATATGATTTTAAATGCTGACTGTAAACACCAACTTAACGCAACTGGCACAGACCCAGTGAATTTGGGCATGATCAGTCGTAAGTATCAAATTACATTCATAATCTGCCTTACAATCGTTAAGTGTGTCCCCGGCTTTAATTGCAGATTGCATTGATTCCTATTTCATAGATTTTGCAACGACAGTAAATTAATTTGTATGAATACATTCAGTTGCTTTTTCGCTGGATCTGCTCACGCCCCACTGATAGTTATAGTTTAGAGATGAACCATCATGCTTATTTTTCTTTCTCATGAGATTTTGGGTTAGACACAACAATGCTTCAAGTTATCCAACAGAGATGCAGCTAAACTGTTCACAAGAATGGACCATCTTCTAAATTTGCTGACTCTATTTAATATTTCTCAGCTACCAATATTACATCACTACAGTTATTTTAAAGTGAAAATTAAATGTTATTTACATCCCATACATACTTGTGGTTTTAGGGGACAGAATGACAATTAAGAGGGCATGGCGATGTCAAGTTTAAAGACAAGCATTTCTTTTTTTTTTTTATATTGTTCATTGATGAATCATGTGCAATAAGACCAGGAACTTTATTAAAAATTACTTATTAAGAAATTATAAAGGGTGTATTTTGGTTTTATGTTTGTTGACTATAAATGCAGCGGACCATTTTGTATATATCCATTGTCTGTTTGGATATACTACACTATATTTGTTGTTTGTTTTCTTTTTGTTACAACATGGTTCTAAAAGAAACAAGAGTAAGATATTTATCTTATTACTACCTTGTCATACTGCAATATAATACCTGATAACGTGTAAGCAATGTTATGGCTCATGCCTGTGTGACCTTTCAGTTTGACAATAGAAACACTTGTTCATACATTTATCTCACTGATGACTTCAGTCTTTTGGTAGTTATATCACTATAGTAACACAACTGGCCTATGTAGCTGTGAATGGGCAGATTTCTAGTATTATTACTTAAGCCAAAATAATAATTGCGATGAGACTGGAGGTAGCTATCACACTTTTTATTCCAGGGAATAATTCTCCTGGTGGGCTGAGGAATATTGTTTACTGACACTTACCACTATAAGGGGTAAGTTGTCACATAGGAACTGGAGTCTTTTATAGGTTAGAGATAGAGACCAAATGTGTCTAATCAGATGAGAAAAAAATGCCAGAGGCCTAATTATTTAAAATTAACATAATTCAGTGTTTTGGCAAATTGAAATTTTGTCAGTATTAAATTGGATTAAACATAATAATAAAAAAATCTGACATTATGATCAAATTAGTCAGCGTGGTTTTATTTTATTGACTTAATCACCCAACAGATATTCTTCATATTTTCAAAATAGTTTTGTAATATCAAGTGCTTGAAACCAACATCAAAGAAAACAAGCATTTAGCCTATAGATAAAGTAATTGTAATCACTGTAACTTAAAATTTTACAATCAAATAGTTGCAGACGATTTGTACAAAATGTGATATACCTTCCGGGCAGGCAGTTATACTTTCTGATGTTTGGTGGCATCAGCTTGGGAGAGTCCTTTTGTTTTTAACTACAATAATCTTTAATGTGACGACAACAACTTCTATTACGTAGTAATGACTCCTTTATTTTTTTTGTTCCTGAAACCGGAGTTGTTTAAGGGCGCGCCAAAAAGGCGTGTCTTACGCGAATGACGCGTGACATTTTTGGAACACGTGAGCGTGGAGGCGGAAGTGACATTCGACATTTTAATGCGGAAGTTGTTTTTTCCTCTGTTATTCAACGATCTCAAAAATAAGTACTGAAAAATCATAATTTTCCAATCCTCGTTGTTTGTTTGTAAAAACGTGTTTGTACCATTTTGATAATATAACACTGTCTTTATATTTCCGAAACACGTCGTACGTTCTTGATTTTTTTCAGCCCCTATGGCTGCCAACAACAACTTACAGGTAAGTTAGCCAACAAATTAACTCGTAGTTTTTCAACTGACAGCAAGAACGTTAACTTATGGATTTAATTAAGATAAATACTAAGTTTTGTCGCATTTGTAAATTCATACATTTTAAGCAGTGGTTTTGTAGTAAATATGGAGAGATGATCGGCTAACCCATCTCTTACTAGCTCACATTGTTTTCTTTAACTTGTCATATAAATACTAACAAACCTGTTAGAGTCGTAATCAGTTTTAACTGATTCTACGTCAGATTATAAATGGCATTTTGAATGTTAATAAGACAATGACGTTAGCAGGTTATGATCGGATAAGCTAACTATACATTTAGGTGTTGGGTTTGACCATTGTCTAGTTTGCTCTAAGTTTAGTTTTGTCTTTATGAATACAATTATAGGGCTGTTACATCTATTATTCTTAGGCTCGTTGTTCTGGTGAACTTTTAAGCATTATAGTTTTGCTTGGAGGACAGATGCCACATCCATCATTTTCGTTTGTTTGAGAATTAAGTGTCTTATTAGACACTAATGCTAGTGTCTAATAACCATGACTGAAATTCCCCCTCCAGTCCATGTCTAATGTTAACAGCTACATTGCATTTTTCCCCAAGCCCATTCTGAAACAATGCTATGATATTTACCACACAGAAAGCTATAGATCTGGCCAGTAAGGCATCTCAGGAGGATAAGGCCGAAAACTATGAAGAGGCCCTGCGTTTATATCAGCATGCTGTTCAGTATTTCTTGCATGTTGTCAAATGTAAGTATGCAGCAGAAATTTGTTTATATCCATCTATCAAGAAGAATGATTTTAGCAACTGAAAAACAATATTCCTGTCATATTTGTTATAGTTTGCTTAATGATCATATATATTGTTTTATATTTACATATGCTGATTTATCAGTATGTTAAGCAGAATACATCACAACAGTGAAGGCTTACTATATGTTTAACTGTCTGTTTCATTTTTATTTTTTTTACAAAGATGAAGCACAGGGTGATAAGGCCAAACAAAGCATCCGGGCCAAATGTGCTGAATATTTAGACAGGGCTGAGAAGCTGAAAGAATATTTAAAGAAGAAAGAGAAAGCCCCAGCAAAACCAGTAAAGGAGTCCCAGTCCAGTGACAAAGGGTGGGTGTTGTGGATTAGTAGTTGATTGAATAAATACAAAAACATACATGCATACATTCAAAATGCGTGTTTGATTTCTGTGAATCAGCCAAATATCAAAATGACAAATATTGGCCAATTGTTTAAGCACAATAACGTGTCCAGTCTGAATGCCCTTCTTCAAAAATAGACCCCAAATATGAAGTGCTTTCTTAAGGTTGAATAATTGATTTGCCAATCAGATAACCCATATTTATTTAAAATGGTAGTTTTGCATATCCCTAACTGCTAGTGTGTGTTCACAATGTCTATGCAAAGTCATGTTAAAAACTGAGACAATTTTTTCACACTTTTTCTCTGTGATTAATCGCACTATACATAAAGCTTGACTCTAACGCTTGGTTTGCTTGTCTGGTACAAGTGGATTTTTTAAAGGGACAGGTGAAAGAGAATTTTACTTGCCCAAACGGACAAGTGGCCTGATTAAAGTGTCAGTAACAAAAAAATAACTATGGAGTCACCAAAATGCGAGAATGACTTTGATTTTATTACATTTAGTGTATGTGGCGATCGATAGTGGATGATAATAATGTACCCTACTGACATTTCTGCTCTGGCTTTATAGGTAATATTTTCGTTGGCAAAATTAAGCAGACAATATTGTGTCTAAATTAACACAATATTAACTTCTTATTCATTGAACTGTTGTATAAAATCAATATCACATTTGCACTCATGCTGTTCGGGGCAAAAACAACACTCTTGTGATATTCCTTACCTATATCATATGATATAAATATGTGACAAAAACTAGCTTGAATTTTAGGGGCTTAAAACTGCACTCTGTAGGCTACATCATGCAATGAGCTGTTTCCTGCATCATTTTCGTCACCAATCAACTTTATAAAATGTAAGATGAACTACGTAGGTTTGGGGCAGGTGCGTTAAATGTGTTGTTAATTTCAAAGGTGCGGTAAGTCGATTTTGAACCGCTGTTGGACATTGTTGATATTTGAAATCAACCCAAACAACTCAACTCTCTTCATTGCTCCGCCTCCAAAACTCACACTCCAGTCCTAACCACCCTGCTCCGAGTCTGTCTCAAACCCCGGCCCGATCGCAGCTGGCATGCGAGGCGAATGCATTAACAATGACGTTAAACACCGCATTCTCTAGCGGTCGTCAGTGTGCAGTAGTTTAACAGCAAATCTCTCACTATCTGGCCACTGTTAGACACGCAATGCGAGTGGATTTCTGTTTATCACAGCTGATGCGAAACAAAATGCTTCACGAAAAATAATGTTCAGATGATGAACGCACGACAAGGAAGCACAAAAGATGAACGTACAGTACACAAGAGTAAATACAAAGTGTTCGTTGTTAGTCTCAAACAGCACAGCAGCTCCAGACAATCAAAACCCAGTGTTAAGGAATCAAATAATCTGCGTTTGTTTTCAGGCCTTCCCACTTAGCTCTCTCCAGCGCTGGAAAGCTTTTCTAATATAACCAGGTCCTAAAGCGCTTGCCCAGTCATAACCCTTCATTCCAGTGATATTCTTTTGAGCTCTTTTGTATTGTGTCCCATCTCTCGTTCTGTAATTTTTTCTTATTTTCAAATCTCCCTCTTGCTCGTTCGCTCTCCTCGACCGTCCTACGTCCTACCTAATGCTGATTGGTTAGACGTTTGTTGTTGGTGTCGGCCCGACTAACTTCCAAACAGTGTATTTGAAATAATACTGAGTCCACCTTTAACACACTTTTTTTTTTTTTTAACATATCTAATTAATTAAATTAACATGTTAAATCGACAGTCTTAAAAATAATACTGCATTAATCTTTATTAAAGCTTCGAAAGTTCAAGATCAGCGAGTGAACTCTCCACCTCTCTGGACGTCAAATTGGGTAGAGAGATAGAGTTGTGGGTAGGATTAGGGTGTGGTTGTACATTCGCTCCTCGCTGGACGTCTAGCGAGGGGGAGCTAACGTAAGCTCCACCCATTTGCTCTGCAGCAAGCACCTTCTCTTTTTTTCTTTTTTTTCCGTTGATTAAAATGAATGACACCAACTGCAGCAGGTTTATTCATCTGCTGGCACTTTAAGACCTGACGCAGATCTGATTTTTTTCACAAATCTATATTCATTTAAAACTGTTTACAACGGGTACTCATCAAAAACATGCATTTTGACAATTTTTTTTTGTATTTGTCTGTTCAAGAACGATAAGACACCAAAGAGATCTGCTGCATTGGTTTCTGTGCACATTTCACATTATATTTTTAACCCTAGGAATGAGAGTGATGGAGAAGGAGATGACCCAGAGAAAAAGAAATTTCAGAATCAGCTCTCAGGTTAGTTATTCCCCATTCTTCTAAATACTACAAAATTACTAATTTAATTTTGCGCTTTATTTGCACTTTTATTACTTTTAGTCTTGAGTAAATACGAAGCAAATACAGTACTTTTTGATGTTTCTTAGTTTTAATCCTAACAAATCTCTGTTAATCTTATTGACTGATTCAAACACCGGTTCTTCTGTCACAGGAGCCATTGTCATGGAGAAGCCGAACATTAAATGGAATGATGTCGCCGGGTTAGAGGGGGCGAAAGAGGCTTTGAAAGAAGCCGTCATTCTGCCAATCAAATTCCCACATCTCTTTACAGGCAAGTGGCTTTTTTCTGCCCGAATCAACAATATCAACTAATGGGATAATGCTTTCATGTAACACTCTTAAAGTTTTAAGTATTAAATGTTCATCAGTGCTAATATGTGTCTTGTGCTTTGCTCAGTAGTTTGAACCATATGTAAAGGGATAATTGATGACTGTGGGTGTACCCTGTAAAAGGAACATCAGAACTGATGTTGACAGATAATGATACAAATTGTTTCTGTCTCAGGTAAAAGAACTCCATGGCGGGGCATCCTTCTGTTCGGGCCTCCAGGAACAGGCAAATCTTACCTGGCCAAAGCGGTAGCGACAGAAGCCAACAATTCCACCTTCTTCTCCATTTCCTCCTCAGACCTGGTATCCAAATGGCTGGGAGAGAGTGAAAAGTGAGGAATGGTTTTGGCTACCTTTACCAGGACATGATAATAGTCTGGATGTTTGCTAGAAAGCGAACATATGAATTATAGGTTCATTAATTGAACATTAATTGAGTTTTGTAATAATTTACTCTGATTAATAATACAGCCTTGATAGGCCATAATTGGTAAACAATACTGTAGCGGTGGCTTTTATGTGGATCTTTGAACAGAATTTGGTAACGAGCAACCTTATGGTTAAAATGATGCAGTACGATGTCTAAACGGTCCTTTTATCCCCTCAGGCTGGTGAAGAACTTGTTCACTTTGGCCCGAGAGCACAAGCCCTCTATTATCTTTATCGATGAGATCGATTCACTCTGCGGCTCCAGGAGCGAGAATGAAAGTGAAGCAGCTCGCAGAATCAAAACTGAGTTTCTGGTTCAGATGCAAGGTGAGAATATTATACGTGTTATATGAATGTCTATAACAGGGATGTTAAAGTGTGAGTGAAGAGTTTAGCTCCAATCCTATCAAAGCACACCACAAAGAAAAAAATGTAGTAAATGGCCACATTGTGTTTGTTTTGCATAGTTAGATTTTTTTTTTTTGACAGTCTGTGATGTAAAAAAAGAAAGAAAAAAAAGTAAATTGTACATTCATGTATGTCATGTTTGTATTTGTTGTAGTGCTTTTTTTAATTTATGCTGATCTGATATTCACCTATTTGTCATTTTAAAGATAAACATACTCTTGAGGTTTAAGACCTTAAGTTATTTCACCGTATGAATTATTAATGTTATGTAATGCAAATCCATGTCTTTATAGGTGTTGGTAATGACAATGAAGGGATCCTGGTACTGGGAGCCACAAATATCCCATGGACGTTGGATTCTGCCATCAGAAGACGGTAATTTGTTTCCACGAGTGACTGATTTACCATGGAAAACTGAAAGAGAACAGTCTGAGAGGAGTGTTATCAGTTAAAGATGATCTCATTAAACTATGTGCCAGTGTGATGCATCATGTTTTAATGACATCACCTGGGTCACATCAGCTTGAACAGGTTTTTCAACTCTTGTAGCTCATTTAGGAGCCAGAGACCATTTATCAGTATGATCATGTGGAATGTTATTATGAAAGATGTACAGGTCTCGGTATTTTCAGTATAGTCTCAGGATCCTTTTGAAATCCTGGACATTTGAAATGTTTGCATGTACACTACCGTTCAAAAGTTTGGGGCAGTAAGATATTTTTTTGTTGTTGAAAGAAATACTTAGATTGATATTCAACAAGGATGCATTAAATTTATCAAAAGTGACAATAAAGACATTTATAAAGTTTCTAAATATTTCTAGTTCAAATTAAAGGGATAGTTCACTCAAAAATGGAAATTATCCCATGATTTACTCACCCTCAAGCCATCCTAGGTGTATGTGATCTTCTTTCAGATGAACACAATTGGAGATATATTATATATAAAAAATATCCTGCCTCTTTCAAGCTTAATAATGGTAGTGATTGGGGGGCATGTTTTGAAGCCCCCCCAAAATGCATCCATCCATCATAAATATAATCCATACGACTCCAGGGAGTTAATAAAGGCCTTCTGAAGCGAAGCGATGGGTTTTTGTAAGAAAAATATATATAATTTAAAACTTTATAATCGAAATAACTAGCTTT
Source organism: Anabarilius grahami (assembly GCA_003731715.1). Taxonomy (NCBI): domain Eukaryota; kingdom Metazoa; phylum Chordata; class Actinopteri; order Cypriniformes; family Xenocyprididae; genus Anabarilius; species Anabarilius grahami. The sequence goes on from RJVU01064619.1 coordinate 2,244,011, forward strand.
CGGCAGACGACCGCACGCATACTGTGCAAGTCAAATGAGTAACCCCTGAAGCGATGTATGACGCAGGATTTAGGAGTAGCGTAAGTTTAGACGCCTCTTGTGGTTTAAACAAATAGGGCTGTACAACAAACTAAACCTCCTTTTCTCTTATATTGAAATCTTCCAACATTTCTCTTTAAAATTTCTTTAGACTTTTAATGTGACTGGAGTTTTGTTTTGTTCTATCATCTGCGCTTCCGTGTTCGTCATTGCGTCATGCATCACTCTTCCGCCACAAATCAACATGTACGGCCGTCTGCCGGAAGCTAGTTGTTATAGTTAATGAAGTTTTAAATACGGTTATTTTTTAAGGCCTTTATTAACCCCCTGGAGCCGTATGGATTATATACAGCTCTGGAAAATATTAAGAGACCACTTAACATTGATTTCTGAACTTGGAGTGGTCTCTTAATTTTTTCCAGAGCTGTATATGATGAATGGATGCATTTATTTGGGGGCTTCAAAACGCGTCCCCCATTCACTAGCATTATAAAGCTTGGTAGAGCCAGGATATTTTAAAATATATCTCTGATTGTGTTCGTCTGAAAGAAGATTGGTACATACACCTAGGATGGCTTGAGGGTGAGTAAATCATGGGCTAATTTTCCTCTTTGGGTAAACTATCCCTTTAATGCTTTTTATTCATCAAAGAATCCTTAAAAATCTATCATGGTTTGCCATAAATATATTAAGCAGCACAACTGTTCAACATTGATAATAATAATGATGATGATGATAATAAATGTTTCTTAAGCAGCAAATCATCATATTATAATGATTCCTGAAAGATCATGTGACACTGAAGACTGGAGTAATGATGCTGAAAATTCAGCTTTGATCACAGGAATAAATTACATTTTGAAATATATTCAAATAGAATAGTTTATTTTAAATTGTAATAAGATTTCACAATATTACTACATTTTTGATCAAACAGATAAGCATGAGACTTTTTAAAAAAATTTAATCTTACTGCCCTCAAACTTTTGAACAGTAGTTTATGTATAACCTTGACCTAGTGGGCGACATTGAAGAATCTCACAGATGTGATATGACAAGATATGATTCCTGAACCTCTTTTTGTGTTATTTCATAGATTTGATTGTTTGACTATTGTTTTAATATGTAAAAAATAGTAACAGTAATGAATGAGTGTGCGTGTCCATCTACCACTTTTAACTGCAAGTGTTCGTTGTTCATCTTCTGTGTTGTTTAGATTTGAGAAACGTATCTACATCCCTCTGCCAGAAGAGCACGCTCGTGGGTTCATGTTCAAGCTAAATCTGGGCACCACACCTAACAGTCTCACCGAATCAGACTTCATGACTCTGGGCAAGAAGACAGATGGTTACTCTGGTGCTGACATCAGCGTCATTGTCAGAGACGCTCTCATGCAGCCCGTCAGGAAGGTTCAGTCTGCCACTCACTTTAAAAAGGTGAGTCCTGCCAGACATCCATTACATTAACGCTTTAAGAAATGGAAACTTGTGAAATATGAGATCATGTTACTGAATTGAAAATGAATTACTTCCCCTGTCTAACTGTAACCATTTTTGTTTTTGTTCATTAGGTACGAGGACCATCAAGAAATGACTCGAATGTCATAGTGGATGACCTCCTAACCCCTTGCTCCCCAGGTGATCCACAGGCTATAGAAATGACATGGATGGATGTTCCTGGAGAGAAACTTTTGGAGCCAATTGTTTCCATGGTGAGAATGATTTTAGTTCTTTAGTTTCTTTTTTTTTTTAACACCATCAGTACACACTAATTGTGATTTATTGTTCATAAGAAAAAAGTTATACTGTGTCCTAACCAATGCTGCAAAGTTCCAGTGTCAAACTAATTATTTTACATACTGTACAAAAGCATTAAATTTACCAAATCATCTTTAAAATGACATTAAAGACATTTATAATGTTACAAAATATTTCTATTTCAAATAAATTCTGTTCTTTGAACTTTCTATTCATCAAAGGATCCTGAAATATCACGGTTTCCACAAAAATATTAAGCAGCACTACTGTTTTCAACATTAATAATAATAAAATGTTTCTTGAGCAGCAAATTAGCGTATTAGAATGATTTCTGAAGGATCATGTGACACTGAAGACAGGAGTAATGATGCATAAAATTCAGCTGTGCATCACAGAAAAAAAAGGAAAAGAAAAATAATAATAATTTAAAGGAGGCCTATTATGCCCCCTTTTTACAAGATGTCCCCAGAATGTGTCTATTAAGTTTCAGCTCAAAATACCCCACAGATCATTTATACCATGTTGTAAATGCCCGTTTTTTAATGTGAAAGGAAAAACATGCTGTTTTTGTGCATGTATCTTTAAATGCAGATGAGCTGCTGCTCCCCACCCTGCTTTTCAGAAGAGGGCGGAGCCTTTACAGCTCGTGCCTCAGATACTCTTCCAAAAACTGACACAACTTTTTTTTCGCGGTCACGCTCAGGTGACATTGCGGTTCTTCATCATCATAAAAGTTAATTATTTGCATGCGTTTTAAAGCCATAACAGTTTAAAACTCTGACATATGGTTTTCTGAGCACACACGACCTTCACAAACACAGTCGTTATGTCTGTGAACGTAAACAGCAGGGAAAGAAATTGCATGTGTAAATTAGATCTGTGTATTAAGTGAAAGCAGCGTAATATATAGTACCTACGGCTATTTATGCTGTTAATATGAATCGAACAACAAGAAAAACAAAGTCACTCTCTGCTCTTGATTGAATAACTTTAGTAGCTTTAATAAGAATACATTTCTTACATGAATGCTGCTGTTAAATGCTCTGGCGAGGAGATAAAAATGGCAGACTGTGTACAGCTCACTCAGGGGATGAGCTAAGCTAATAGGGCAGATTCCATCACCAGCCGTGGGCGGGGCTTCCCCCCACTCTTGCATAAGAGTAGGGGGAAATCTGGAACCACTTGTTTTTGGAGAGACTGTTTATGATTTATGAAATTATAAAAAAAAAAAAAAAAGGAGTGGGTGGATTTTTACCATTATAGGCTGGTTGTTTACACACATCTGTGTTCAAACACCTTATAAAAGTGAACTGTTGAACGGTAGTGTATATCTGTGTGTATACTGGCTATTTTGCAGCATCTTTTAATGGTTAAACCAAATAGAAAAATAGTATTTATATAAAAATATTTGTTTTAAAATAAATAGTAGTAATATTAGTATTTATATAAAAAGTTAAAGAATAATAAGAGAAGTTAACATTTAATAAAAAATATGAAACAATTAATGTTTTGTTTATTTTATTTTATTAAAAAACTTGTGTAGTTTTGCAAGAATGTTATGGTACTTTAATGAAGTCATCATTATGCACTACCTGTACCCACAGTCAGATATGCTGAGGTCCCTCACCAACACAAAGCCCACTGTCAACGAGCAAGATCTGGAGAAGCTGAAAAAGTTCACAGAGGACTTTGGACAGGAGGGCTAAACAGAGCCGGTCTCCCGAAACCAAAGCAAACAGATTGTGATTGTAATGTCTTCTCTCTTGCCCTTCACACGCCCCTCTCTTCCTTTCGTACCCATGCTCTTCCTCTGACCGATGGACCCCCTCAGCTCAGGCTAAAGGCTAGATCTAAATTGAAATGTGTCTCTCTTCAAGCCCATGTCAGTTTTTTTTTTTTTCTCAATAGCTGCTCTGCCTGCAAGGCTGCCACCAGTACCTTGTGACCATCATGCATCTTTCATCATTAATCAGCGGTCTCAATCATAATTACCTGTGCTTAATATCTGTCTATGATTAACAGAGTCGGCAGGACCTAAAAAAAAACATTTAGCAAATGTAATGAGTTGTTACTTTACGCTGTGACTAATCGTTTGAAGAAATACTAATGTCACTGTTTACAGTTGCATAAGTCTGAATGGACAATAGTTAAGCTCCACTGACACATGAAGACTTTTCAGCCCCATCTTAAAATGCTTTGTAGAAGAACTATGTAAAGTGGCTCTTGTTTGTTGTTGCAAAGACCTCTTTTATGGGTGTTGGCAATGAGAGCTGTCTTTCCAGAGTTGTCTGTTTTTCCTTCTCGTTTGAGAAAGTCACATTGCATTGGCATTTGATGTAACACTTTGAGATCTCCATTTAATAACTTAGGCACTCTTTACATATACTACATATGTCTCCATGTACAGCGTTACTTTCAGTATATTACTGTAAAACTTGATATTTCTTCACTGAGTTATGAGTTACATTATATGTTTGGGGCCAACGTTGGACGTTTGTAAATTCACTTGCTGAGGCTCAGCACACAATGTGCCTTTTTAGCATTCTCCTCTCTCTCTCTCTCTCTCTTGCTCTCTATATATATCTCTATCTCTATCAAACTACATACACAGATTTACACATACCGATGCTTATTGATGGATATATAACTGTTTTTATAGGCAGAACGTTTGGGAATGATTCGATGATATTTGCACATTTCATTTAAACCTTTACAACTATATATCAATCTGTATACAGCTCCTATGCATTTATAGGGTGTTTGGTTTGCCATTAAAAAAAAAAAACGTATAAGACATTGTACTATTAGAATAACAATAAAGTATAGAAATGTTTGGTTTGTTTTAAGGATATGTCCTGTTAAACTTTGTTTAAAAGTGGTTTATCTCGTTCATTTTATTATTCACATGTAAATAAAGGTTGAAATGGAAATAACTTGTCATTTGTGGTTGAACTAATTGTCACTCGTGTCTGTTTTTTTGGAGAGAGGGCGTGCGTTTGGCTAAAACATTGAAACGGCTTGTAAAACACCTAAAAACATTTCAGTTATATTTTACGTTAAGAAAGTGACAGTTTGGCAGTATTCCTGCTATGGAAAGAATGTTGAACTTTGGAACTTGTAGTCTATTTTCTGCACTGCGCGGGGGTAAGCGCGCATTTTGTAAACTACAACTCCCATAATTCCATCGCCCAAGCGCAGTATCCCGTTCAAAGTGCATAGATTCTATGTTTTGGTTCATGTAGTGAAAGGAGTTAGCTTTTGCGGTTTTACAACTTCAATTTAGTATTTAATCTACCGCACAAGCCTCCAGCACATTACCAGATAATATAAGCCCATAAACAGCTTGTCTGAAGGCCTGTTATCTTCTGTCCGCGAGACGGGAGTGCCTGGAATTGGACATTTAGCTTGTGAGCTAACGTCAGCAGCATCAGGTTGACCCATGTCCTCTGAGGAGGCTCTCGGCTCCGCGCTCTCACACTGGCTCACCTTTAACTCCTGGTGGCTGCTTCTGCCTTTCATTATGCTCCTGGTAGTGGCTGCTTTCATCGTGGCCTTCGTGCTGCTGCTGTACATGATATCCCCGTTAATAAGCCCCAAACCTCTTAAACTGAACGGGGCCCATGTGGTGGTAAGTTCATTTAATTCTATTATAAATAACAGTTCACAGATCTTATAATATCAGACGCAACTAAATAAAAAACAAAACAAATAATGTATGGTGGTTGTCAATACGTTATGTTTTCAATATATTGCAACAGCATAATAATGTAATTTCATTAAACATTAATTGTTGCTGCTTATTCATAAAGTGTTTATATGCACTGATACTAGAAAATCTGGAACCTAGTGTAGCGGTAATCACTGAAAATTCTTCATTATGTGTCGCATATCACTGCCATTATACTCAGTGGACGAATGCAAATGTGCATTTGACTTATTTGTGTCATCAGTTGGTGAAACTGTTTGTTATGACTTCAGCTCATATTTCACTGAAGGCCAAATAGATTAATTCTTGTACTGGTTATGCAATCATCTGTTCCAGGGCAATGGACCTTTTCAAGCGGGCACTGCATGTTTTTGCATTTGCTAAGGTTCATAGTTTATCAAGAGCTCAAACTTATCTAGTTGTAAATGAACAGCATGTTGAGCTCTTTACAAATAGTCAATTTTTTAAAATCTGTTTTATGATTTCCTAAGATAATTTGCAAAGCTTTGTTTATAAAAGGCTTATTTTGGATCATCACACACTTTTTTCAAAGCAGCCTTTATTCAATTTTTCTCATTCGTGTTCTCCATATGCTTGTTAAAATCAAAGAGTTTAATCCATGAGTAAAACCATCCAGTTCCCAGATAAATAACACTATTCTCAGAGATAATAGTAGATCTAATACAAATATATTGTGTCAAATCAATGTGTGTATATATATATATATATATAAATATATATGTGTTTGAGAACAGATGCACATTTGTGGCACCTGCAGTGTAGATTTTTTTATTTGTTGGATTTTCTGGTGCTTTTACCTGGTGAATTTGTTTATATTATCTCTCAAAGCTGCATATTTTAATAAGTTATGTGAACTATGACTTGCATGGTTTATAGTAAGTCTGCTCTGAATATGCTGTGCATCAGGTGACCGGAGGCAGCAGTGGGATTGGGAAGTGTATTGCCATGGAATGCTACAAACATGGTGCCTTCATCACTCTGGTGGCACGAGATGAGGTCTGTCACGTGCACGTCACTGTATATCATCTGTCAGTGACAGCATAGTGCTGTTCAAAAGTTTGGGGTCGGCAGTCTCTTATGCTTGCTAAGGCTACATTTATTTGAACAAATATACAGTAAAAACAGTAATATTGTGAAATATTTCAAATGTTTTCTGTTTGAATATATTTAAAAATGTAATTTATTCCTGTTAAGGCAAAGCTGAATTTTCAGCACCATTACTCCAGTCTTCAGTGTCACATGATCCTTCAGAAATCATTCTAATATGATGATTTGATGCTCAAGAAACATTTATTATTATCAATGATGAAAACAGTTGTGCTGCTTAATATATTTGTGGAAACCATGATAGATTTGAATAGAAAGTAAAAAAAAAAGAAGAAAAAAAGAACAGCATTTAAAATAGAAATCTTTTGTAACATTCTAAATCATCCGTGCTGAATAAAAAAATCTTATTGACCCCAAACGTTTTGATGTATGTGTATTTACCATTACGTACATGTTTACCTACAGCACAAGCTGGTTCAAGCCAAGAAAGAAGTGGAAAAGTGTGCCATAAATGATAAGCAAGTATGTATTTATTTGGACAAGTGTGTATTTTTTTGGACATTGCTCTTATAATCAACTCAGAAATCCTAAATATGCTTAACATGTATTGTTATGATCACCCCTAGGTGGTGCTTTGCATTTCTGTTGATGTGTCGAAAGACTACAGCCAAGTGGAGAGTGTCATAAAACAAGTATGTTTATTCTGTTTACCAATTTATAAGAATCCTTTCACAAATTATTCTATGGCTGAATCTCAAATGGCACCCTAAACACTCGCGGTCTTCCTACGAGTCCGCACATTCGTGACGTAATGCCGCTTTGACTGTTGGGAAGAAGTCTGCCGCGGAGCTAGCACCAGTGCGGGCTCAGCAAAAGTGGGCATCGAGGGCGCATATCGGCTGCAAAGTGAGCACCCTTCTGAAGCCTAAAATTGACAAATGGGACACCCTACAGTCTCGTGGACTTAAAGGGATAGTTCACCCAAAAATGAAAATTCTGTCATCATTTACTCACCCCCAAGTTGTTCCAAATCTGTATAAATTTCTTTGTTCTGCTGAACACAAAGGAAGATATTTTGAAGAAAGTTTGTAACCAGGCTGCTTTGGGGCACCATTGACTCCCATAGTAGGAAATAAAATACTATGGAAGTCAATGGTGCCCCAGAACTGTTCAGTTTCTCACATTCTTCAAAATATCTTACTGTGTTCAACATAACAAAGAAATTTATACAGGTTTGGAACAACCCGAGGGTTAGTAAATGATGACAGAACTTTCATTTTTGGGTGAACTATCCCTTTAACGGACACGTGCACGTGGCAGCCATTGTAAGTCCACAAGACCGAAAGTGCATAGAAGTGTGCCATTTGGGATTCAGCCTATGTAAGCATTTATTCTGTTCATTGTTTTCAAACATAAACTCTTCAGTTGGTTAGCTATGGTTGCTGACTGTTGCATGTTTTTATTTGATATCCAGGCTCAAGAGAAGCTGGGTCCTGTGGACATGCTGGTGAATTGTGCTGGGACGTCTATATCTGGGAAGTTTGAGGAAGTGGAAGTTGACCGCTTCAAGGTAAGAGCATATCATAGACACTCGGTGGGCATATTTTTGATTGGGCTGGTAAAGGCCTGATATACTTCAAGCGAAATTGAAGAATGAACTGGTGTGATGTAATTTTGAACAAAATCAGACCAAAATGAAGTTTGTTTTTGAGCTTGTTTCTGGAGTTCAAAACTGCTTCCCAAAGCAAACTTTTCAGAAAAGTCTGGTTGGAAAACACCTTCGAACTACTAATATGCTGCCTTCACGTGCTATCGGAAATTTCCTACTTCCCACTTCCGAAGTTGTGATTACGAACTCGTTGCATTCAAGTGCTTTGTTGTGCACTTGACTTGACATTTGATATTCAACAGTGCTTTGATCTGCCTGCATTGACACCATTTTCTTTAAGAGCTGCTGTGCAGCCAAAATTATATACCAGCTATCACTGTAAAGCTGCTTTGACACAATCTGCATTGTAAAAAGCGCTATAAAAATAAAGGTGACTTGACTTGACTTGTCTGAAAGAACAGGAATCATGAAGGACACCAGGTATATTCTTGCCTATTTATTGGGAAAATCTTATTAAAGCCAAAATTATATTTAGCGTCCCATTCATTGAAAACCATATAAACAGTCAGCTTGCTGCTGATTCTGGCTATTCTTGCTGTGTATAAAACATACAATACTCTTCAAATGATTATTCACATATGTAAATATGCACTACTTTAATGACAAGACAAGGTGATGTAGCTGTTGTGGGAAAAAACTAATAGAGAATATTGGTCACAGTAGCAAGCGTTCTCCTCTCCGCCATGTTAAAAGTTTATGGCCCGCCCAGCTTGGGACCTTGGGTATCAAAATGATCTCTGAGCTTCCCAGTGGTAAATATGACTTTAGAGGGTGTTCATGTCAATTTTTTAACCTGGAAACTAATTTTTACAATAATTCCAATAGCACATGAAGGCAGCATTAATCTCTGTCAATTACGTGATAGGTAGGTGTGGCTCTGCATCGCCTCCTTATTTGACCTGACATGGAAACTTTCTGCGGTTTATTTCTTCTGTTTAGTCTGTCGAGGTCAGATGTCTGCAAGTAAAAACAAGAACACACTGGAGAGCTGCTTTAGTGTAGAAATTGATTTTGTAAATCTAATTGAAAGAGACACTGACACTGTTGTTTTCATGTTTAATACTGTACAGCTGCTTGCATTAAAGCATTTTATTGTTTAAAGTGCTATAAATAAAGTGACTTCACTGGAGTGGCAAATTGTAGAGCTGGTGCAAACATATTCACATGGCTATATATTTAGATGCTTTCTGAACTGCTGTTTTCTCTCCGCTGTAATGTTTGTTGTGTGTTTATTTTGTTATTGAGAGGAAAGCGTGCAGCACTTATGTAAATATATACTATGTATCTAAATGCTGCTTTCAGCAGAGTGGGTGGCGGTGGGATGTTTACCTACCGTATATACTGCCGAAATGGTACTTCAAACATCTTTTTACCCCAAGCGAAGAAAATATAAACCACTCAGAATACCCTAATAATACCACAGCAACATGCTAAAAACACTAAAAAAAAAATAAAAAATAAATAAAACTTAAGCAACCACATTGATACCCTTTGGCAACCACCCTTAATCCTATAGCATTGTGATGGCAAGACACCTATTCCTGAAGTGAAATGTGTGCTTTACTATAAAGGCACAGTATGTAAGTTTCGCCGCTAGAGGTTGATTTTTCAAAACAATAATGTAGCAATAACAATAACAAAGGCGTAGCTTGATGATGCTGTGAATGAGTGTCTTCACCTCCACAGCCAATGGAAAGCAATCCTACGGGACTCAGGCAGAAATAATGTTCATGGATGAGCTGATGTATTAAAGTTTTATTAACATTACTGTGGTATGAAGCAGGGCAGGGCAGAGAGCCTGGGACATTTTACATTGCTGTTTTATTTGCCGCAGTCGGCCTTTGATGCTCCTTTTTTGTCGTTGTTTATGTTTATTTTATGATTAAAGTTAGGTTTACGTTTGCCAGTTCCCCCCTCCTCCTCCTTCCCTGAACTTGAACTTTGTTACAGTTATGTTTGATCACTTAAATTCACATTATTTGATTTCATTCTAATGAAATAGACTTTTAGTAGACTACTAAAAATTACTACTCATTCAGGTCACTTTATTTGATAAATTAAAATTGTGGGGTAATGCTGCACTGTTTTACTTGGTCAAAACAATCATACTAAAAATACACATGAGTGTGTTGAAAGTTATGTTAACGTTACACTGTGTGTTTGCTTGGTGGCTGGTATGAGACACTTGTTGCACATTGCAATAAGCTAGATCGATATTAGAATATCATATTAATAAAAACTGGATGATTTGTGTCGCTAAATGACATACAATTTTAAAATATATTGTTTGGCAGATAAAATTATGTATTCCTATTACTACAAATAAAGCTCTTTTTGAGTATGCTATGTTAGCCACTTGACAAAATAGTGTTGTCTCTGAGGCATGGCAAAAACATGTGGGAAATCAAGAAAATGAAATTCAAACAAAACTATATAACAATTAAGCTATATAACAATTAGTTTTCTGTTGATAAAGGTATCCAAACAGTTGCTCACCTGTCTAATAAAACACATAATATATTAAAGCATCACATAATATACTGAAGCATGTTTCCATGGCTCTATGGAAGTAAAATGGGAAATCGAGGGTAATGTGGATATAACGTCATTGATAGGCGACACAATGACACAAGCCATTACACTGGTTAAAATTGCAGATTTCTGTGGATTTAAACATTGTTGGAAACATTTGGGAAAATGCAAGTACTCAACTCAATGAAATATGTAAAATTTTTCTAGTGGTGTTTGGATATTTTAATCCAAAAATCGTACATATTGTGCCTTTAACAGAAATTGATGGAGGTGAACTATCTGGGCAGCGTGTACCCCACCAGGGCAGTGATCACCACTATGAAGGAAAGGCGGATGGGCCGCATCATGTTTGTGTCGTCACAGGGAGGGCAGATTGGCCTCTTTGGCTACACGGCCTACTCGCCATCCAAATTCGCCCTGCGTGGTCTGGCTGAGTCCTTGCAGATGGAGGTGTGTATGTATACATGACGCTCGCTCAGTATCTACCACATAGCAGTCCACTGACACCTAAATTTTGATTTATTCTCTCCTCCTGATCTTTCTTAGATGAAGCCCTATAATATCTATGTTACCGTGGCATATCCCCCAGACACTGACACACCAGGTTTTGCAGAAGAGAATAAGAATAAGGTGAGATATTAGATGTTTTTTTCCTGAATAGAATTAGACTCTGAATATTAAATACTTAGAATATTAGAATAGAGCATTAATATTAATAGAATATTTAAAAATGAAAGATTTCTAAAACTGCAAGTCTCTGCTCTGTTACATAGTTGGATCTTTGTTCCTGGATTTAAAAAAATACATTGAGTGCTAATATTAGGTGGCTATTTCTCCCTACACAAAGTAATGCTGGGCAAAACATGATTTTGTCGTGCCTATGTTTTATTCATCTGGTTTTCTCTCTCTCAACGGCAGCCTCTGGAGACCAAGTTAATTTCAGAGACGTCTGGAGTCTGTCAGCCTGAGCAAGTGGCAAAAATTGCAGTGAAGGATGCTGTGGTAAGTAGGGATTGGTCGGGTGTAGTCAGCTACTCATCGACTAGTCGACTACTAGCTTTTAATAACGTGCCTTGAGACCCCTGCCTTTTGTTTTGCACTCCGTCTATTTGTTTTTAAGCACAATAAAGTTCTTCTTTAAAGGTAGATTTCAGCCAAATTATTTACTCACCCTCATGTCGGTCCAAACCTGTATGACTCACTTTCTTCTGTGGAGCACATAAGAAGATGTTTTGAGAAATGTTGCAGGTTTTTTTTGGGTGAACATTTAACACACAATTATTAAACACTCAGATTGTTAAAGGATTAGTTCACTTTCAAATGAAAATTACTCCAAGCTTTACTCTCAAGCCATCCTAGGTGTAAATGACTTTCTTCTTTCTGATGAACACAATCAGGGAAATATTAATAAATATCCTGATGCATCCAAGCTTTATAATGGCAGTGAGCAAGGATCAGTGAGTATGAGCTAAAGAAAGTGCTTCCATCCACATCCATCCATCATAAACATACTCCACATGTCTCCGGGGGGTTAATAAAGGCCTTCTGAAGCGAAGCGATGGGTTTGTGTAAAAAAAAAAAAATGTTATGAAGTTATGAAGTAAAATATCTAGCTTCCACCAGACCGCCTGACTAATCCTTTAACAGGATTAGTTTCATGTTTTGCTCCTTTAGATAAACCTGTTGATTTAATAAATCAAATTTAATTTGAGTTTTTTTTTTTTTCTTTCAAATTTAATATTTAAAGGGGACCTATTATGCCCCTTTTCACAAGATGTAATATAAGTCTCTGGTGTCCCCAGAATTGGTCTGTGAAGTTTCAGCTCAAAATACCCCACAGATCATTTATTATAGCTTGTCAAATTTGCCCTTATTTGGGTGTGAGCAAAAACACTCTGTTTTTGTGTGTGTCCCATTAAATGCAAATGAGCTGCTGCTCCCAGACGTTTTCCAAATGAGGGCGGAGCTTTAACAGCTCATGCTTCAGTTGCTCAACAACAACAAAGCTGGAGAATCTCACGCAGCCAAAATGACGATTGTCAGTAACGATGTTCAGTCTTACATTGTTCAAACCGGACACTGATGGAGAGACTCAGGAAGAACTTTTAGAATGCATTTGGACATTTCTGAACGGTTAGAGGACAAATTTATGCAGTTGCTGTGGAGTTGATTCAACTCATCGACTAGCATGTGCCATCGTGTTAATCTTTTGTGCAAATCCAGTGTTGAATTGACCCTCGTTTGTGAAGCAGTCCGGCGTAAAAAACTGGCATGGCAACAACACTCTACTACAACAACTCTTCCTCTTCTCTAAAGCAGCCCAACATGGCCTCGCCCCCTTTGTTGCGTGTTCCTGGGGGCAGGGTTTATGTAAATTTTGGGGTTTGTGATGTCACCAACCCGGGAAGAAGCTTGTTGTAGTCCCTACCAGCCATTTGTTGTAGTCCTTAAAAAGTGATTTCTGTAAAAGAAAATATCTCCCTTTGCATTGAACTTTGAGCGTTGTAACTTTGCAGATGTTGTTTATGCTCAAACAGAAACATTACACACTAACTAAAGTTAAAAAAGTGAAATCATAATCAACCACCCCTTTAACTATTGTTTCAAATACCCTAAATGTCCTCTCTTGTTTCTGTTCATTCACAGCAGGGAAATTTCACCAGCTCATTTGGTCCTGATGGCTACATGCTGTCAGCACTGACCTGTGGGATGTCACCTGTTACCTCCATCACTGAGGGGCTGCAACAGGTATGGTCCATTATCACAAAACACTAATGGCTCATTTCCACCGAGCGGTACGGTTCAGTTCAGTACAGTACAGTACGATTCGGGACGGTAAACCCTGATCCGGCTTGCATTTCCACCGCCAACAGTACCCTTACTTGATAGGCGTGGTGTATGCCAGAAAGTATCGATCAACGTCATACAGCAGCAGCTTTGTTTGAGCAAAGGCTGAAGGCTGCGAGGAAAAACAGCTGAAAAATACACATTGTGTTGCAACAGTATTCTGTTGTCATTCCCCTTGTAGGGTACGATTCTCTGTCAACCAATCAGCGTTCTGCAGTGAGTGTAGCTCCACCCTTTTGGTACCGGTACTATTAAGGGTCCCAAAAAAGTGGTATGGTTTGGGATTAATTAACAATGGAAACAGCAAAAATTGCATACCGTACTGAACTTGTACTGAACCGTACCTCTCGGTGGAAACGAGCCAAAAGATTCTGACTCTAGTGCAACAGTGTCATCATATTTGATTCATTGACAATACCCTGGGAGATTGACATGGGATGACTCCTCCTATTTTGCTTAATAATTATTTCTGCATCATATCCTTTTCATCATACTGCTTTACCTTTGTATCTTAGTAACATCTTGTTTGCATTCAGCTTTCGTTGGGCTATTTGAGTCAGTCACGGTCTTAGATATTCCCTTTGAAGATTTTAATGAGCCTCTTGACTTTTGCCAGACTCTTCCCTTACTCAAAACTGGTAAAATCAGAGGAACAAACTTGTAAGGTCAGCCAGACTACATTTTTATAAATTTCTTTGAAGAATATAAGAATATGATACTGTAGAAGATATAGTAACAGATTTTCACTAAGTAAAACAGAATCAGATGTTTTCAGTACGTGCAGAATGAATTTGTGTATGGAGAGCTTCTACAGATTATCACATCACATTCTTCATTAAATATTTTGGCTAATTCGATTTTTTCATTAAGAGTGCAGTACCGTTTTTAAATTCAATTAAGCAGATTTTCTCCAAAAATATGCGAAAAAAGTCTGTGGATTCAGTGTCTGAATTATCAGTGGGATCACAGTGTAAAAGCTTTTATTACTGTACTTCTGTTCCTTTATATCTTGTTGACAATTATTGTGTAGTTTCTGAATCACTTCAGCTCTTTTGATGTCATGGCAACTACCCACAGTCTCTATACTGTAAACTATGTACAGTTGCAAGAAAAAGTATTTGAACCCCTTGCAGAATCTGTGAAAATGTGCAAAATTTTAACAAAATAAGAGAGATCATACAATATGCATGTTATTTTTTATTTAGTTCTGTCCTGAGTAAGATATTTTACATAAAAGATGTTTACATATAATCTATAAGACAAAAAAATAGCTGAATTTATTAAAATGACCCAGTTCAAAAGTTTGTGAACCATTGATTCTTAATACTGTGTCATTACCTGGATGATCTACAACTGTTTCTTTTGTTGTGTGATGGTTGTTCATGAGTCCCTTGTTTATTCTGAGCAGTTAAACTGAGCTCTGTTCTTCACTTTTTCTTGCAACTGTATATGTAAACTAATAACAAATGTACAAAATCTATTTTAAAAATAGCTTGG
>RJVU01064619.1:2259717-2310249 GCA_003731715.1 Anabarilius grahami
ATAATTTAAACAAATTATTATATTATTTAAATAATTTAAAAATAATTAATTATAATTATTTTTAAATAATAATTTAAAAAAAATTAGGTAGAGAAACCAAAAGAATGAGTCATATTAGTTGCCTGAATTTGTTTAGCAAATAGATAGCAAATACTTTCCTTCAGTTATTTTCATGCTTAATTATGCCTGTTAAAATTATTGTACAAGCTTCTGTTACTGTTCTGTTCATTTGATTGTATTTCATTTACAGTGCAGATTTAGAGCCTCTCCAGGTCAGCAGCACCGTAATCACATGAGATGTTTTCCTGTAATAATTTAGGGAACCACATTATAAGTAAATCACGTAACAATCTCGGAAGCAATCAAGCACATGCAACAGAAGTGCTCTCTCTCCTTACTATCAAATAACGTTAGTAATAGGTGCATCGTTTTACTTTCTTTTCTTTTGATGTATCCGACTGAACTACAAACTTTTCAGCGATGTCTGTGAGAAAGGGACGTGTGCTTGTCTGTGCCGCTGCACGCTCAATCCACTTAGTGTGCTTCACTTATCATAGCATGCTAGGCAGCTATATAGATGTAAATATTTAATTTATGCTAAATATTCTATTAATTAGATACATTTACATCATACACATCTTGAATCTTTGATATCTCCATATCTCTGCTCTGTGTTTCTTTGTCTGGATACAAACACTGTACACACACTGCGAGGTATCAGTTTTTGGTATCGGAGCATTTTTATGAGTACACAAGCGCAGTATCTGGCCTGATACCGATACTAGTATTAGTGCATTCCTGGATGGATGGATAGATATATAGTTAGGTAGGTGGATGGATGGACGGACGGACAGATAGGTGGACAGGTAGATGGATCGATATATGGGTAAATGGATAAAAAATTAATATTCTTTATTGGCATTGATTGTTCCATTAAGAACCTTTAACATCCATGGAAACTTTCCATTCCACAAAAGGTTCTTTATAGTGGAAAATTTTTTTTTATTACATTTTTTTTAGATTATTAAAAAAAATTCACAGTGAGAAAAACATGGTCCTTTTAAGAACTCAACTGTTTACTAAAAGGTTCTTTGGGGAACCAAAAATGGTATATAAGTAGATAGATGGATGGATATATAGGCAATATACAGTCAAACCTAAATTTATTCAGACACCTTGAACATTTCATTCATTAATACAGTTTATTCACTATAGTTAATAAAAAAACGGTTATAAAATATGACAAGATCTCAGAGTTAAACTGTGTCAGAAAAAATTAATCTTAATTATGTCAGATAACACTTAAGGAAAAACATGGTCAGGTCAAAGTGTCTGAATAATTTTTGGTTCCAAAAATAGTCCACTGTATGAAGAATTTTTGGGTATAATATGTCATAGTTGACTTTATTTTGCTATCTTCACTTAAATGAACATAAATAAACTATAGTGTCTTGCACCCACTAGTAAAAATATATCAAAAATTCCTGAATAATTTTTAGTTTGACTGTATATCTGATAGATACAGTATATGGATGGATGGATGGATGGGTAGGTAGATGGATAGATATAGGTGGATGGATGGATGGATGGATGGATGGATGGATAGATCAGAATCAGAATCAGAAAGAGCTTTATTGCCAGGTATGTTGTTTACACATACTAGGAATTTGTTTTAGTGACAGAAGCTCCACAGTGCAACAGAGTGACAGCGACAAGACAAGACACATAATAAAAAGAATAAAATAATAATATACAAATTTACAAGATAGACAAAGTGCAAAAAAAAAAAAAATCAAAAAACAATATATAATATAGACAATTGTATGTAGATGGATAGATAGATAGATGGATAGATGGATAGATTGATGGATACACAGTGATTTATTTTCTGTGATATGTTAAAATGGTAATATTATGTCACCCTGTCTAGATTGTGACCATGGGACTGTTCCGCACCATCGCTCTCTTCTACCTGGGCAGCTTTGACAGCATCGTCCGCCGCTGCATGATCCAGAGAGAACAGTCCAAAGCAGCTGACAAGAGGGAGTAGCACCAGCATTCCCACCACTATCCACCTCCATCACCACCACTACATTCCCCCATACACCTTCACAGCACGCACAAACCCAGCCTGGAAAACATATTTAAGTGGGTAGAAGAGGCCTACGCTGACAAAATAGGTGTCTGTAATAGGTGTCCATCTTTTATGATGTGTCATTCAGGGCCCAATCATTCCAGTGCATGCTACATCAATATTTCAATCTCTTAAAAAAAACTAAACAAAAACAAGTTTATTTGCATTTAAGTTACTTGCTCTTTGGCTCTCACTGCCTCTACCGTATTCTCATGTTTCAGAAGGTTTGTGGTCGTTCTCAAATAGGCCCGTGTCCTTGCATACACGAACGCCACATCTGAGTTCTTGTTCTAGCTAGCCTGTTGACATAATGCTATTTCAACACTAGAATTAAAATTCAATCCGCTTTTATTTATGTTAATGAGATGTTACTGTATGCTGTACAGGTACGAAAAAAACTGTATAGCTCAAGAACTCCAACTTCGCTTCCTTATGAGGTGACGAGCTGTCCTATGTTCTTCTGACTGGTCTGTGATGTGCGTAGTCAAACACCGTATCTTCCTGCTTTTAGATTTCATAGTTGTAAGGTATGTACACAGGACGTCTGTGTTTTCGGATGAAACAGCCTGAGTCTGCCACTCTGCCTTATCTTTTTTGCTCTGTGTGGGGGTTTCTGAAGGAAATGTTTACCTTATAAATGTGTGTGCGTGTGTGTATTATATTTGTCTGCTTGTACGCATGCATTTAGGTGACCTCAGGGGCTTCTAAGAGTTCACTGAACTGAAGGATGGGTCATGATAAGCCATTGCGATGGTTAATGGCTCGCTGGCTCGAGTCACTACACCTTTCTGCCAACAGGTGGAGCTGGAGATCCAAATGGATCAGGTGTAACCAGAGCAAAAGCCTACATATGAAGCAGCTCATGTTTGAATAATCTTAGTCAGATGTCAGCGATCCAAGTGGTTTGATGTCCACAACCCCAGAACTCTAGTATTGAAGATGAATAAATGTATCAAGAGTACATTGAGTGTTCATGCAGGCATTTCAAATACTGTAGATGTTGTAAAGCTTGATCTGATTTGTATACCAAAACAAGCAATATGGCTTCCACAAGTGAAGTGAATCTCCTCGTGCTCTGCTCTGTTGTAACGTAAACTGGATGGTTCTAGCATATAAACTGTGTTTCCTGATTTAGGCCTTCCAAACTGGCCCCTTCTTGTTGCACCTATTCTATGTCGTACCTTACTGACAACACAATAGCTAGAGAGAAAATGACACTTACTCATGCTGTTGTAATATTTGCCTTCCTCACTGTCACAAGCAAACGGGGAGCATGTGATGTGATCACACCCTACAGTTATACGAGCGGATGTTTATCTCTTGAATGCCTGAAAGAAACAGAAAGGGGTCAATTTAAAGTGATAGTTCACCCAAAAACGAACATTCTCTCATTATTTACTCACCCTCATGGTGTTCAAAACCTGTATGGACTTTCTGTCGTCTGTAGAACACAAAAGGAGAAGTTTAGTGGAATGTTCATGCTGCTCCTCTCCATACAGTGAAAGTGAATGGGGGCTGCAAAAAAGGAACAGAAAGGGACTGTAAAAGTGGTCCATATGACTTTTAAAATCTTCTGAAGCAGAGAAATAGACTGAAATTTAAAGGGTTAGTTCACCCAAAAATGAACATTACTCGCACTCAGGTCATTCCACACCCGTAAGACCTTCGTTCATCTTCGGAACACAATTTAAGATATTTTTGATGATATCCATGAGCTTTCTGGCCTCTGATAGACTACAGCGTTATTACCACTTTCAAGGCCCAAAAAGGTAGTAGACATTGTTAAAATTGTCCATTTGACTACCGTGGAACAACCTTAATGTTATGATGAGACATGAATACTTTTTGTGCAAAAAACAAACAAAAATAATGATTTTATTTAACAATCTATTTAAAAACGCTGTTGACATAGTAAACAGTGCAGTGCTTCTGGGTTCTACGTCAGAACGCTGGCTCAGTATTGGCCGACGCTGTACACGTGAGCAGCACGACGCATGCATGTGATGCTGACGCAGGAGCCGGCCAATAATGAGCCGGCGTTCTGACGTAGAACCCAGAACCTTTTCAAGAACCTCCTGGAATAGAAGAAATTGTTGAATAAAGTCATTATTATTATTTTTTATTTTTTTCCGCACACAAATTATTCTGATTGCTTCATAACATTAAGGTTGAACCACTGTAGTCAAATAGACTATTTTAACGATGTCTTTACTACCATTCTGGGCCTTGAAAGTGGTAATTTTGTTGCAGTCCATCGGAGGTCAGAAAGCTCTTGGATTTCATCAAAAAATTACTTAATTTGCGTTCCAAAGATGAACGAAGGTCTTACGGGTGTGGAACAACATGAGGGTGAGTAATTAATGACAGAATTTTAATTTTTGAGTGAACTAACCCTTTAAGTCCTTATTGAACTGATTTTGCTATGGCATGGGGAACAATTTTCTGTGAATAATGACTTACATTTTGGCCTTATAGATTTGGAATATAGTGTGTGCATTAGTCATGTGGATAAAAAACAGCAGCTAAACTTTTTTTTTACAGAAAGTCCTATGATTTTAGAATTCGAGTGAGTAAATGATGTCAGAATTTTTATTTTTGGGTGAAGTTACACTTCCATTCAATGCAACCCTTTATTCAAGAATATTTTTGTTGTTGTTTTATGCTGCTCTGTTTTCCCTAGAACATACCTGCAAACTCATCGCCTTTCTTTTCATTTGACCTTTTCAATGTAATGAAGTAGTGTCTATAAGCGCAGCACTGCTTTATTTGCAGGAGTAACCGCTGTATTTCTGCTTTTCTATTAGCATAAGATGTAGTCATTTTTAGAAGAAAAATTCCCCATTTCCTATCCCCTTTTTCGCCGGTCCGGAGTTTGCAGGTATGCTAGACACAACTGACCAATGCAGTCAGGCACTGCAGTCATGGGGACCCATTCCAAGCCTTAAGAGATCCAAACACAGACCACTATAAAAGCTATAAGAGTGGACACCTCCACATCCAACTAAGGCATAGATTGTGTATGGTTTACGTATATTTGTTTCAGTATGGAAAAATACATTGTTTTTGTTTGTTCATTGTTTGCTCTGGATATTTTTTACAAAAAGACCCAAAATATGAAAGTGAGAATGCATGAGTCAAAGCGACGATGTTCTCATTTGATATTGGCTCAAGGCACGTCGTCCAGCACATAGTAGCTATAAGTTAGGTGCCGATATGTGTCAGACTTAGAATTCGTTTGTGCCCTTTTCCATAATACATGGACGTAGTCATTTGTTTCATGATTAAGAAGCTAATAGTAGAGAAATTGTTTTGATCTCCTTAAAGCTATGCAAATCAAGCTTGTGCTCACATTTCATTTAAACACTAAAGAAGATACTTTTTTTTTTATTACTGTCTTCTGCTATAGTTCCCTCTTGTATTGACTGAAGTTGAGATATATTTCTGAGAATAAGATATATAGTTTATGAGTAACTTTTAAAAGACCAAGACCAACTTGGATAATTTTGCTTCTATGTTTTATCATTTTTTTTCTGTATTCATTTGTTGCCAAACTTGCATAAATTTCACCTTGTGTGCCATGGGAGAAAAAGAGGGTGTTGTTGCTTTGTCTTATTTTCTTACATAATGAAATAAATAACTTTTGAAAGGTAATTCTGTGTCCGAACATTTTGAACTTTGTAAATTATGGTGATAGAATCCCTTAAAATATTTAAATGATATAATAAATATTTCTGCTTATGCTTTAAAATATTTAATTGACTAGAAATTCATCTTTTTGTTTGCAATGTCTATAAAATTATTTGAAAGAATCCCAATCACTGACTGGAAAACTCTTTGATCAAAACATATGCACCACATACTGTCCTATGTAACATTTTCCCATTTAACTTTTACTGATTTACTTTTTTTTTCATTTTTTTTTTCATTAATAGACAGGAATGGAAGTAAAGGTAAACTGGTTGACTCTTGCAAGAATTAGGAGACACCTCTGATACCTCTGTCAGTAGCATCTGAACCTGATCCTTTTCTTTGCATTCCAACTTTGAAACACTTCTTCTCCAGTCTGAAATAGCCAACTCCAGAAGCTTAATTTATCCCTGAATAACCCAGTCAAAGCTGACAGAGGTAGGAAGCAAGTTGGGCACAAACCAGAACATTTTAAAGCCCACCATTGCAACACACAATGGTGCAGACACAATGTTCTGTCTCTGAAGACTGGATTACTAGCAGGGGTCAAATGTATGATAGTTATTTTGTTCTGCAGTAGTTCATAGGCTTTGGCTTGAGTTGGTTCACCTTTATTCAAAGCAGGGTTGACACCGAGGGGTGCTGAAAGATCAAAGGCCTTGCACTGTTCATAGAAGTTCAAACGCTAATTTTGAGGCAAGGCTGAGGACCAAATTCTGCTCTGCTTGAACAGATGTTGATTTCCATTTCAGCTTATCCGAAACAGGTAAAAATGAAATTACCCAGATATTTTATTTGCAAGAAAATCCCCTCCCCCCCCCAAAAAAAATCCAATAGCTAGTTTAACTAGGCAAAGAAAGAATATTCTCCTACATTTTCTAAAGAGTATTTATTATTAGTTATTATATTGATTAATGCTGTCAAATGATTCATCATGAATAATCGCATCCAAAATAAGTTGTGTGTACTGCATATTTATTGTGTATGTTTATAAAAACACATATATATTCAAGAAATATTTACTTGTAGATATATTTATATATAATGTAATTATATATATATATATAAAAAATATTTTTGTTAAATATATACGTGCATGTGTGTGTATTTATATATACACCTATCAGGCATAACATTATGACCACCTTCCTAATATTGTGTTGGTCCCCCTTTTGCTGCCAAAACAGCCCTGACCCGTCGAGGCATGGACTCCACTAGACCCCTGAACGTGTGCTGTGGTATCTGGCACCAAGATGTTAGCAGCAGATCCTTTAAGTCCTGTGAGTTGCGAGGTGGGGCGCCCTGACTGGTCTGCAGCTATGCAGCCCCATACNGGGCAGCCCCATACTCAACAAACTGCGATGCACTGTGTATTCTGACACCTTTCTATCAGAAACAGCATTAACTTCTTGAGAAATTTGAGCTACAGGAGCTCATCTGTTGGATCGGACTACACGGGCCAGCCTTCGCTCCCCACGTGCATCAGTGAGCCTTGGCCGCCCATGACCCTGTCACCGGTTCACCACTGTTCCTTCCTTGGACCACTTTTGATAGATACTGACCACTGCAGACTGGGAACACCCCACAAGTGCTGCAGTTTTGGAGATGCTCTGACCCTGTCGTCTAGCCATCACAATTTGGCCCTTGTCAAACCCACTCAAATCCTTACGCTTGCCCATTTATCCTGCTTCTAACACATCAACTTTGAGGACAAAATGTTCACTTGCTGCCTAATATATCCCACCCACTAACAGGTGCCGTGATGAAAAGATAACACTTCACCAATCAGTGGTCATAATGTTATGCCTGATCAGTGTATATAATAAATATACACAGTACACACACATATGTAAACAAACTTTTATTTTGGATGCGATTAATCATTGGACAGCACTAATTATTGAATACTCTGCTTGTACAGTAGAGTCAGTCCTGACAGTAAATTTAATATCCACATAAATATATGTTTGTGTTGGTCTCTGAAAGCATACATTCCACTATTTTATGTTATGTGTATTAAAGGTAAGATCCTGGACTGTTTTGTGATACCCGATGTTTGGAGGTGTGTGGCCAATATGATAATATACTATAATATACAAAAAACGTCCAGTATTAAAAGCATCTCTTTTTATTTTCCCCCATTATAAATTATAAGAAAACAATTCAAGTAGAAATTTACGGTGAATTTCATAGTGCTCATTTGCTTGAGACAGCACTCAAACTGCTTGAACTCCACAAGTTCTGATGATCATGTTCTACAGCATGATTTGAAAATGATCCATAGAGCATCTTGTGCTTCAGTGAAGGCAATAACATCTGACCGTCTGTACAAGAGTTCACATGATCAGTGTCACAAATTGCTTATTTGATAAGTGACGTAGAAGCAGAAGTAAGGAGTTCACCATTAATTTATTTTTACATAAAGACGTTATACTTTTTATATTTAATCATCAATTTATTTAATTATTGTGATTTTAAAATGCTAAAAAGAGGATAAGCGAGCGAGGTATTTGCACTTCACGCGCACATTAGTGTGAATGAGTGACGTCGCACAGGAAACGCCTCTCCTCTATGAAGGGGGCAGTCTGACTGCATATGGAGCCACTGCGTACAGCAGACGCCTCTAAACACAACTTAATACAGAGACACAACTGTTACCCGTATACCTTTCGCGTAAAGACTCAATTCGACAGCAGACACCACTGAGAAAGTCTCTCTTCACACTAGCCGCTCCGCGAGAGAAGAAACTCACTTGTGCGCGTGAACATTCGGCGACCAGCCTCTTCCGTCTCCCGCAGTTCTGGACTCTTTTACACGAATAAACGATGACTTACCGCGCGCAATTCCCACTCAAAACACCAGAGACTTTCTCACCCATGCTTATACGTTATGTTAGTCTTTTCTGATATGGAGGAAGATGCTTAAATCCTCTTCATACATGTCTGGAATTTTCTGCTGGGAACAGAAAGTGGGCGTTTTTCTACACCGAAGCACTGGAGGATTCATGCGAGTGCTGCAACTTGCAGTTTCAAGTGAGGCAACATGCAGTAAGTTGGCCGTTTGAAGGATTTGCAGTTATCTAAAATCAGTTGCTGCGTTGCATTGATGTTATGAAGATGCGCCTGGATTAATATCTCATTCACACTGAGGTTTTTTAGCGATATATACAGGTCGATATGGCACAAGAGATTGTGTATGATAACCGCAGTATAGTGGTGAAGTACATCCACCATAAGCTCTGGAAGAAGGGATACGTTTGGGAAGTGAATGGACACGATGACAGCGTCTCGAATGGACTGATGATGGGGAGGCAGGAGGACAGCGGCGTCTCTCCCAGCTCCCATCACGACCCGTTCAGCGCTCTTCATAAGGTGCTACGGGAGGCTGGGGATGAACTGGAGCGGTTATATCAGTCGGACTTTGCGGAGATGTCCAAACAGCTGCATCTCACGTCCATCACGGCGCATCAGCGCTTCACCGCAGTCATAGACGAGCTGTTCAGGGACGGCGTGAACTGGGGCAGAATCATCGCTTTTTTCGAGTTTGGAGGGACCGTTTGTGTCGAATGCGTGAACAAGGAGATGACGGCGCAGGTGGATAACATTGCGGGCTGGATGACGGAATATCTGAACGGGCCGCTGCACGGCTGGATCCAGGAGAACGGTGGCTGGGTATGTAATTAACTCAATATATACCTCACGTCCGAAGACGCAGCGTCGCTTGCTCCGCCTCTGCTCATGGCGTCTCTCGTTCGAAGCCGTGTGCGTTCTCTGATTGGCCGATAGCGCTGTTCGTTAAATTCCGCAGCCAATGAGCTGCGGCGATTTGTCACACCCCTCTCACGCCTCCGCGGCCAGTCTGTTACGTGAAGCCATCAATGACAGCTGCTGTCTGCAGAGCTGAAGGTGTGGTTCCCTGTGCGGAACTTTCAGGAACTGCTGTTGACTCATGCAAACAGGAGGATGTTTAGTCTTATAGGCCTACAGCAACCAGTTATATGAGATATTCTATATCTGATATTTACTCACCATATCATGTGTTTTAAATTACCCTGGCTATTCTTGTCCTAAGTGCAATGGTACAGCTTGCTATGATATTGTTCAAACATCACTGAACTCCATTAATTTTCTGCCAAGGTGTACCTGGGATACTAGGTTAGCACAACCAAAATTCTGAAATTAAAATTCTATAGTTTAGTACATAAAGTTAATGTATTTTGACAGTTGAAGGGATTGGATCATGTGACACTTTTCATTTTCTGTTAAGTGTCTCTGGTTGAACAGACAATAACATTAAGTAAATGCAAATGAAAGATTAGGTTATTGAGTTAAAAAAGGATTGAATTCAATCTTACAAAATAATTCTTAAATATTGTGTAATCATCAACACACTTCTGCACATGCATGGTTGGCACAAAGGGTTTGGGTAGGCAACAAGATAGAAGATACAATATATTTTTATTATTAATGTGGTACTTTTGTTGTTTTTTTATTAATTCATAAAATAATTTTTTGTAAGCATGTAAATAACCAGTAGAAAGTTGGCATTAAATTAAAACTCAGCTATTTTCTAAATGCATGTTATTTAAACAATCCATCTGTGCATGTTTCAGTTATTATTTATGTTTTCTCATAATTCTTATTCAAACTGTCATAACTGATCTTCCAGGGAAGCAACAGGCTTCTCTCTGGTGACATGCTGGACTTCTCCAGGAACCATATAAGTCTATTTCAGTAGCATGTATGTACTATATGCTAATTTTCTGCATTGAAGATCCTACTACATTTGCTAAAATGCATTATACCACCAAAAGCTCACTGTGCTGGATACTACATCCCACAATGCAATGCGCTTGACTTGACTTTCATTTTTAGAGTTTGGGAGTCTTCAGGAATGGTTTTAGAAATGGCCGACGCCTGGTTGAGTTACGTTAGTAGTGTGTTGAAACCAAACGTGCCACACGAGTCCTGAAAAGTGAAGCCAAAGTGTCTCGATCGCCCCTGGTTTCTGGATGCAGTAAAGGTCATAAACCTCACCCTCTCCTTGTAATGTAATTGGACGTCAGACAAACTAAACAGTCAAATTACACATCAAATATTTTTTTCCAAAGATGGTTTCTGTCATTTTATGCAGTTATCATCACACTGATGTTAGTTAAAGTGTTCGTTCTTTAAATAAGTTTGTTTTTAGTTAGTTATTTGAAGCTATAAAAATGGGGGTTTTGACGTCATAATTGACTGCTGAGATTGACAGCTTCTCTGTGCGAAGTAGTCATTGAAGCACCAACAGACTTTTTTTCTGGATCTTCGTTAGGAGATTGGAGCTTTAACTTTAATTTCTACATTTCCAGATCTGTTTATTTCACACCGACCATAATGAGGTGTTCTGCAGTATTAACCGATTCTGCGGGAGTGTGGCGGGACCTTGATATTGCGGCTCCACTTCGCGCTCACTACTGCGCAGACTTGGGCTTCGAGTTCACTATACGCAGACTCAATATGTCAGCACCATATTTTGGCATAATGGTGGCTTCACTTACTACAATGAAAGAGAGAGAAGGTGCGTCGTCTATCTTTTTTACAGTCTATGGTTGAAACTCGCAGTTATGGTAAGGGCCGTGACGTTTCCAAACACGTTCAAAGTGGTTGACCAATCACAACACACTGATCCAGCCGACCAATCAGAGCACACTGCGCTTTTCAGAAGGAGGGGCTTCATATAGACAAACAGAGTTGCATTTCTCAAAAGCATCATAAGCCTAAGTAGAGCTTAGCTTACAATGCTTTTGAGAAACGCAGCCTTGAGCATTACTGACAGACTGGGAAGAGAGTTGCTGCAACAATGTGTAAAAAATACTGATCAGTATTCAGTAAGCTGTAAACTAGCATTACATTCAGTCTCGGACTTTCTGGTTTTGAGGAGGAACTCAAGAGACGTGCTGCTTTTTTTGAATGGCGATTCAGAATATGACCTTTCAATAATGAACTCGCTTTGAACTGTAAGGTGACAATCATAAATGAGCGGGAACTTGTGGTCTGGTACAGGACTTAAACATTAGATCAGTAAGGTCATCCAGAACTTCCCCTCATTCATTCACTCTGGCTGCATTCTCCACATCTCTGTTCTGCTGTGGACCGCAACATTATTATATTTAGTAGTTAGTGTTTTAGAACAAAGACTTAATGTGGATGTGCATAATTCAAAGCACTGTGTCCACAGGGCATTCATCAATAATTGAAAGGCTACATTTCATCTTTAAGGAAGGAAAGTTTAACATTCCCCTCGAGTCTTGACCTTTTGAATGTGGAAAATTCTGACACATATCAAAGGATTACACATTCTCTGACCTGAACATCAAGGAAGAGTTCCTCTATTTACTTATTTCTTTCCATTCATGGCTTTGAAATAGACCAGAACGCTTCAGAATAACGTACAGTAATATACACCTGAGTCACTGTGACAACTGGCTGCAGTATTCAACAGTAGAAATATGGCAAATATAATATTAGTGGTGTTTTCTAATGCAAGATGCATCACTATTACTACTGACGCTCATACTTAGAGATTTAAACAAACAAATAATCCTACATAAGATTTTCTTTTGACGGATGATAAAAATAATCTTATTTCAGGTAGTATAGCATCATCATGAGTAGCCATTTTTTTTATTATTTAATTGATGCTGTTCAGTTGCTGGTTAATCTTACAAATCTTTCTGCCTAAATAGCATTTTGCTTTTGACATTTCTCAGTGTCAGTGTCTATTTTATGTCAAAGGTGTATGAAATGCCATGTTCTCTAAATAATGGGCTGTTACAGTTGGTTAAGTGTTTCATTCACTTCCATTCATACACATGAGAGCACAACAGAATGGGAATGCAAATTTGCTTCGCTATGTACAAAAGTTGTTTTGTGAACATGTAGTGAAAGGATAATTGACTAATGGATGATCTAAAGTTTAGTGGCTCAATACAAAAAAATAAAACTTTAAAGTTTTCCAAGGATGCTGTGAAGTGGAGTAGATAGTGTAGGATTATAACATTTAGAATTTATTATCAGTTGTTATTTATAATTATTACTAAACAAATGTATCACTAGGACGATTAATCAGCTGACAGTTGATAACTTTGCCCAATTGTCTGATCAACAGAAGTTTTAGTTCCCCAAATCTATCGATCTTTCTTAATTCATAATAAATATGTAAAAAAAAAGTTTAAAAAAAAAGAGTATTCAATTATTTTGCATAAAATAAGTGCCATCTAAAGTGCTATCAAATTACATATATCAGAATTATATCAATCATCTACCACCCCGCTTTCTAAATTTCAGTTTAGAAACCCAAAATTAACTCTAAATTCATAATTTATTATTTATAAAAACAGAAGCTGTGTGACATCATATCCTGTTGCCCTTATTCACTGCAGTTGACACTGTCAAAGGCGTGACAGCTAAAATGACTAGCATATCCATTTACTAAAGTGGCACAGTGAAAATTCACGAAATGATTACTTATTCCAATATACGCACAGGTATGACGTATTACAGGTTATCATACACTGTAAACATGTTGTTCTGTAATTATTCGTAGGAATAGAGGTATTGACATCACAGTGTCTGAGACCACTATTGTGGTTTTCTATAAAAAGAATCAAGTTTACTAGATTGCTGTGACGTGGGCAACTAGGTAGGCTACTATAAATCCCGCCAGGGCTTATATTTTCCGCCCTGCTCTAAAAGCAGTGACGGAGGTGGCAGGCTCATTAACCTTAATGGTGACATTTGGACAGGCGAGAGCAACGCGTGTGCTCTCAAATCAGCCTACCTTCTGTTTCCTGTTGAACTCGAGACTTAAAAATAGGTGTCATTTGTGGGTTTATGTTGTTGAGTCTGCTGTCCTGCCCAATACTCTTACATTTTTCATCTAGCTGCATCACAAGACTGTCTGTGTTTACCTTGCTGTCTGGATCTCAACAACAACCTACTGTCTTACTTTGTCCTGTAATTCACCGTGTGCTCGTATAGTATAAGCCTGCATTCAGCAAATAACACCTTGAGTCATATTCTATATATTTTTCAGTCGGTTTCAATTATACATTGGCCAGTGGGTTCCAATCGTCCCACGCAGAGTGATTGTTCTCATCTTGGCCTAGAAGAAATCTGTGGACTTTTTTTGCGCTGATTCTGGGGTAAAATCTTCAGGATTTAATGAAATGGAACTGAACACTGGAGTTAACTGGAGTACCGAAAATACAACACACTTATCGATGGCTGAAAGTGGGTTTTTTCCAAACATTTTATGTATATGTAATGGAAAAATCATGAATTCAAAGAGCATTATTTTTGCAAAAAAAAAAAAATCTTTTATTTTACTGTACTGAAACAAAAGCAAATTATTAAAAAATATTTTATCTACCCACTATTAGAGTGATGTTGTTTGTATGAAACTAAAGAGAACATTTTTAGTTAAATCAATTTTATTATAAAGAGCTTTTCACAATAAATACATTCAAGAACACATGCAGTTAACTTTGACAACCCTTTATAACAAAAATATACCAAAAAATCTATACCAAAATGGTGAAAAATTCTTTCAAAAGTAGTCAGTAGCCCACATGCAGCCTCAGAATTTGAGTGACATTGATCCTTTTATTCAGCAAAGAAGCATTAAATTTATCAAAAGACAATTATAATTTTACAAAAGATTTGGATTTAAAATAAATGCTGTTCTTTTGAACTTTTCTAAATGTTTGGTCAAACAGTAAGTTTAGATAGCTTAAACAGTTAAAACCTCTGAAAATGAACGCTTAGCCTATTTGATCCAGGGTTTAACTACCCTATTCTCCTCTAATGTCATGTTGGACACCATTGCACTTCTGTGAACTCTGTGCCAAATGGGCTAGACGTGCCTCCTGCAGACTGACAAGGTAATGCGCCTGAAACCCACGTGAGCAGCACCTGTGTTTATTTGTGCGACGTGACAGTAAATGCTGCATGACGTGCTGTGTTGGCAGCTGCTCGGCTCTTAAATTATACACTTCAGCCTGCTGATCCAGGTTCAGCCCAGGGCTGTAGTGGGAGTTTGCGTGCCATCGGGCCATGCACACGCCAAGGATCTGCTGTCTGCTAATAACGTGACTTTGCAAAAGAGCCCTGACATTTAGTTGGAGACAGCTGATTGGAATTTGCTTGTGGGTCTTTAAAAGGGGGATTTCAGGACTGCCCTTTCAAGTTATTCCTTCATTTGCTAGCAGTTTCAATGAAGATTTTGGGTAAGCACACCTGCAGAGGTGATGAGGGCAATGGAGGATTGACAGAGAGGTGGTTTAATACTCAACACACACGGCCCATTGTAGGCTCTCTCCAGTGTCAAGCCCGAAATGTCTCAGGAACAGTTTTATTTATTAAAGAAAAGCTATTCACAAACCATTTGATGTGTCAGCATATGCCAGTGCCTTTCTTATCTAAGAGGGAGATGACAACATCTGTGTCTTTGTCACTTGAATAAGTAAGCCAATTAAATGATGGCACTGATATCATTGAAATTAGATGTTTTTTAATTTATTTTGGAGGAGTAATGTTTTCGCTAGTGAAGAGCTTGACTGTGTACTTGTGGTGCGATAAACTTGTCAGCATTGTCATTTGGTGCATTCAAGTCCTGGAAGTTATTTATTTGGGAATTCATAATTATGACATCAGGTGCGTTCAAGTCACTTTCGTAAGAGCTAGATGCTGATGTACCTTTTCTACAAAGAATTCAGCAATCTTTTAAACTCCTACAAAAGAATGAAGAAAGAATGCACATCAGTTGTGCTTTTGTTTTTATTCAGTTCAGTTCAATTCGTATTTGTATAGCACTTTTCACAATGCACATTGTTTGTAAGTAGTTGTACAGAAAATACTTGTTTCAATGTTACAATTTAGGAAGTATTCTGTTATCAGTCCAAGATGTGTTTCAAAGTAATGTCCATATGGCAGTAATATACAGCTATAATATAGTACATGTTATGTAGTTAACGTCGTGTATTCAGTTCTGTCATGACAACTCTCAGAGTGTTTGGCATTGTAATGGAAATGACAATGTTGATATGTTTGGTCTTGGCGGAAAAGATCTGCTACACTGCTGCTGTTATTGATGCTGCTGCAGAGCAAGTACAGGACTTGCTACTGCCAATGCATACACGACACGCTGCTGTGAGCAAGTAAGACATGCTGCTGATGTACAATATAGAATACATGTCATACCCCATACAGGTGGAGCTGGGGAAGGTGGAGGGTTTCTGAAAGCGCACTGCACCAGCTATAGCAAATGCTGACCAAGTATTTAAAGGTTGAGCAACGAGCTCATTGGCTACTGATACAGCAGGAACCAATCAGCTGTGCCCTAATTGTCCTGAGACTCATGGAATTTATGACATGTGCCAAAACTGTCAGTATGCAGGTGCCATGTATCAGCAGCTGAGATGAATGAGAATGCTGACGGATACCTCTATCCAGGTATTACTGACTCTTACCATTGTTTCCGTTGTGTGGTTGTATGTTTCACACTTTGTCATCAGTATGAGTCTTTTCTATCAATAGAACAATCAGGACTATTACTGACGAGAACTTCCTGCAGTTCTTATTTTAGATGCTTCTGTGAAAGATTATCATTCTGATTTATCTGCTTAGGGGGATATGAGAGTGGAACAAAAGCCACATGGAAGTGGAGAGCCACTAATGAAAGTTAAGAGTGGAAGAAGTCCTTGGGCTGCCTTTCACATCACATGTTTCACGTCATGTCCTTCCAGACACTGAAAGTGAACCGTATATGGACTGTTCTTAGAATAACTGGAAGTTTTGTGGAAAATGAGCAATTGGCATCACATGTATAACTTTTGGTTAAAATTTTATTGCTCAGTTGGTTCTCAGTTGGTAACTCAGGATAATTATATTTGATTTAAAGGGATAGTTTACCCAAAAATGAAAACTGTGATCATTTACTCACCCTCAATTTGTTTCAAACCTGTATGGTTTTTTTTCTAAAGAAGAGAAGATATTTTGAAGAATGTCTCAGTGTCCCTACAATGAAAATCAATAGGGTCCAATGTCATTGTCAAAATGAATACAATTGAAGATATTTTAAAGAATGTTGGAAACCAGACAGTTGACAGTAGCCATTGACTTTTTTTCCTATTATGGAAGTCAATGGCTACCGTCAACTGTCTGGTTACCAACATTCTTCAGAATATCTTTTGTGTTCAACAGAACAAAGAAACTCATACAGGTTTGGAACAACTAGAGGGTGAGTAAATGATGACAAAATTTTAATTTTTGGGTGAACTATCACTTAAATTTTTTTTTAACTCCATCTTCGGGTGAAAATGACAGACTTTCCTATGGTTAGCAAAACAAAAATGGTCCAGAAACAGTGTTTGAAGAAACATTTTCTGTATAGTATAATAAATAAATGGTAGTGTACGATCTTTCCTCATGAGTAAATGTATACTTTAGTCCTGTGTGAATGTTTTCACACTCTCAGACTAGCCAGAGCTCAGTTCATTAAAGTTCAAAATCTGGCCAAGTTTTCCCCTCACAGGGTCCTCTTACCATCTGCCCCTGTGTTTACACTCATCAGCAGAGTGCTGGTGATCTCAGAAACATTTCCTATTAACTTAGCCAAAAGGAATAAGGAATCCGTTCAGTGTAACAATTGTCGCAAGATACAAACAAGAATATGTGTCTCATGCACTGTGTCGCACAGGTACTGTAATACCGGGCCGAAATGAATGCAGCACTTGAGATGCTTCAGATTTACACCTGACAATTTGCAGCAGACCTGTTGTTATCCTTCATGAGCAAATTCTCCATGAACTCCAGTAACTCTACAAGGAAAATTTCAAATATTTCAAACATTCCACCTTAACTGTCAACATGTTTTCCTCTGTTGCTCTGCATGTCCTTTTTAACAAGTCATGTCCTAATATTGACTTATGTTTCGAACATCTAACATCGTCTTATGATGCAATATGCTAGATACACAGACATGCTCTGAGGCCAAAAACATACTCTAAAGTACTCAAATGCAGATATGAATGTGTTGCAAGCATGCAACCTCAATGTATAGCCTGTATTTAAAGGGATAGTTCACCCAACGATGGAAATTCATCATTTACTCACCCTCATGGCCAGAGCAGGACTGGTCCCCCGACCGATCCTTGTTTCTCCCAAGGTTTTTTCTCCATTTTACCACCTGATAGAGTTTGGGTTCCTTGCCACTGTTGCCTCTGGCTTGCTTGGTTGGGGACACTTAATATTCAGCAATATTGTTGATTTGACTGCACTGACACTACTGGATGAGAAGTGAACTGAGCTGGACAATGACATCACTGTTTTCTACAAAGCTGCTTTATAGATGAAACTAATTTAATAATTGATCTTTACAGTGGAACTGAATCAACACTGAACTTACTTCAGATGAACACTGACACTATTTTCTTTCAGAGCTGCTGTACAGCCAAAATGAAATGTTTGCATCATTGAATCATTTTCTTGTTATCACTGTAAAGCTGCTTTGAAACAATCTGTATTGTGTAAAGAGCTATATAAATAAAGGTGACTTGTCTTGACTCTCATGTTGTTTCAAACCTATACGACTTAATTTTTTTCAGCAGAACATAAAAATAGAAATTTTGAAGAATGTTTTTGTTTTTTCTTTGAATAAACAAAAACATTCCTTAAAAATATCTGTAAGCATGTTGACAACTTAACTAATTTGAACTAACTTGCCTGGCAATATTCTCTGCACTCTGTTACTCTGCCATGATGTTAGTTGACCATAAAACTGACCTTAGACAAAAGCCAGATTATGCGATGCTGTTCTGTCTAGTGCACCTCATGTTGCAACACTGAGAATGCAATTAATATCTGTAATATGTTAAATTGCATTCCGACTAGGGGTGTGCGATATATATTGTCAATCAAAATATCACAGTTGTTGTTTTGTTATTTCACTGCGTGCATAGAATGTAGTTTCTATCTAAAAAAATTGTGTCCTATATAGTATGCCAGCGGTGCCCAATCCTGTTCTTGAAGATCTACCTTCCTGCAAAGTTCAGCTCCAACCCTGATCAAACACAACTGAACCAGCTAATTAAGATCTTCTGGAGCACTTGATAATTACAGACAGGTGTGTTTGATCAGGGTTTGATCTGCAGGAAGGTAGATCTCCAGGAACAGGATGGGCACCCCTGTAGTATGATATAGAGGGTATGCACATGACGTCACTGCCGGCTGGAGCGACTGCGGTTCGCCCACTGAGTGGCAAAAAGACTGAGTGACAGCATTGGGTTTCAGCGTGACTGCCGCGAAAAACATACAAAACACATTCAAATGGGAAAGAGCTGTGCGATTGACTGTACAAATAGATTTGACAAGAAATCTGAGGTATATTTTTAAAGACAAGAGAAGAAAAGAGAAGCAAATGGATTGCTGCAATTCACAGAAACAACTGGACTAGTGGACATTCCAAGTTTTAGGACTGAATATATATATATATATATCATCGACAGAAGTGATCACCCGGATTTAGACCTACCTATATTGTTTTTATATAAAGCGTTCACAGGCGAATTTGCTTTATGTATTTTTCCCCAGCGTCGAAATCAGGCACATATAAAGGTCTGGAAACATGTTTCCTGGCTGTCAATTTCCATGGATTACTGGATCTTTGGTAAGTTGTAACAGGAACACTACTGAGTTCAACCTTTAGTTTAATCGTTTGTTTTACTTGTGTTTTACTCGCGTTTTCATGGTTTCCCCTATTAAATCTAGTTATGCAGCAGGCTTTTTTGCCCACGCTGAGGGGGCATGTTCTGGCGGGAAAGTGATGTCACTGCATACCCTCTAAAGTTAAGCAATATCACACATGCATTTTTCCTGAAAAGTGCTGTTTTTCCTGAAAATCAGCATGATTACTAATGAGATATTACATTTATACAACACTACAGTAAACAACAAGTTAATATTGTGAGTGACATTTTAGACATATTTTGTTTGTCCACAACGAGCATAAACCATCCAAGGTACCAGCACAAAAACACACTCAGCTAAATATTGTCTAATTATCATTATTGACAAAATCCCAGAAAATACTGAAATATGATTTTCGAAGATTGTTGATGAAGGGTGGACAAAGAACAAAATCTATAAATGTGGTTTTGCAGCAACCTCTCACACAGTAATCTTGTGAACTTGGTTACTGTAATGTATTGTTCTCATATACAGTGTGCTTTTCTGAAAGCACAATGGTGTGAGTGTGTGATAGCCTGGTGTTGGTGGAGGTGCTGTCCTGTGTTGTCCCAGAGGTGCTCCACACCCTTCCACAGCATATTTCTGTGCCCTGTCTCCGGGGGATCCTCCCGATCAGAGGAATGTAAATAAATAGAGCAGATGACCTGGGTGTTGCTTTCCTGAGAGGCCTTCCATGGGTGGGGATGTGCGTGGACAATCACTCCAGCCAGGTCAACCGGCTGAACTCACAGGGCTGTTTTAGCTCTATGTGAAACTGGGTGTGTACATGCATGTGAATGCATTCAAATGAATTAGAGCATGTGAAAATGTGCAGTCAGCTGGTAATGAGCATTAACACCCTTAAAATAAAGGTTTTAGAAAGGTGTTATGGTTTATAAAAACATCTATATATTAGATTTTTACTGAACCCAGGATAACTTCAATGGATGATTCCATGATGGATGATACCTAGAACCAATATTTTTATCTGACACATCTGGAACAATGTCCAAAGAACCATATAGCCCAGGGGTTTTCAAATTTTGAATGCCAAGGACCCCCAAAACTGATCCAGTTCCAAGTGACTCCCTTCCTAAAAAATACAAAGGCAGCCATACTTTTAATGCACAAATACCCATGTATATCCACCTTATTCTTCACGAAAGAGCAACCACGGCCATTTGTAAAAATGTTCACGTTAAAATGAAAAACCACAATTTTATAGCACTGTACTGTAGCCAAAATAAAATACTGGAAAACACTTTGCATTAAATGAAAGAGAAATACTTTAACAATTCAAATTTATTTTTAAAGTGCATTTCCAAATAAATCAAATTTACTATTTACTTATTAAAATGATTGTGTTAAAGTCAAAACATTAACTAAAACTACATTATGTAAAATCTTTTTATATTTTCAGTGTATCCCCGAGCACACCCTTGTGCTTGGGGCTTCCTGGACCCCAGTTTAAAAACCATCAGTTAGGCCACTCAAGAAATATTGTAATAATTCAGCAAGATTTTTGTATGAACAAAAAATTCTACAACAGATGGCTCACACAGAGATCTGTTTGGAAATCTAAAATTGATATATCCTACTGGCACACTTAAGCAAAAGATATAAATAACCATCTTAAAACAAACATTTCTTGCACAGTACTGTATATTTTAAACCACTCTCAGTAAGCTCCTACTCTTTGCAACACAGAAAGCAGTTATACTGGACTGGCTCCTTGAATGCACACAAATCAATAATCAGTATTTAAGCATGTGATACATTGTTTCCCACAATTGTGATTCCTGTGTAAATACATTTAGCGTCAATAAAAAGTCTATGTTGAAGTCTGTGCAAGGAGACTATTTGTATTTGCTACTTTGATGCAACATCTATTCTGAGTACAGTGACTCTAGATAGGCTCATTTAACCAATACAGTTGGCTCATAACTAGTGATGTACTGAAATTTGAGACAGAGATAGCTGCAGGTTGGAGTAATGGGCGTGCCAAAAGGAGTTGTGCCGAAAGGTGAATTGCTACAACAGAAACTAACCCTTAACCCTACCCTACAACCTGACAGACAGCTTTCACGACCAGTGATTAAAGACCTTTTTGTCCATGCCCAAACCTTTCGTCACGCCCATTACTCCAACCTGCAGATAACCACGCTTGGAAATTTCAGGAACCAAAAATATTCGGCCGAAAAAAGGCTAAAATAGTTTTGGAGGGGCAAATTCTTTGACCGTTGACAGTTAGTGCTTCTCCGATTAGACTGTGTTAGTGTTTAACACAGCAGGCTTAAACATGTCAGCAGTGTGGACGCACTTCAACATGAGCAAAAATGATGATAGAGTAGCAATTTGTGAAATTGGTTCGGCTGAAATATTGAGAGGCGGCTCCTTGCCGAAGAACTTTACTATGACTGGTTTATCAACTAGTGGAGCGTTTTCCAAAAGCAACTTTGATTGCAAGTTACGTCATTACTAGTCTCAGCCTCAGACGTCACGCCCACGGACCGTTGGCTGAACGTCTGATGCATATGGCACACTTATCTGGAAACACTTCAGGAGTTTCAAAGTCGTCATCTGGTTGGTTGAATTCTACAGGATGTCCAGGAGACGTGGGTGTCGCGTTCTTTAACAGTCCGCCTGGAAACAAATGCCGTGACGCCAAACCTCCTCGCGGAAGAAGAACACCGTCGTGTTTACAACTGTGACAATGAGCGCTTACCAGGATCAACTAAATGCTGGATTTTCAAAAGTATGTGAAGTTCACAGCTCCATTGTTGCAGTAAACTTGCACAATGTTCTTGAATGAATAATTTATTAGATGCACACCGGTCTGTTATTGTAGGGACATCGACTTTACATTTTTACGCCCCTAAACATGGCGCTGAACAAAACGAAATGTGATTGGTTGCATTACATGTCAGTCAAATGTCCTCTTGGGCAGTCCTTGGCCAATGAAAGCTGTGATAGAATCCAGACCTTCTGCCGTCAGTCTAAAGGTCTGACTACGCTAGACTACATCATTACTAACAGAGATCAATGAAACTTGCGACCATATTTGGCTAACGATGCTTTTGGGAAACGCACCCCAGTTCGATTTTAATTGCTTTAAAAACAAAATTATCCAAATGTAATTACCGAAACTTTACTTTTGGTTTTAGTTTTTATCCAGTCATTTCAGTGGGAATTCGTACGATCAGGAGTTTTAAGTGAGTGTAAAAAGTTGGTCACGCAAATTGCCGTGTTCACTAAAAGAAAGCTGCTTGTTTTGAAAGTGACTTCTGTATGAGCTGTGCTTCACACATTGCGACACGATTAACAAAAGACAAAAATAGACTTTTTTTCCCATAAAATCTTACAGAAATTTTGTGAATGTAACCGCACCTTAAGATACAGGTCCATATGAGCATGAAGATGATGACATCCTTGTATCATCTTTCTAAAAGTAACTGGATGGTGAGGCATTTGGTCATTACGTGTCACATTTTCACTTGCTCACGTCCATCTGTTCTACCCCCAACTCACACGCACATGTTCTTGCATCCAGTGACGGCACTCTGACAAATAAAACTCCTTTCCCTGTGGCCACAACCAGGCCTGAACACATGTTGCTGAAAGATGCATGAGCTGGCTAATCTCTGACACTAAATGACCATCCCTCAAACAAGATGCGTCATGCTGTCTGTTTCTGTCTCCTCACCACACACTACCTTATCCCACTGGCTCCGCGTATCAGGTGACTATACAGGCCTTGAAATATTCAGAGCTATGTGAGAGCATCTAAATATAGATGTGTTGCTGCTCCCAGGACACTATCCAAATGTCAAAGTGCGAAAAGCGTGAATTAGTGCACCTTTTCAATCCCGTATCCTGCATCTTGTGTAATGTGCGGTGAGTGAGTGGAACTGTCGAAAACCCTGAGCGTTGAGATTAATATCTGTTCCTCGCTACCTTATCAGGTTGTGAACTGTTTGGTCTTACACAGTAATGCCCAGCGTGACCCAGAATATGTAGAGAACAATTCAGTAAGGCAAAGGTCATTTGTAGTCCAGCTACTGTTGTTGCAACTTTGCGTAGTTGATAAGGCGGGTTACTTGATGTGAAGATAAGCTACAAAAATATCTTTGATTTAGAGGTATTAGAGAATAATCAAGAGCAATTGGTAATTGAGAGTGTTGTGGCTTGAAATAGTTGCACTCACTGTGCTGCTGATTATTGAACTGAGAATAATCAGAGAAAACAAGATAATAAAAAACGTAGACTTAGGGCTGCATGACTAATTGAAAATAACAGAAAATGCAATTATTTAAAATGTATATATATAAATATGTGTGTTTATATATAGTGTCTCAGAGCATTTCGGTTCACAGTAAATGCTGAACATCTCTGCATCTGCTCTGAGTTTTGGTCGCTTATAATGTGCATTTGGGTTTACAGCATGTGCCCACCATCTTCCCTTACTTGTAATGAGAAGCATTGTCAGAACGTCTTCTAAAGTGAAGTTTTAATGGCTCCCTGTGGTTTTCCGCCAAAATAAAAGCTTGATGATCAAACATTTGAAAATGAAGACATTAAGACAGCCATAAATAGTAGTACTGTGATTTTACAGTTGTATTGTAAAATAAATATAATATATAATAACATAATATATAATATATATATCACAAAATTTTAATATGAGAATTTCATTTAGATTTTTTCCCTCCAAATTGTGCAGCTCTTCTTAAGCCCGGAACACACCAAGCTGACGGTCGGCCGTCGGGCAGTTTTTGTTCGTCGGCCGACTAAGTTTTCTCAGTGTGTTCCGCACCGTCGGCTGAAGTCGGTCCTCGCCAGATTTTTTTCCGGCCGATTCGACATGTTGAATCGGTGTCGGAGCTCGTCGGTCAGTCGGGCCATCTGATCATTTTGATTGGCGGTTCAGCTACTGCCACCTGCTGGTACGGAAAGGCATTTCTTCTTACGCAGGCGCAGAACGGACGTGCTACTTGGCCAACGGGTGTCGAGTGTCGGTTTGGCGTGTCAGGGCAGCTTTGGACCCAGATGCTGCCAGTGTGAGCCACCGTCAGCCAACCCTGCAGTCTGCTTTCATCGCCACTGGTGCGTCGGCGTCGGCGTCGGCTTGGTGTGTTCCGGGCTTTAGACTTTACCAGTAATGTTTGAAGGTCTGACTTGCGAAGCAACTCTTAATTTTTTTTAAAGATGCAGTCTGTAAGTTTTGCCTCTTTGTCGCCATCTCTGTTTGAAACCTGCAATTTGCAAAATTATCATCTTTACATGGGTTGTGCATCGGCACAGCTCCTCAGTGTGGATAAAACTAATGCTTTGAGGAGAATGTGTGGCTGTCAGTCAGTCATTTACTTTGGAATCTTTAGAATTGTTATGGCCAAAATGAGAATTTTCACTGGAAAATGTCATCTGAATAAGTAACACATCTGCTACTTTTGTTCTGACCAACTGAGAAGAAAAAAGCATTATAATAAATCGCGCTGATTAAATCTAATGATGTCAAATTATTATTATTGTTATACTTTGTTCTCAAATTAATGTTAACAACATCAGCATTGCGTGACTACATGTATTTGTGTATTAGCGTTACCTGTAGATTTCAATTTCTGTACAGTCTAATCTCTAACGTTAATTTGTCATACAAAATGATAAGTTTAGTTATTCCAGCTGCTGAGAGAAAAGGCTATAGATGATCCATCACCTGAAGCATCCTCACATGCGATATAGCCTAGCTGGGACTCCTTCTTTATGTAAACAGATGTGAAGTAATGTCCCAGAGATGAATAGTGGCATCCTCGAATTTCCAGTGGAAACCTACCAGTACAACTCAAATTTGAAAATATTATTACAAGCTTGTCGTTGTGAATCGGGCTAAGGTAAGGAGATAGTTTTGAACAATGGCTGGTTATGTACTTGCTCAAAAATTGAGTTTGGATCATTTTTACCAAAAAAAGTTGCAGACTGCAGCTTTAATAAAGTCTATACCCATTTAAAAACATCAGAGCTCAACAATAACAATTGCGACAGACCACAGTTTGATTTCTTTTAAGTGGAACTGATGGTAAGATTGACAGGCTGTGTGAAATCAATGATGCTCTGTTGTCACTGGGTAACATGCAAGCTGTGTTGGGGAGCAAATGGCCTGCAGGACCTTAGTCTCCTGTCAGACATCTGATGGCCTGGCAGGCATTACCCTAGGGATCACCTCAACATATCCACAGACTGATAGCCACATGACAGCAAGACAATTGCAGGTTCTGAGGCTCGGATAATTGAACCAATGTATCTAATCAGGTGAAATTTGGCTGTTATCATCAAAACATGGCATTGCATTGGAGGTTTTTGGCCATTAGCATTGTTATATGTAGTCAAAAATGATTCCAATTTAAAATAACTGGTTGCTAATTGAATATATTTTAAAATGTAATTTATTCCCATGATGGCAAAGCTGAATTTTCAGCATCATTACTCTAGTCTTCTGTGTTGCACAGTTCTTTATATGCTGATTTGGTGCTCAAGAAACATTTATTATTTTTGTCAATTTACATTCTTGAAAAGTTATGTGAGACAGTAAAATGGAAAAAGTAAATAGCATTATCTAGAATTTGTTTGGATGATGATGGTTCTTTTTTACTCAGCTTGGCTTGTTTCAGTGCCACCAATCTTTCTTCAGCTCATGGCTTTTTACAACCTTTCCTTCAGTATACTTGAAAACATCAGATTTGTTTTGAAGTGGTGACAAATGCTTCCTGCGTGACACTGAGGTGATAAAAGCTCCAAGGCAGCATTTCCATATCATGCTGTCGGCCCTCAATTCGACTTTGCCTCAAACTTCCACAACCAGCTCTTCTTCAACACTTGACAAATGTCTCTCTTCAGCTACAGGATGAGAGCACAGTCCTGTAAAGAGGATCAGCAGTAACAAGCTTCCTTTACAACATTGTCGAAGCTTGTGTTTTAGCAACTTGGAATTAACTTAATACATTTATAAAGGAGCAGTTCACATCATAATGCGGCATTGAGATTGAAGTTGAAGTTCATCTTTGAGGCTTGAGATTCAGTTTTGGCAGGTTTTAAAGTCTGGTTAGGCTAGTAAGTACACGTGTTGAATTATTTATGATCTCAGCGCAGGGAAGTGTTATTCAAATGGCCAGTTTCAGGCTGCAATAATTTGGGTGGTTCAGCTTGTGGTTTGCACTGGTGGAATATGTTCTTCTCTGGAGCCTCCGTATTTTGGATGCGCTCAATGCAATGTCTAGACATGGTTTTTCTGTAAATATCCCCAATGTATGTTGATTGTCAATAAAGTTTTTTTAATATAACAAAACCCTTTTATTTGACTTAGTCAAATAAAATAGTCTGCAATCCTACCTTTGTCCTTTTTTTTAACCTTAATTTAATGGCTGCAAAATACTGCATGACACACACGTTCACCATCACAAAAAGTTTGTTGGAAGGCAGCAGCTAATAAGGTGAACCGCAGCCATAGTGGCGATTAGCCCCTTTTGATCTTGAGGTGATGTTAACAGGCGGTGGGTGGGGTGGTTTTGGAGGGGAACCTTCATCAAACTACAAACGCCCCATTTAATAAAAGTCAGAGTGAGAAGTGTGCACAATGCCCTTGCCAGACCACATTAGATGAACAGAAACCCAGGGAGTGGCTGCCTGTGCTGAGAGACTTCTAAAGCATCATGGTTTCGCTGTAACTTTAGAGTTGGAGTCTAAGCTTCTGTAAGTCCTGTGATGTTCAGTGTTTGATGCAGCAGCTAAATTAGCTGTCAAGCCATCAACTGTTGAGTTCACTTCAATTCCCAGTGCATGCTAAGCAAGCCAGTCCAGTTGCCATGTTAAATACTTATCTGGAAACACTTCAGCCTCAAGGTTTTGAACTGTCTGATATTTCAAACAACCTTGA
Organism: Anabarilius grahami; assembly: GCA_003731715.1. Taxonomy (NCBI): domain Eukaryota; kingdom Metazoa; phylum Chordata; class Actinopteri; order Cypriniformes; family Xenocyprididae; genus Anabarilius; species Anabarilius grahami. Next base: position 2,287,232 of record RJVU01064619.1, read on the forward strand.
CTTCATTAGTATCCAGACCTTCTGACATATCAGCAGAGGTTTGTTTGTCTAATAATTAAGATTATTCTTTATTTATATTTTCTACATGGCTCATGGGAATTCTTGATTTTGAAAAGAGTGTCCATGATCAAAGAAAATATAATAAAATCTATTTTAAAGCAAATGTGCCATTTTTGTTTTAAAAAAACAACTTTTATTTGATTTCAAGAAAAGTTTAAATATAACTGCTTTAAAATGTCATGTGGTGTAACCATCAAGTAATTAAAATAACTTTTTTTTCCCTACAATTTAAATACATCTGAGTGTTCATGCCTAAATTATTATTTTCAAGATTAATATATATATATTTTTTTAATAATATCATGAATTAATAATTCATAAATATCATAGTTTTCTCCACATTATATTTTGCTACAAGACTAGCCTATAGCTTTGTCTGCAGTGGTCCTCTCCATATCATTTCCTGTTTTATTCAATACATTTTCTTTTTTTATTCTAGTAAAAATTGTGATTGCATTTAGAAATGTAATTTAAAAATCCAGGTTTGCTTTGCTTGTTTTTTAGGGCTACACAATTTGGCCAACATTTTGTGATTATATAACAATATGCCTATAAAAATACAAATATTAAATAAAAGTTAAAATTTAAAAAACAATTGTAAAAATCATTGTAACATTTTAAGAGGATATTCTTGGGTTATTTCAAGTGTTTCCGAAAAATAATATAAAAATCATAATTTCATTTTTAAATGTAAAATTACGATACTAATATTTATGGTTGTCTTAATTTCTTCATTTTCAAATGTTGAGCCATAAACTTTTTTTTTAATGGAAAACTGCAGGGAGCCCTCTTTTGTTTGTAACAGATGGGTTAATAATCTCTTCTCATTACAAGTTTGGGAAGATGGTTGATGCATGTTGCCTTATCAAATGCATGATATAAGTGACCCAAACTCAGACCAGATGCAGAGATTGCAGATGAATTTACTGCAAATGGAGCCACACTGAGACACTGAAAACATCAGCGGATAATGAGCTGCACAAGTGTGTTGTGCTTCACTCTGAAATGCACAGCACATACAATATATTTATTTATTTAAATTGCAGCCATTGCAATTTGATAAATCGCACTAGTCCAAATTGCAATTTCAGTACTTTACAATAATCAAGCAGCCCTAATCCAAGCTACTTAATAACTTTCAAGAATTTCTTTTGTTGCGTTTTTTCTTCGTTATGATATCAGGGCATTTACATGACCTGACATTTTAGACTTTAGGCCCCCAAAACATATAAAAATGAGTTTTAATTTAGAAACTTGTTCATCAAAGATGTGTATTCAAGTCATTGTACGTATGCATTAATGTATTTTTTAATAAAGTAATAGAATTTAATAAATTATGCACATTAGCTGACTGGGCTGTGAGCTTCCTTTGAGGGTGGCTAGAGGAATATTTCTCTGTGGGCCGAATGTAAGCCTCTTGTACCAGCAGGGAACAAAGTGCAATTGTTTGTTTGTACGCTCCAATGCATTCCTCTCATTCTTTCTGCAGAGCTCTGGATGGGAATCAGCTGGGTGCTGGTGAGGTCATTGAACTCCTTTTTGCTTTTTAATCTGCCCTTAAAGAATGCAATGGGCAGACTATAAAATGTGCTGTTGGATCATGTGGACATTCCTATGTCCCAGACTTACATTATCTCATTGAGGGACCATGGAGAGATGTCTAGAGACGTTTTTATGTTTAAAAGTGGGAAATGTTTTATTTGGCAAGATAGATTTGACTTAATGAGCAAACCATGCTTGTGTCATGTGATGATGAGTGAAAGTGATCTCTCAAGATACACTGTTAAAGGATTATGCAAAAAACTTAACTTTAGCTTGTCACTGGGGCAGTACCCTCAAATGTGCACCTTTGTTCCTGTTTACTCATAAATGGTGCATATTAGTACCTTAAAAGTATAGTTTGCCCCAAAATGAGAGTTTCTATGTTGTTCCAAACCTATAACTTTCTTCACAAAAGAAGATTTTTTTTTTTTTTTTAAACATTTTTTTTGGCCATACAATGGAATTGGGGTCCAATGTTGTTTCAAAATATCTACTTCTGTGTTTTATCATTAAGGTTCTAAAATAAAAGTCTTTTTACTCTCTTTATTTTACCATTGTGCCAAGAGTTCTTGTGCCATAGTTATCATATCTTAACAGTGACCTACTGGACACACAACTGTGTCGCACTGATAACAGGACCTTCTTGTTGGAATCATTTCAATAGCATACTGTACATAGGACATTATGATGTGATGTTCCACACTGGAATAAACTGATATGTATAAAAATCCAAACGGAATTGCAAAAATAATAACTTTTCCTGCCCCAAATGGCATTGGTTGAGCCAGACATTAAAACAAACTGGACCGCAATAACATTGCTAGAACAGACTGAGCAATGTTGAAAGTGTCAATGTTTATACTTTTCAGGAAGTTGGCCTACTACTAGATGAATGGTTTACTTGTACTGTAGTTGTTTCTGCACATTAAACTGGCTTCGGACAAAGTATTTCAACATTGGAAAAAAAAACACTTTCCGTTTTTACTATAATGTTCTGTTTATTAATATGAATTTATGAAACTTTCAGTACTGTATGTAAAAATCTTTCTCAAACTCATACCTGGTACTTGATGAAACAGAACCATATTGTAGTGCTACAAAACTGCAAAGATGTCAAGGGAGGTCGAGTTCCTTCAAGCAGATTACTGTTTACAACTGTTTAACTGGTGATCTAATATCTTTAGTCACTGCTTTCCCCAGACGCAATCTGTGGTTCATTCCATGTTGTTCAAGGTTTAAAAGTGGAGATTGTGATTTTTTTTTTTCTTTTTCAATAGCTAATAACTTTTGAACATCTGTTGCCAAAACTATCAAGACTTTATTAGTGGGTTGAACTCCAGAAGAGACTAGATTATAGGGGTACGCTCTGTGGAGCATGGAGGAGTTTCATTATTTTTTTAATTTGATGGATTCATTATGGCTTCATGCTCTGTATTGTTTGGCTTCTTTTACATTAAATACTCAAACCACAAAGATGATGGATGAGAACACTGACTCTTTGAATAAGACTCAATTGAGTGCAGTGAATCAAAGGTGAAGTCATTTTTTCACAAAATGATTAAATCACACTTTTGCTTTTAAAGTCGGCATGAAACGGAAGTTGTGATGGTCTTTTCTTCCCTATTGTGACGTATGTCCGTATGAAACGGCTTCACAAACAAGAAAAATGGTAGGACGGGACTTGATTTTGTTCTCTAAGAATTGACTGGTGAAAAAACAAATTACCTTTAAAAACACAACACAAAGACTCACTGCAACACCAAATACCTTCAAAGGTAACAAGATCGTCCATATATTTGTAATAATTAAAATTAACCAATATTCTAGCCTTCACCATATTTGAAAACATCGCAACCTTTCTTTTTTAAGATGCTTTGACGTTAAGTTGATTGCTTCTTTATGATGCAGTTTGAATCCCGTAAAAAGTATGACTTTATTGTCGTTTTTGTCAAACAGACTTTTACCATTACAAGCAATGAAATTGCTTATTTTTTTAATAATCTCTTATTTTTTATCTTTACAGTAATACCAGCATCATGTAGTGAAAATGATTAATTGTAATGGAGGTATTGCACAGGCTTTCGGAATTGACGAATATGCGGCTGATCGTTCACATGTGGCGTAAGGTCACAACTTAACACGGTCAGCAGCGTGTTTACCCACCACGCAAAACATGCAATTGCCCTGCGGGCGTGGGGGTCCCACATGAATTCTCCCGACGGGACCCCCTAGATGAGCGTTCCAACAGTTAGGCGAGCTGTCAGTTCGCAAGAATCACTCTCGGTACTGTGAACAGCAAACCAGAAGTGCCACACTGCCTGCACAAACACAGGGAAGCGCAATTCTTTTAGACTGTTTATAATCGGTTTTCGAATGCGGCCTTCGAAGAATGCAGCCTCTGAATTGGGACGTAGCAAGGCTCTGGCTCCAGATTGCAAACTTTTTTTTCTTCTTCTTCAGTTTTTTGGCACATTGCAGCCTTTGAGAATATCGCCACCTACTTTGCTGTTATGCAGCCATGGTTTATTTATAATCAATTAAGTATGCAAACTATTCTGGTGGAAAAGAGATAAGAGAAGCTGAAGACCAGTGAAACATAATCTATATCTAGAGACCAGAAAATCATAGAGGATATTCTTGGGTTAGTAAAAGGGCCTAACCATCTAGCAATACCCTAGCAACCATAGAAACCCTTCTGAACCGCACAGCATCGCGATAAGTGTTGCATGCACGAGTTTTATTTAAAATTTTTTCAAGAAATGTAAAAATCTTAGTTACTTAGTGCACCTTCAAAATGATAGGTGAATGATAGGTGTGCTGATTATTCTTTATTACAATAAGTTGCTTCCTCTACAAAACCAATAAATCTTGAAGCTTTTATGTCTTTGTATTTGTATTTCCCTGACTAACCACGGCTCACTAAACCCTTGCACTTTGAACCTCAAGATGTTTCAACAAGCTGTCATCTCGCCATTATTGTCTTGGCAACCAGGCGTTTGGCTTTGCTGTAGGCATATCCCTGGTTACTGGCTTGGCATCTGTATAATGCTAGCATCACCATGGAAAAGTTAGTTGCAACACAGTGCGGTTACACAACATAGCCCTTTTTCATGGGAACTTTCTGAATTCCTGGGTCACTGAATGCGAAAGTATTGTCCCAGTCAGTATCCTGAAAGTGATATTAGCTATGCTAAGTTTCAAAGCCCAACATTTTTCTAGGTTTATCCAAAGAGAATCTCCAAAATCCCAGCTTGACAAAAAATTGTTTCAATCTGTTTGCAATCTGTTTATAATATCAAAGAAGTAGACAGAGATCGTAATAGGGTCACCTTGAAAACAATGGGATACTCTTTTCTTCTTTGTTATACTGTTAGAATAAGATTAATGTGTACAAATGTACTCAGGGCTGTATGCTTACATTTCTTTTTAGGAGCACTTGTTCTGTGCTCTGATCATTATATAAAGATCATTATTTAAAGTTAAGAAATTAACTTTCCCATTACAGAGCAATGTTTAGCCCCATAAAATAATTTCCAGGGACATTTTAACCTTAGTATGGGCATGTTTTTTTCCCCTAACCTTATTAAACTTATGTCAACTTTCATGTTAAATTCTTAAATTTTAATGTATAAATTTGCTTACATTTTTTAATTAAAATAATAAATTCATTTAGGATAAGACACAATCAGGCTATTGGCAATAAAATGAAATCAGTATCAGCAAAATCCATCTTTGCACTGCAGAGGTGGCACAGAAGCTGCATCTGAAGTGCCATTTATTATATTTACAGTCAGTTCAATGCGGCTTAGAGGAGACATGAGTGCATTTACATTCATACTAACAATGTAATGATATTAATGTTTTAAATATAACATTTTGAATACAGAAATATTAAATAATTAAAATTATCGAAACAATTGTCCCAGAATGAATCAGCTGTTTAGAATGAATCGATTGAATGAATGATTCAGTAACAAAGCAAGCGACTAGGTGTGTTCAATTTGAAGTGGCACTGTGCAGACCGATCCGTGTATGACCCCCCTGTACTTTGATGTCATACACCAATCAGTCTGTGCAGCACCACTTCGAGTCGAACACACCAAATGTCTTTATGAATGGTTCACTGAATCATTGATTTACCTGATTAATTCAAAAACTCAGATTCGTTCATTAAAGAGAAAAAAACCCTGATGTGTTTGTACAGTGGTTTCACTGTGGCTTTGTTTGGAACTATTTTCATTGGCAAAAACAGACAATATTGTGTCTAAAATGTCACTTAATATTAACTTTTTGTTTTTTGAACTGTTGTGTAAAATCAATGTTACAGTGATATTTGGGGAAAATAGCACTCTTGCTCATGTGATATTGCTCAATACAAGGCATATCTTGAATTTTTAGGATAATTTTGATCAATTTTGGTGGCATTTCCCCCCAAACCTATTTAATTTCTGACTCTGCTTCTGATAATCCAAATTTAATTTGACAGGCTGCTAAGAAACAGCAACTCATATTAACTGAGGTTTTTCCATGTGAACATAAATGCACAAAAACACAATACTTAATCTCTGAAGTATATTGTGTTGCACAAAACGTTTTGCACAGTGCTTGAGCTTTGGTCACTCACACCAGTTTGCCCTAAATACTTTTGCAGTCCTCGCAATAACTTTCAGTTACAAATGTGACTGAAATGGTCACACTGTACTGTATAGTCCTAGTACTATTAATGTACTTCTGTAAATAAACTCCTCCACTGGACCTATTTGTCCCTCAGGACCCAACAGGCCGCAGGAGTATGTTATATTTCCCATGGTTAATGTGTTGTTATCTCAGTGTCAATTCCGAAAGCATTTGAGCGTGTAAGTGAAGAATTCTTCCTCTCCCTCACTTAATGTTGCTGTTCAAAATAAAGGCACACAGTGAAGAGGTAGAAGTCTTTACATATTAGTAAAGCCAACCATGTTCAAACTATAAATCATGGCTATATTTATGAAATAAACTGATTACTGTTTGGATCTCCTTGTGGAGTATAGTTCATAGATTGATGGGTTTAGACATGAAGACTTTCAGGTAGTTGTACATCATTATACCTGCTTAAATGTCATGCAAGCTGAAATGATGCTCTTGATATATGAAACAGAAGATCCTCACACTAAAAGTCTTTGATGTTTTGGTTTGATCTTTAGTGTAACGGTGATGGTCACAAGATGAAATGCATCCACTGTTATGTCATTTTCACACATGGAAGGCTTGAACTGAATTTAAACCCATTGCGTCCGCATCAATCATGACCCCTGATTCAGTTTGCTTGAACCAAACCCCTGAGGATTTGAGGGGGGTTCTAAACTGTTTTTAGAAGAAGGATTTAATGCTAATCAAATAAACCAAAAGTGTATGGTCAGTTTAACTAAAACTTTGACAGTTTTAACAAAATCTGTGACACAAAACTCAATGTTTTGACCAGTAATTCATTCTGTGGCCAGATTCACAAAACATTCTTTATAATGAAATTCATCTAAACTGCTATTTTCTTATTTATCTAACTTAAAAAATTAAGTTAAGAATATTTTGTTTTCCAAAAAAAAATTCTTAAAAATGTTCTAATCTTTTAGGCTATGTCTTCACTAGTGCGTTTTCGTTTTAACACAGTGTTTAAAACGATCCTCGTCCATACTGGTGTTTCCACTGCATTTCAGAAAAAATCTCAGTCCACACTACACGACCGAAAACGCATATCACATGACCATTCATGCACACTGGGCATGCGCGCATGTTGCCTATTGCTCTAATAATAGCTTGTCTTTTGCGCATTTAGGCGTCTGCAGTATAATAAAATGAAGAGTTTAACTGCACAATGGCTGCAACAAAGTCAGCAAGGCTTGCAGTTCCATGTCCATGATATTGTTTACATTTAAATTTCATTGTTTATTCTCAGTGAATAAAGATTACTTATTAAATGAAAAGATTGAAAAAATGATTGCACAACCACCAAATAGGTGGCGATGTCACTAAGTAGGTTATGTAAATCACTATTAAACAAAAGAAGAAGATGGAAGTATAATGGCACACTTTTTCTTAGCGTCTGTTTCCATGGTGAATCATCGATTTGTTGCTCTGTTGAGAATGTCTTGTGTGTTAACCGTGAACATACTCTGGGTTGGCTGAACTTACTCCTGGATGCATTTTTGGAACCAGCATACCCCGAGAAAGCAAGGTTTAAGTTAATCAACCAAGAGTTCTGGAATACCCCCCTGGTCTGTTATTGTCGTATTCTGGTAGCGTAATGGTCATATGATAGGGGCTTGACAAATCAGGGAAGGATAAGCAATGATCCAAAAGACCCAATCAGGGATTGAATCTGGGTAGCCACGCCTTCATTTTCAAAAGTCTCCATGGGTCCGTCTACACTAAAATGCAACCCCGGAGTTTTCTAACTAAAACGGGGTCTGCAGAGTTTCCAAAAGTCTCGGTTTTCGAGGGTCAAAAACTCCGGAGTAGTGTGGACACCAGGCGTAACCGTAGCAAAAGTTATGCGTTTTAAAAAGCCTTAGTCTTCTTTTTGATAATGTGCAGGCAGTGCAGCCTGAGGTGTTTTCCATTATGTTGATCAAGTCTTCTGCAAGAACTGCCATACAATCATATAACACTACTAATGCCTGTCATATTCTTCTTAAGAAAATATTTGAGAACTTCTTAAGAATTTTTTAATTTTTTGCACTTTAATTGGGCATTCTTACGAACATATATTTTATCTTAATAAATGTGAATCTGGCCCCTGGTCCTGGAAGACACTCTAATTCGAATTGATTCAGCCTTCGACTGATATTATGCTTCATGCAACCTCTCACTAGTTAGTGAGCACTTGGATGCAGACACTTTTTTTTTTACCATATGACTTCAGTTGAGCTGGTAGAGATACTCAAACCTTTTTTGGGGCAGGGCTACCTGTTGGTCTGACTAATGATAGGCGGGTGACTGTTAGGGAAAGAGTCATTACTTTTGCCATTCTCTTTGGTGGCACAGTTATATTCACTTTAAGTCTGCAGCCTTCGATCAATTGAATGAAGATGGATACCTTTGTCATTATAAATTCTCAGCTCAACACTGATTAGCTTGATTAATGAGTGCCTGTAGAAGGAGGATAGATTGGAATCGGCATCCAACTCCATACGCCCTTCCACCAGGTGATGACTCAGCTATCTTTTGCCAATATCTGCGGCCTCCACATGCACCACGCCTGCCCTTTCGGACTGCCGGCTCTTGGCAGATACAATAAGGACATTTTTATTAGATTAGTTGCCAGGCCTGGCCTGTTTATTTATAGCAGGGGTGGCTGCTTTCTTCCCTTCTCCTCAGGGAAAGGGCAGCACACCCACGCACAGACCACCGCTAACAATGCATTAACCTCCGTCATCACTATTCAAGGTGGGGCGATTGAAAGCTTATTTCACACAACGTCTGCTCTTATTCGTGCATTTCCTCAGGCTTTTCCAAGTATTAAAAATGGTCATGAAGCACATGTGTAAATATAAATATCAGGTACTTTTCACACAATGAACATGTTGTATATGGATTGGTGTGCAGCTCTATTGTCATCTGGTTTTCTGCTGTACAGAGATGGCCCAATGATTTTTGGCTCCAGGCTGTGTCAGCAGAAATTCATCTCGGTTGCCCCGCCTGCAAGTTTTAGTCCCAGGTGGACACTGTTTTAAAACAGCCATGTGGCTGCTGCAAGCTTGTGTCTAAGATCATTTAGCCAGATTATTGTCTTGCGGCACAAAGTCAGGTGCTCATCGCGGAGTATTATTGCCAAGAACTTCCACTTAGACAGGAAGAAACCAACTGACTGAAGTACAGCGACCAAACAACTGCTTATTTTTCTGTACCATTTAGGGTGGGTTTATTTCAAATAGATTATACAACATAGATCTGGATGGGGGAAAAAAATGATGCAAGAGTCTCAGTGAATGCTTGAAATCGAAAGATAGATTTTATTCCTGGTCCTATCTGACTTATTTCTAAGTGTAAACTTGTTGTGAACTGATAAATATGCATCTTGACTCCTTGACGTTGTGATGCTGTCAGGCAATTGATGAGCTACTGAGGCTGAGACTAGCTTTTGTCTGGTTCATGTTTTAAAAACCAAAATACTGTATGCACCAAATTCAAATGATTGTAGTTCAAATTCTTGTCAGTTTCAATTTCATTTTGAAACATGTTAGAAGGCAAGTGATCATTTGTTCCAAAAGTACATTTCTTGGCGGAGCAACAGTTTGGAGAGAATCTTGCTATGCTACGCCCATTAAGTGCTAAGATTTTCTACCACCATAGCAACACAAGAACACTAGGCCTATATTATGGAAGTATGTTCAATGCATTGAACAAGCAGTTACATCTACACTCTAAAAACTGCTGGGTTAAATATGGACAAAACCAGGGATTGGGTTGTTTTCACCCAGCCATTTTTTTCAACCAATTTTGGATTTATTTTTTTAGCCAGCAATATAGTAATATAGTAAAAGGCGTGTTTTTGCTCACCCCCAAATAGGGGCAAATTTGTAGGGTATTTTAAGCTGAAACTTGACCAGAACAGAGACTTATATTACATCATGTGAAAGAGGGCATAATAAGTGCCTTTTAACCCAACCTGCTGGTTTTGTCCATATTTTACCCAGCTTGGGTTTTTTTAACCCAGCATTTTTTAGAGTGTACATATGCATGCTTGAGTAGAGTATGCTTTCTGTTCTTAGCATCTTCATAGATAAAAAAGACACCTCGGCACCAATGGCTATTCCCTTAAAAACTCCTCTACTCGCTTCAGGAGGTCCATTAAGTTTAATCTAATTGAATCTTTTACAGACAATAGCCTGCTCACGAATTAGATCATTGTTTCAGCGAAGGTCATATTGGATTGATGTTCTGCAGAAAATAAGCAGGGGATGATATTCAATTATAACGTCACTCTGGTTTCCATTGTTCATTGTCCTTTGTCTGTCTTCCTTACTGGCTTCCCATCCAAAAGTAAAAGACCGTCACTCATTGCTTAGTCCCCAAACTTTGATTTACATGCAGTTAGTTTGGATGAGAAATGTCTATTGTGAAAAGTTCTGGCAAAATGCTATCCCACAATTTATTAAAAATCACATTTCTTCATCTCAGAGAAGCATGAATGCCCCAATGAGATATTCTGTGTATGTGCACACACTAGCACTGACACTTATTTGAATATTTATGTGGAGGAACAGGTCCAATTGCAGATAATTTAGAAGACTGCAGCGGCTTATGCCAAGTCAGCTCGGCTCTCAGGTGCCTCAGGTGTTTTCCCATGAATACTAACAGTGTTCTTCTGGAAACCTGCCAGCTGCTGGAAAACACAATGAAATGACAATGTGTGCAGGATGCACGGAGCGTCATGCAGATGAAATATGATAACACAACAATCGAATATACAGGACAATATTGTGTGCTACCTTACAGTACCTATACTAAAGCTTCAAGTCCAATGCTTTGGGTTGATTTAAAATGGGATATGCAATCTCATTTATTCTCTGAGACCTAGTTATGCCGAAGAATATGCAGGTGCATGTGATACGGCAGCTGCGATTACTGTGGTGTGCTTGTCATGTTTAATTAACTGTAAGGCAGGAGCACTGTCGCTCATTTTTTCCCCCGGTAGTCATGTCGAATCAATAGCCACAGGTTCTCTCTCCCCCACTTTTTTGAGTTTATCCAAGGGCTCAGTGTCCTCACTACCAGTTTGCTGACATGTCTAGCTATCTAGTGTCTAGTGCAGAATTTAAGTCTCCTGTCATCAATTTGCCACTCAGCCAGGTCGGTGGGCAAACACCCCTGAGACTGGCTTGCTGACCTTATTGTGTGAAGCAACCTGGCTGTTTCTTTCTCTGTGCAAATTAGTCCACAAATTGCTTAACACTGTGTCCTAACCAGGCACAATGCAACAAGCTTCAAACTAGTAAAGTCATTTTTCTGTTCTCACTGAAAGAGAAATATTGCCCAAAGCAACAGACATAGCCAATTAGGACAAATGTGACAATTAAAAAACCAGCAATTAAAATTTGCTATGGGTGGGCCATGTAGAACAACTTGACAAAAATAGGCATCACAGTGGGAGTTTTCAAGATTTGCAGGCTACTTTCATGAAATCAGAATTGGCATTGTATACAAGTTGACAAAATTAACTTCATATAAGTTAACATATATACACATTTAAGATTTGGAATTCTCTTTCAGGAAAATGGACCAAAAATATTGATAATTGCACAGATTTCTGTCAAACAAAATTCTCTCTAGATCAGTGGTTCTCAACCAGGGGCCCAACAAACTTCCAAGACCTCAAGATGACTTAAATCATTTTAAATGATTTAAAACAAGACAAAACAAGCATTAAAATAAGCAGAAACAACTTAAAATCAAGATATCTCTTAGTATTTGGTAATTTTTATAAAGAATATGCATCTTTCTAGTTGTTGGCAATTTGGAGGCCTGGAAGTGGAAAAAGGTTGGGATCCACTGCTTTAGATGACTTGATATGTAACTGAAATAGAAACAGATCTTTTCTTCTGTATTGTGACATACATCAGAGTTAAACGAACTGTCAGAAAGAAAAATTGTTGAGTGAGTTCTTGGTTCAATCAATGATTGTTGATTGGATGGAGACAGATCTGAATGCGAGCTTGCAGTTGATTGTAAGAATGGGGTGGAGTTTAAGTAGGCTGAGGGGCCGTTTACACAACACCATTTTCAACTTAAAACTGAAACCTTAGTTTTTATACATTTTGGCCGTTCATTTACACCTGAAAACTGGGCCTGAAAACACAAACTTTTTAAAAACGGGATTCAAAAAGCACTTTTTTGAAAATGATGCCATCCGTGCAAACTACAAAAATGCAAATTTGAGAAAATGGTGATGTCATGCACATGCTTATTATGTGTTCAGTCTATAGGTGCGTAGTGTTTCTTTACAAAGTGACATTGCCAACTACTGGGCTGGCAGCATAATACAGAGTTTTTAAATGGGGATCGTTTTGACAACGTAGACCAGGGGTGGCGAACTCCGGTCCTGGAGAGCCTCAGTCCTGCAGAGTTTAGCTCCAACCCTGATAAAAACTCGCCTGACTAGCTTTCTTGCAACTGCTCAGACCTTGATTAGCTTATTCGGGTGTGTTTGATTAGGGTTGGAGCTGAACTCTGCAGGACTGTTGCCTTGTCCAAATACCCACACTTGCGGTCTTGGCCACTTGAGAGCTCGTGCACACGACAGGAAGTAAGTGTGCAAGACTGTCCCATGTCTTAAAGAAGCCCAAGTGCAGTGCCCTTAATGCACACTAAACCCACACTAATTCGAAAACTGATTCTGAGCAGTATTTTAGGCTAAGCGTATCCCATCATGCATTATGTTCAGGAACTCACATGCTCCGAAATCGCGAGATGTCAAGGAAAACATACGACTGTAAGTTAAATTAATTATATATAATACATATAATTTGGTATAAAATATAATATGTTGCGCATTTTATTGATGCAAAGATGAGTGGGCTATGTGTATTTTGTACAACATTTGCTTTTTATCACTCAAAAAAGCACCACAATTTTAAAATAGTGTCTTCTGTTAGTTGCATAGTGACCACTGAACAGACATTTAAAAGTGTATTTTAAAATGCAGAGCACTGAAAATAATAATTTAAAAAACAAAAAAGCTGTAAACGCTTGCATTTTTTGCAAGACTATAAGGGTGTCCCATCGGGCAATCAAAAGTTCTACACACACTTGCAGTCTTCATGCCCACTTGAACACCTAAGCCAAATTACAGGAAATACGTCATGTAAGTGGACAAGTGGTCAAGTGCAAAGACTGCAAGTGTGGGTATTTGGACAAGGCTTGTGGCTTTCCAGGACCGACGTTAGCCACCCCTAACGTAGACGTCTGTAAGCGAAAAACACAAAAGAAAAATTTTCCGTATTTAGTATATTGTTTGTCGTGTAAACATACCCTAAATTACTGGAGAACTCTGGCATATGTCACCAGAGACTTCTCTCTGGTGACATATGCCAGAGTTCTCCAGTAATTTAGGGTACGTTTACACGTATGCGATTAAAGCATCATGGAACAAGAAAAAAAACTTGAGAGGAAAGTGCCATGATGCTTTATCGCATTGCGGCTGGTTAGGACAAAACTAAGTTTAGCATGAAATCACAAAAGATGTGATTTATCGCTTGTCGCCTTTTTGCTCCGTGCCTATGTAAGATGAAAAATACATTGCCATAACATGTAAAGATGATTTAGGATTAGGGCACACCTTATCACCACCTGCTTTGTCAACTGTGTTATGTCTAGAAAACCTCTACTGTTGAGTCTATTTACATTATTTATTTTAAAACCATTGGTTGAGTTCATAGATTGTTGTGTAAGACCTGCTTTTGATCTCCACCTCGCTAATATCTCTGAACTCATGTAAAAACCTGCCCTGTTCTCAGAGGGTCAAACAGAGTTCAGGAGTTCCTCATTATAAGCTAAATGATTCTGCACATTATTTTATATTGCTCTTCATAAGGATAAAGTAATGGTGTAGACACAATGAAATTATGAAAAAGCTAGATTGTGTTCATCCAATTTTTTTTTTGCTATCTAATTTAAATTACAGCTTCTGAAATATACTATATACTCACTGTGTATTTTTACACCTTAGCTAATTTTGCCAGTTGATGTAATTGGCATATAATAGCAGCATATGTTATCAAGGAAAGGCTGCACTCCATCTGTTTTTAATGTTGTTTTAATTGAGGATGACCCCCTTACTGTTGTTAGAATAGTGACACCTTGCTGTAATTTGATAAACCATCATTAAATGCCAGCATTATATTGTTTTTTGGAAAATATTATTTGATGTGATGACAGGGAAGGTTTTGTTTCTAGGGAAATGGCCCCACATCCCTAAGTTCTCTGTTCATGAGAAAACACAAGTTTAGCAAATAATGTGGGTTTGTAGCCGCAGAACTCTGGCAACTGCGACATAAGGACAATGACTCCCCCATCACTCTCCTGTGGGAGCCTTCAGGGAGTTTTCATTAGTGTGGGCTTTACACGGTAGAAAGAGACCTGAAGCAGATTTCCAACAAAATGTTCCAGATTTCATGTGGCATGAGCTGAAAGAAGAGGGACGTGGTTGTTTGGTTGTGTGGAGAGGGAGTCTTAAGCCTCTGCGCAGTCCTACTGACCTTAAGAACCGCTTCTGCTGATGAAAGCATTACTCCTTCACTCCAGTGAATACCAGCCATCACATCACAAGATGGGGAAGAGCAGCTTCAAAATGGGATAGTGAAGAATAATTAATTTAGCCCATTACTTCTTTGACCTATATAACATGTAGAGGACATCCCAAAATCTATTATCAAGAAAAGAAGAAAGTGACCCAAATTTTTAACTCTGAGAATTTTTTATGACATTTATTTTTATGGTACTTTTTTAGTTTTAAGTAAAACAAGCAAGTGCAATAGTGGTCATAACAATTAAGATGCAGACTTTCTTAGTCATAAGGAATATAATCATAATCTTGAATAACAGCCTTTCAGTCACACAAAAAAAATACTGTAGTGATAACATGATACATTGATGTTATCAGATGGTAATTTGACTGATATGCACCATATGACCGATTTATTTGATATGATCTTCTAATTGACCGGTTTGGCTATTGCAGTCATTTCTGTGAAGACAAATCTTAATGGTTCACCCAAAAATGAAAATTCTGTCATTCTGTTACTCACCTTCATATTGTTCCAAGACTTTCGTTCATCAGAAATTTGAATGAAACCTGAGAGATTTGTCCCTCTATACATTATAATACATTACACCAAAACTTACTAAGCTTCAAAAAAATCATGAAAAGATGGTAAAAGTAATCCATATGAATCAAGCCATTTAATTCAAGTCTTCTGGAGAGACACAATCATGAATGGATTTAATTTGGGTTTTTATTTACATATAAACATTGATCAATGCACATTCATAGAGCTCATTAAATTTGCTTGTTTGAAACGCTCTTTTCACATGGATTAACTTTACGCACTTTTTAAAGTGTCAAAGTTTTTTTTGATCATTTTAACAGACATCTTACGAGTTTGGAAGGACATGAGGGTGAGTAAATGATAACAATTTTCATTTTTGGAGAACTATGTTACAACATACAGTGACATTAAAGAGAATTTTGTGTATTGGGCATTTCTGTTCCATCATGTCCATTGTAGTAGAACTTGACTGTCCTGTATGAAATGCAAAATATCAAATGTAAATGTACACAAACAATATATTGACTTCTAAAGTCACTTGCTGTAATGTCTATTAATGCTTTCCAGTTATGCTTGAACATTCTGTCCTTTTTGTGACATCATGTCCTATTTTCAGATGAACCGCTCTAGAATTCGCTTGGACGTGTACAGAGACCCAACTTTTCAGGGGTCTCGCTCCTCTTGTTTGGTGCGCACCAGGGTTCAGATGGCAGCGTTCACACTTATTCAAATGAACCGCACTAACAGATCAATTGTACAGAGATTATTTTTATTGAACCAAACATGCCAAGTGCGAACACACCCTGAATTATGTTAATTTGGGGGCTTTTTAAGGAAATATTCATATGTGTAATTAATAATGATTAATTAAATAAATTAATCTTATAATTTCATAATTTTTGAATCAACTGACAGACTTATATTGAATGATTACTGTATATACCACAGCATTTACATAGTACTTCAAAGAACACCACTGCATTCCCATGGTATCGTTCAATCATGACAACTCTCGGAAGATTTTTAGCATGGGAATGGATATGACAATGTTAATGTATTTGGTCTGCTGCTGAATTGCAGCTGCTGTACAGCAAGTGCAGGAACTTGCTACTGCCAATATATACGCCGATACGATGCGAGTAAGACATAGTGCTGCTGCACAAATAGCATATATCAAAAACCCATAGCAGATCTATACAGGTGGAGCTGGGGAAGGTGGAGGGTTTTAGAGGAACTCTGAAGCGCACAGCAAACTGCTATAGTGAATGTAACCATCCATTTAAATGTGTGAGCAACAAGCTCACTGGCAGCAGAAGTGATATGAACCAATCAGCTTGTGCCAGTAGTTAATGCTGTAATTATCATCAGCCTGTGCCATCTAGAGTTTCATGACTGAACTATGTATATAATACTATTGTATTGTTTGGTCCTTTTTTGTCAGGTCACTTACCAGGATATTACTTAGGTCCTATGTACTGTAACAACCTTAAATTGATCACACTCATGAATAAAAGTATAAAGCAAGAAACATACAGTTGTCTGGGAAATTCTTGTGAAGTAGTTCACTGCATCTTCCGGAGTGAAAGTGTTGCAAAAAGAGTGTCATTGGAATATCTGATCTTGTGACAGCCATCAGTTTCTGGAAGTGTATTTATCTATCAACATGAGGGTAATGGAAAATATACGCTAGACTCCACAAGAGAAGTCACATGTGATGTGTGTGTGAGTGAGTGTATTAAGGCCTGACTGAGTGAATGATGAAAGTGTGATGCTTGTTCCTGCGCTCCTGTCCCATGATGCCCACCTGACTCTCTCCCATCATCCGAAGATCTCGTGATTTCCAGCACACCCATGGAGTCAAGAAAGCACTCAAAATACTATTACTTTCTGAATAAAACTGTGCAATACTGTACACTGCCTACTATATTTCAAAAATAGTAAGCGAAGTAGAACACATCATGTGCTGCCACATGACCTCCTTACATTTGTAATGTATTTGTATTCATTAAGTTTAAGTTTTTCCATCTAATATTTATTTTTTATTTCTGCTTTATTTCAGTTGCTGAAATTTTTTTTTTTATAGTTTTAGTTAACAATAATAAATACTTATATGTAGCCATAAATTCTATCTGGGTCTGGTTAAAGTTTTGTTAAGGAAGAACTTCTTGGAAATGCAGCCTTTCAAAAGCTTTTTCTTTAGATTATTTATGCCTTTAGATTTCTATGGATCAATGTAGCCTTCCATAACTCCTGCTTGTATTTTAACTCATGTGTCCCCAAGTACTTGACGGAGCACTTCTAGAGCTCTTAAAATCAGCTGGCACATGAAAACAAGTCTCCAGGATTTTGTGGCCTCTTAACATTGAACTGTCTCCACCTTTTGGGCAAGTTTTAGTTCTCCAAACGTTTCCTCCTGTTCTCTCAAGGGGACTTTCCATCGATTGTGCATATCGTACAATAGGAGATTTTGGACTGGAATGTATGTGTGGGCGAACATATAAAAAGGTTTTTATGCAAACGCACATGCAAAGAGCTGTCACTGCAGTGACTCGCTTCACATTGATAAACCATTTCAGTGTGAAGTTTAACAAGGGTGACTTGACTTGTCAAAAAACAACAACAAAAAACCTCATAAAACACTTTGCACGGTGGGTGGCATGCAGTGTTTACTAATTAATACCTGAAACGTGCCTTGGTTTCATCAGGGGAGTACACAATGTGACGAGGGAGTACAACAAAAACAGCCTGGCTTGCATGGCTATTGAATAAAAACTTGATGAGATGATGATATTCTCTTGTGGTTTTGGCTCACAGAGAAAACACCCAGAGGTTAATAGAGATACACAAATGTTATCCATCTGAGAGGCTTCCTTAAGGAAGTCACATTTTTATTCTCAGCTGTGCTGTCTCTCTCACTGACTACATGGAAGGGAGGATGAGAGGAAATAGTTTTCTGGTGTTTTGGACTGCACCCTCTGAAGCTTCAAAATAAAAGGAAATACTTCCCGTATATCAATTTAAAGGGACAGTTTACCCCAAAATGAACCTTCAACTCTTGTTCCAAACTTGTATGATTTTCTTTCCTCAATGGAATACAAAAGGAGAAGTTTAACAGAATGACAGAGCTCTGATTTCTGATACTATTAAAGTTATTGAGACAAAGACTCCAAAAATGACAAAAAACACAATTAAAGCCCCAATGAAGTATCATAAGAACAGTCCAGAACTTTATACTCTAAGTCTTAAGAAGCTGCCTGACCAAAATTTAACCCATTATTTACAAATAATCTCTTAAATTATATACATTTGTGACTAAACACGTTGTCAGTTTTTATGTAAATGTTAAAACATACTAGAACAAAAACTTTGATTCTATTGACAAGATCTGGTGTGATGCATCTCGACATGGCATATCTAAATGCACATAAATCAGATTTTAGTTGTATTTTGTTCCTCACATGAAGATATCATATGGCTTTGTCCTATGAAAACCATGCTCTTTTGTCCTTTTTTTGAGATTATATGCTTTTTTTGTATGGCAATATGTAGTAAAAGCTATACGGCACACCTGTATGAATCACTTATGCACATTTTCTTATATTCCTTTATGTTAAAACCTGATAAATGTCTATAAAGTCCATTATAATGATACTTTGTCTACTGCTTTTAGAATAATTATGCTAGATAGGTAGGTATGTTGTAATAGTCTCCAACACGCTGAGTTTTGTCCTCTTGAGAGGAACTACGGGAGGAACTCTCCCCCAGTTCAGATGCACATCCTGTTAAACACAAAGATCCTGGTTCGTGATGCCACTTCCTCTATCCGCCTGGTTGCCCGCGGTCGTCATATTAGCGGACATCCTCTCTGCTCTGTAGTCTCAGAATGTTTAGTGTCTTTAAATCAAACTAACACATGTGAGGAAATCACTAATGTGTAGATAAACTAGTTTCCTAAATGTTGGTCTGATTTAGGTGAAGTGACAGTACGAGATTATATTTCACATATTTTGTTGGTATGTGGCAGTACAGGTTGGAATGTACATGTAGAGTCTGGAAGGCTCTGCTCCTTCACCTAGAGCTCTTAAAGTGAGTATGTTTATCTCTCCATCCCTATGGAATGCATTGACCGCATTCTTCCCACTGGGGGGCAGTAGGTGAAACACATTAAACAAGCTTCCCTATAATTTTACAAACAGCATAAACTCTATAAAGCCAGAGAATGTTGCAAATATTCAAAACATTTGAATGGAATGCTGTCTTGATTGTGATACTTTGGTGATAATGTTGTAGACTTTGATATTGTAGAACTAGCCTAAATGTTTGCAGTTTTAGTTTGATATTTAAAGTACTTCACTTTTTATTTATCCAACTACTGTGACCAGTTGCACAAACTTAGCCTCTATGTTAAGACTTGTCTTAAGTCTTGTCTTAAGAACTAGTCTGACCAACTAGCAGTTAGACAAGAGGTAATCAGCTTATTTTTCTGATTCAAATTAGACGGATCTACCTTTTTATGTAACTGACTATAAAAAGTTAGGACCATTCTTTAAGAAAAAACTTTTCAGACTAGTCTGAACATCTGAACACTAACAATGATCAAATATACACTGACACACTTCTTCTGTCTGTTCTCCAAAATATATATTTCTGCAGGCGTGTAAACTGGTTAACTGCATCTAAGCAAAGGCATTCCTTTTCAAGACGAACAGGGCGCCTGCCACTGTGCAATAACCACAAATTGCCTTTTAGGCTGGTGTTCATTTTATACTCTGTTAACAATGGCAGCTTATTTAATGTATAAATTAAGGTAACCAAAAAATTTATATTGTCATTGTTTGTATTAGTTGTATTGTGTACTTAGCGTTATCTGTTTGTTATAAAATGTATTACCTGTATGAAATTAAATCGAATGGAGCTATAGCCTACCTGTGGAATCGTTCACAGACAGCAGTATACGCAGATGTTCATGTTCTAGGCCTATTAAAGATCTTCATCGCTGACAAACTACAGGATACGTTTGTAGATTTGCTTTCAATTGACTGTCCACGGCCACTTCATCCAATGCTCTTAATGTTCTTAAATTTCCTGTTAGGACTACGAGTGAGAAACCGCTTCAGACAATTCAGTGCGCACAGAAAACTGAACAAATAATTCAAACTTATTTTTGAACCAATTTAGGCCCTGTTTACACCTGGTATTAAGATGCATTTTGGTTGAAAGAATCACAAGTGGATGACGCTAAATATAGGTGTAAATGGGGTCTTGAGCTTTTCCACTTTCGACCACTTCCAGAGGTAATCGAAAACGCATTCGATCGGATTGCTTTCGCAGCGTAATTTCATGTGGTCATTATGGGATTATGGGACATTATGGGAAGTATGCTAGCCAGATGGGATTTAAACTTTGTTGGCTGAAGATGCAAGTTTGGTTTGAAGATGAAAAATGTACCAAGCACAATGTTCTCTCACCATTCCTGATTTCTAACACACTCACAGCATTCGGTGCGGTCTTGCGGCTGTCAGAGCAGAAACCAACAACATGTTCTTCAACCAATACGCCTATATAGGTCGTTTGTCACTTCCCTGAAATATGACCCATAGGAGCGTTTACTAAAGTTGCGCCCCTATCGACAACAGGACACTTTTATTTTAATGCATTGTTTCCTTTCATCTGCATTATATTTCGGGTTTTGCGTAGCTCAATTGGCAGAGCATTGCAATATATAACAATATGCAATCATGTGATCATGCGATCGTGGGTTCGATCCCAGGGAACACGTGCTCATAAAGCGTATATGCACTATAAATCACTAAGGGTGGGTGTAGTCGTTAATAAAAAAATGAGTTTTGCTAAATGGAAATAGGACAAATGGTGTAAAAAGTCCACACATTGCATTTTGATTGGTAACGACAGTCATACGTCATTTCATGACGACAGACGTAATACGACACTGTCATTATTTGTACGCCAACTAGAGGGCGCATGACTTTAAAACGTAAATATAGGTCATAATAAGGTGCTTAAAAAACGTCCTATAGGGTCGTTTTTTTTTTGGAGGACTGTCTAGAAACCAAAGTTGCTGCTCTCCGTATATTTTTCTGTCGTTTCCGTGTGCATTCATAAGTAAGCTTATTTTGTCCATTAGATCGAAAGATCTGAAAAAGCCCATACATTTACCCACACAAATTATCAAATGTGATAGTATAGAGTAGACTGTTACATTTTCTGAAGTAAAAGAAATGGTACTAGTGATGCATTAGCAAACATCATGAATTATATGTTCAATGAAATGCTTTGTTTTAATGAAATCTCTCTCTCTCTCTCTCTCTCTCTCTCTCTCTCTCTCATCAGGAGGCATTTGTGGAGCTCTACAGCAGGCAGAGGGACTCAGTGTTTCGCAGCTCGTGGTCGTCAATAGTAACGGTCTTCGGTCTAGCCGCTCTCGGGGCTGTTGGCTTGACCATAGGAGCCTACCTTGCTCAGAAATAAGGAACCTTCCCTTCCTTTACTCGCTTGCCCTCTCTCCCTCCAGTCAACTCTCTCCACTCTGTCTAAACCCCCTCCTCTGCTTTCCCCAGAAGACATCCATGTCCCAGGACTGCTCCTCTTCAAAGCTTTTCTCCCACTCTCTACAAGTCTTTCTTCTCTGCCTTCAAACACAAAGACAGAAAAGACAGGAAATGAATGCACTGCCGACCCATCATGCGAGGATG
Source organism: Anabarilius grahami (assembly GCA_003731715.1). Taxonomy (NCBI): domain Eukaryota; kingdom Metazoa; phylum Chordata; class Actinopteri; order Cypriniformes; family Xenocyprididae; genus Anabarilius; species Anabarilius grahami. The sequence continues at coordinate 2,309,349 of RJVU01064619.1, forward strand.
GCAGAGTAGATGAATAATGAGGTGAAAGAGACATTGGCGGCAGTGTCATTGGCAGAATTAGTTCAGATCTCAAAGTGAGTTTTAATTGTAGCACCTATCGGATATTAGTGTTCTTATACATAAAAATGATGGGAAAATGCAAAGGACAAGAAACATCTGGAGGTTTTGAAGATCTGTGGTGATTGAAAGTATCTTTTGAAGACACCAGCACTCTCCAAATGTCCTTTAACAGTCAGATTGATCTTAGGAGACAATCTGCACTAAACTACCATCGTTGGTCTTAGTTGTTTTTGTAGGATTAATTGTAGCTTGTGTTTTACCAAATTCAGACTAACGTTTCTTGCGCTATTGCCGCCACCCTTGTTTCATAGTGTAAGAAAGAACCAGAAGAACTGTGAGAAGGAAAAGAGAGAAATGGCATGAACGTTAAGGCGATGTCCCTCTAGCCACTGGATTTTGAAGAAATCTCGAGCTCACTGATTTCCAGATGGAACAGCTAAAAAATGGATGGTGGGAAGTCATTTTCTCTTTGTAGCAATAGCAATTTAAAGAGCTTTATTGAGGGTTTAAGAGGGGTTTCCTTGAAGTGCTTGGGGTCACAAATTAAACAAAGAGGACCGAATGGGAAAGTAGTTTTCAGACTTTGAGAGAGCCTAGGTTAGACTCTTTATTGACATGTTCAACAGATGCATGTGAGCTGGTCAAAAGACCTCTATCTGTACAGTATGCGCAGAAACGACGCTTTATTCTTCTTTAATACTTCAGCTACACTGTTGTCCGCTAATGTTCATTCATACACCACAAGAAGCAGTTGGGTGGATCTCAAAACTGTCAAGAGCAAGTTTAGGTCATATTTCACCCCAAAATAAAACAAAACAAAACAAAAAAAAAACGTACAAAT
>RJVU01064619.1:2310274-2366492 GCA_003731715.1 Anabarilius grahami
TTTTTTTTTTAAAGAAATTAATATATTTATTCAGCAAGGATGCATTAAATTGATCAAAAGTGTCATTAAAGACATTTATTAAGTTATAAAAGACTTTCTATTTTTCAGAACATCCTGAAAAATATCTACACACACACGTACAGGGCCTAAAATTAACACTCACCAAGCACCAAATGCGAGTTAAAACCGCCGTTGACATATATATAAAGCACATTTCCCACTATGTTTTTTTTACTGTAATGTAATTGTTCAAATTTAATTTGTTTATTATTTAGGGTGAAATGTGACTGGGACATGCTTTCATGAAGTTCCCCTAGTGGTCCAGATTTTTCATCACTGTTATTATTATTATTATTATTATTATTATTTAATTTTCAAAGCATCATGTTCAGGGATCAGTTGGGTTCAGTATAAACAAATAGAAATCTGCAGTAGAAATCCATTCTGTGTTCCTTGGATTTGGTGTTTACAGTTATATGTGCAATCTTTCTGATGTCTCTTCCCAAAACAGCATGCTTAAACACAATCCTGCCGCATGTATAAAGGATTGCCACGCAGGAAATGAAAAGTTTAAGACCAAAACCTATGAACAAGAGCAACTGTATACAGTGTGTGCCATGGATCCAGCTTTGGTGCTTTTGTATCGGCCGCCTTTGAGTTCACATGGAACCAAAATTAAACTTTGGAACAACAAAGGGACTTACAGCGTTCCAAGAAGGCGACGGTTATTCAATGTTTGCTCGCCTTGATGTAGTATCGGAGGTCATGTGCTGCATCATTACCTATGATCTCCTCTACAGACAGTGGCACTGTATGGGGTGCTAATGAACTTTTAAAAAATGAGTGCCCTCTTCAGTAGATCTTACATCCTGAACCAGTCAATGTTACTTGTTATCTGCCTTGATGGGTGTATGTTCATTTTATAATGTGATACTGTCTAAAATACATATACAGTATTTTAATAGGTGGTTGATAGATTAATTTGGAAATCAACCATGTCCAGCAAAGCAGATGAACAGACTACACGTGTAAGAGGAACTTCTACTGACATGTCTGTATGTAGTAGCATGGTCAACCTGTCTGAAAGGATTGAAGCTTTATGTAAAACAAGTTAGCTTTCAAAAGGAACAGTTTATCTGGTTACTATAGTGTCATAAATAGATGCTGTTTGTCTCTAGTTTACAGTTGTGATTTTCTCTGACACTAACATTTGTTCAATTGTTTCTAATAGATTTTGTTTTTATTTCACCTTTATTTATTTTTAGGTACCTTAAAACAATCATCCAACTGTAATTTCAAATGATCACGTAGAGTTTATTTCATTTTTAGGTTTTAGATTCTCTGAAAGATTTGGAGCATAAGTATCCTAATTTGCTGAATCAATGCTGCTTAATGTAAAAATGATAAATTCTATAAATTACAATGTAATTGCCTGTTCTGTGTGGCGATGTCATGAATATTAATACTTAATTTCATGTAGTCACTGTTTCTATAGCGGTTTATTTTTCGTCTTAACTGGAGCCCATTCAAATGTATTCTGCTATTGTATTTTCACTAGTGATAAGTCAATTTTAACACATCGACATAACATTTTAATGATTAAGATCTTTGGAGAAAATTCATGAAGCTTGAGTTGGAAATGTTACAAGAAAAGCAAATGTAAGATATTAAGATGATTTTTTTCTTACACCAATCGCACATAATAGTTTTTCTTGTAAATGCACTGTAAGCCCAAATAAGTTGGCAAAACTTTTAAAAAGTTTAAGCAGAACTGGCAGATTTTTATTTTGTACTCATAAATGTTAATTGTTCTTAACTTGAAAAGTTTGAGTACACTAATTCATACATTTAACTTCAAACTTTCATGTAACCTCAATGTTAACATTTTTATTAGTGTACACTTAGCTAGCTATAACAAGCGAATTCATGCTAACTTGTTAATTAGTTAACATGTTAACAATAGCATTGTATAGCACATGCTGAATGAGTGCACTTGTCACCGATGGTAACTCTCCGAAAACCCACATTAACAGAAACTCTTCTCAAAAGTTCAGCTTACTTAAAATATATCAGTTCTGTGAACTTGAAAGAAAAAGAAAGTGCTAAATACTCATAAAAGTTGATTTGACTGAACTAATTTGTTTAATTTAAGTTTGTCCTACTCAAACCAACTAATTATTTTGAGCTTTAGGGTTTACAGTGTATTTATCAATTTAACGAGGGTTGTTTAAAACAAGAAACAATTATTTGCTTAACCTTATTCCAGATATATTCTCCAAAAACAAGTCTTAAGATCTTACACATTTTTGCTTCTCAAGTCGATTTATCTTGTTTTAGGGATTTGGCAATATTTTATTGGGAAACACAACAACATAATGATTAAGAAAATTATTTTTCCATTGTTTAACCAAAAACTTCAGTGCTACAAGTATGCAAATAGGTTTCAAACGTCTCATTTCAGATCACGGTTAAATTTTGTACATTAATTAAATCCATTAACGTCTCAAAGTAAAGGTGATTTTACTAAAACCATCGTGTTAAAATTGAGCTTTTGCTTGAGAAAATACTATGTCTTTCGAACATGTCTTTTAGTTTGATGTTTGGAAAGTTATGTAATTTATATAAATATATATAATATGCTGTATAAATGGACTTTTCTTTGCACTATTATATTTGAGTGCGTTGAAACAGAAGAAATTTATATAAGTCTATTAACAAATGCAATCACTACAGCAGGGGTCATCAAACTGTCCTGCAGAGTTTAGTTCCAACTTGTCTCAACACACCTGCCCGGAAGTTTCTAGTATGCCTAACAAGACCTTGATTAGTTGTTCAGGTGTGTTTAATTGGGGTTGGAGCTGAACTCTGCAGGACAGTGACCCTCCAGAAGCAGGATTGGACACCCCTGCACTAGACCGAGGGTTCTCAACTCTGGCCCTCAAAGTCCACTTTCCACTTTCAGCTCCAACCCTAATCAAACACACCTGAAGAAGCTAATCAATGTGGTCAGGCTTACTAGAAAATTACAGGCAGGTGAGTTTAATCAAGGGTGAAGCTGAAATCTGCAGGAAAGTGGAGCTTGAGGGCTAGAGTTGAGAACTCCTGCACTAGACTGTATTGAACGCATTGATCTTTCATGAGCACTCTCTGAGCAACACATACTTATAAACATTCGAAAATAAAGGTGAAAAAGGTCACAATGTACAGTAGACACAAAATATATGTCTGTATCTGAATGATCCTGTATTGTGTTGTTGTTACACCTGGAGCAATTTCACTTTGAAGAAAAGCTGCTACACTTTGTGATAGCAATGCACAGGACACACAATGTCACCATGCTGTTGTGTATGATCATGTGTCACTGCTTGAATAAGCTACTAGAGTCTAGAGTCCTTCTGTTCCTGCCAAACAAATTAAGATTCAATAAAACGAATTTAAGACGCCATTGCCTCCGTGAAATTTATGGTGATATTTCTGTGAGGTAATTCAAACAAACATCAGAAGGCAGTGTGTTGCAGTCACAGTCACTAAAGGGAAGGACACGCACAGATACACACGAACGCAGATACAGTAGGTACAATGGCCACAAGTACTGGGGGGTTATTTGTTCACCGTGTCCTCTCAACTTCAAAGACGTCCCAGAGCACGTCACATCTCCAATCCCTCATCCCGCTAAATGCCATGCGTGTAAAAATGACTCCCGCAGGCCAGCTTTCACTTCGCACTCAATCTCTCTCCTCACACGCTCTTTCTTTTTCTTCAGCTCATGGCGTTCTTCAAAAAGACACCACTGAATCTGTGAAAAGCATGATGTGGTAAAACGAAGGGCGACTGAGAGCACGACAGACCGGCAGAGAGAGAGAAACAGTTCCCTGAGGAGCGAGTTCATCCCGCTTGAACCACCCTCCGTCCCCTGAGCGCTGTCTCTCCCTTTCTCTCTGTCTTCATGCATATGGAAGACATGACATGCTTTGACTGGAAAAAGAATTGAAAATCAAAGCCAGACGCGGGTGTGAGCGACATACCAATAGTTGTGTGCTAGTTTTGGTCAGAGTAATCAATATTTGGACTAGTTGAAATGTACTGTTTTGTTACAAGGATTTTACCTGATTATGTTTCAGGTCTGTTCTGATAAAAAATGAAAACAGCAGGGAATACCAATGCTAAATGTAAAGAACAGAATGCGAATAAAGTCATTCATGTTTTCAGTATCTTAAAAGTGAGTAAATAGTGATAGAATTTAACTATCCCTTAAACTTTTTCATTAAAACGCTACTTTAAAGGGTTAGTTCACCCAAAAATGAAAATAATGTAATTTATTACTCACCCTCATGCTGTTCCACACCCGTAAGACCTTTGTTCATCTTCGGAACACAAATTAAGATATTTTTGTTGAAATCCGATGGCTCCGTGAGGCAATGACATTGACATTGACATTGACATAGGGAGCAATGACATTTCCTCTCTCAAGATCCATTAATGTACATATTTAAATCAGTTCATGTGAGTACAGTGGTTCAATATTAATATTATAAAGCGACGAGAATATTTTTGGTGCCAAAAAATAAAATATCGAATTATATAGTTTCAAAACACTGCTTCATGAAGCTTTGGAGCGTTATGAATCAGAGTGTCGAATCAGCGGTTCGGAGCGCCAAAGTCATGTCATTTCAACAGTTTGGCGGTTTGACACACAATCTGAATCATGATTCGACACGCTGATTCATAACGCTCCGAAGCTTCATGAAGCAGTGTTTTGAAACTATATAAGTCGTTATTTTGTTTTTTGGCACCAAAAATATTCTTGTCACTTTATAATATTAATATTGAACCACTGTACTCACATGAACTGATTTAAATATGTACATTAATGGATCTTGAGAGAGGAAATGTCATTTCTGGCTATTCAGGCCTCACTGAGCCATCAGATTTAATCAAAAATATCTTAATTTGTGTTCTGAAGATGAACGAAGGTCTTACGGGTGTGGAGCGGCATGAGGATGAGTAATAAATGGTATCAATTTCATTTTTGGGTGAACTAACCCTTTAATATGTAAATTCATTAAGTGCTTCTGCTAGAAGATCTATAGTGACTGCTTGACATGGTGATATGGTGAGCAGGTCATAACTGTTCACCATATCACAGCTGGACCCCTGTATTGTTCCTGCAGATCAAGGTCATGGGTCTGATTCCCAGGGAATGCATTTGAAAAAAACATGTACCTTGAATGCAATACCAGTTGTGGTGGATAAAACTCAGTGACAAATTTATAAATATACACGCAGTGACCAATCAACATCCAGAACTGACATTTTAAAAATGATGTTGGAGCCAACAGCATCATGGGCAGTGGTCCGACACGTAGTGCATTTGTGCTACAGGCTACCCAAGTTCGAATCCCAGCTTGTGGTCTTCCTGATTTCACCCCCCTTCTCTCTCCCACTTCGCTTCATGTCCATCCTCCAAACTGAATCTGAATAAAGGCAAAAATACCAAAAGAATTGTTTGATACGTGCTCCGAAACATTGATTCGAAACAAAAGATTCGTAAAGCTTCTAAGCTTCATGAAGCAGTTTTGAAATCACCCATTACTAGATATTGTTTACGCACAAAAAGTATTCTCATCGCTTCAAAACATTAAAGTTGAACCACTGTAGTCACATAAATATGTCTTTAGTAGCTTTCTGGGCATTTGAATGTGTTAATTATCTTGCTGTTAATGCAGGCCTCACTGAGCCATCGGATTTTATCAAAAATATCTTAATTTGTGTTCCAAAGATGAACGAAGGTTTTATGGGTTTGGAAAGACATGAGGGTGAGTAATAAATGACAGAATTTTCATTTTTGGGTGAACTAACCCTTTAAAATGTATAGAATAGTAAAATAATTGGAAGAGAAATGGAATGGGAAGAGAAATGCAGTGTACAAAGTTCTGTCATGAAACTCTAGATGGCGCAGGCTGATAGTGATAACCAATTTTTGGTACCGTGTTTGATACACCACTCACTTCTTAATGTACAAAGCACAGCTGAGACAAACTACTTCTTTTAGGCTTACAAAACCTGAAAAACCTTTTCCTTAAAGTGATAAAACATTTAAATTATATGTATAAATATAAAGAAAGAAATTACACATTCATAATTCTCTAAGAAGTACTTTACATAGTGATTAGGCACTGCACCACGAGAATGTCAAACAGCAGAGGACAGCGTCCCCTAGTGGACATCCCAAATAAAACCCATGCATGGCCATATCAAAATACTGTAGAACACTGTGAAAAATGTAAACATTGTGGGATTACAAATTTAAAAATCTGTTTAAGATCTGCTGATCATATGTCCTGACATAACATTAAACGAAAACTAAAGGGATATACATTGTATTATTAGCCATTTAAGGTGAGGATGATAACATAAGATGAATTAAGCGAATGTTCACGGAGGTTTCTGCCTGTTCCAGCTTTCCGTATTGGTAGTTAAACAAACATAATACTCGAGGCTATCACCTTTTGTCTGTGATGGCTTTTGGTGCCCCTTTTACATCTGCAGAAAGTAAGTCATTTGTGCTCAAAGTCAGTCTAAAATGCAAAATAAAAGTCCTAGGGGATATTAAAGATCCATTTCCAACACAAACATAAAATAACATTTGAAAAGTAAGCTGTAAGTACTGATTATTAACAGTTTGTGAAAATATTAAACTATTGTATTGTAAAATATTAAACTGTATACAAATTACATGATGAAAACCTATTACATTACATATTTAGGAAGGCTAATATAATCTGATTACTTTTGACCTAGCTCAATTATCACATTGATTTGAATACAATAACCCTGTAGCATATTGATATAAAAATGCAAAAAGAAAGAAAATTTAGTCCACTCTGTTATCAACAATGTGATAAAACAAGCCTGATAAAACATGTCAGGCTTTCTTAAACTGGGGGTCCTGAAATTGATGAAAAGCCTATAATCAATTAAATATTAAAATATCAAAATAAAACACTTACTAAAAATAAATGTTACTTCTGTGGCCTCTCAATTTTCCATGTAGCCTATAATAGCTGCCTAACTAGTGGCCGGTCTTGTGTGTGCAATTCCACAAAACTGGCTTTCCGAACATAGGCTTTTTTAGAAAGGAAAATTTATAAGATAAACTTTGGAGAATTATAGGTAATCATTGAAATATGAATACTTTACTGCCATTTTGGAATATTAAGTAGTAATCAATATAAATGTAACTTTAGTCTAATTACTGGTATTTTAAAATGTAATATAATGTAATTTATTTATTTTTACGCATCTGTATGTAATCCAGATCAGTTCCTACTATTACTATCCAGCCCTGGAAATGTAGACTTGTTTCCATTTCAGAAATCTGGGGCCGTATTCACAAAAAATTTTTTTCTTACCACAGTTCTCCTAAACAGCAGTAAAAGTTATTAGCTAAGAGTTTTCTCTCAAAGCTGCTGAGACAAACTTTTACTAAGGAATAGAGAGAAGTCTTAAAATGGTTAGTTCACCACAAAAATGAAATTTCTGTTATTAATTACTCCCCCTTATGTCGTTCCACAACCACAAGACCTCCGTTCATCTTTGGAGCACATTAAAGGTGGACTCAGTAGAATTTCAAAAACACTGTTTGGAAGTTAGCCGGGCTGACACCAACAACAAACACGTAACAATCAGTATTAGGGGGTGTATGACGGTCGAGGAGACAGAACGAGCAAAAGGGAGATTTGAAAAAACAAAAAAACTGCAGAATGAGAAATGGGACACAATACAAAAGAGCTCAAAAGAATATCACTGGAATGAAGGTTTATGACTGGGCAAGCGCTTTAGGACCCGTGTTTATATTAGAAAAGCTTTCCAGCGTTGGAGAGAGTTAAGTGGGAAGGCCTGAAAACAGATGCGGAGGCTGCAGCAGCCATGTCATCCTGTAGCCCAAGACTGGTTGCACACTGAAGCTAAGCAGGGCTGAGCCTGGTTAGTACCTGGATGGGAGACCTCCTGGGAAAACTAGGTTGCTGCTGGAAGAGATGTTAGTGAGGCCAGCAGGGGGTGCTCACCCTGTGGTCTGTGTGGGTCCTAACACCCCAGTACACTCTAAAAAATGCTGGGTTAAAAACAACCCAAGTTGGGTTGAAAATGGACAAACCCAGCGATTGGGTTGTTTTGACCTAGCAGTTGGGTTAAATGTTTGCCCAACCTGCTGGGTAGTTTTATTTAACTCAACAATTGTTTACAAATTACTATATGTCTGGCTTAAAATGAACCCAAAATAGGTTGGAAATTAAAAATCAGACTCATAATTACTAGAGGCAACAATAATAATCAAAAAGATTATTTATTAATAAGAAATTTAATAAATGATTATTGTTTAAATATTATTCAAAAAAAGTATTAATAAATGTTTGTTTATTAAACATATTAATAAATGTTAATTTCCAACATATTTTGGGTTAATTTTAAGAAAGAAATACAGTAATTTTTAAACAATATTTGGGTTAAATAAAACTACCCAGCAGGTTGGGCAAACATTTAACCCAGCCGCTGGGTTAAAACAACCCAATCGCTGGGTTTGTCCATTTTCAACCCAACTTGGGTTGTTTTTAACCCAGCATTTTTTAGAGTGTATAGTGATGGGGACACTATACTGTCAAAAAGCACCGTCCTTCAGGTGACACGTTAAACCGAAGTCCTGACTCTCTGTGGTCGTTAAAAATCCCAGGATGTCCTTCGAAAAGAGTAGGGGTGTAACCCCGACATCCTGGCTAAATTTGCCCATTGGCCTCTGTCCATCATGGCCTCCTAATCATCCCCATACACTGATTGGCTTCATCACTCGGTCTCCTCTCCACCAATAAGCTGGTGTGTGGTGGGCGTTCTGGCACAATATTGGTGCCGTCGCATCATCCAGGTGGATGCTGCACATTGGTAGTGGTTGAGGAGATTCCCCCTTCCGTATGTAAAGCGCTTTGAGTACCCAGAAAAGCGCTATATAAATGTAACAAATTATTATTATTATTATTACATTCAAGGTCTAGAACAGTAGTAAAGACATTGTTAAAATAGTCAACGTTACTACAGTGGTTCAACAAAGTTATGAATCGACAAGAATACTTTGTGTACAAAAATCCCTTTTCTTCCCTGTCATTCTCCTGTGCTGTTTATCTACATCAGAATGCCGACACAGTATTGACCAATGCTTACTCAAAGTCCCTTGTAACAATGTAACCTGCAGAGTCACTGAAAAATACTACTCATGCAGACTGACTCTGTCTCTCACACACACACGCACACGCACACACGTCTGTTTTGCTATCTTAATGAGGACATTCCATAGGCGTAATGGTTTCTATACTGTACAAACTGTACATTCCATCCCCCTACACTACCCCTACCCATCACAGAAACCATTCTGCATTTTTACATTTTTAATAAAACATTGTTTAGTATGTTTTTAAAGCTATTTTAAATATGAGGACTCATAAAATGTAATACCAGTGTAATACCCATCATTATACAAATTTGTTTCCTCATAAATCACAAAAACACACACACGCACGCAAGCACACACCCCCCCAAACATTAGTGACATACCACAAATAAATCTCAGACAAATATTAATGCATTATCAATATATTTTAGCTCAACCACATAAAAAATATAATAGTGTCATTTCTGTGTACAAAAATGTACATTTCTTTCTTTCTGGACAGAACAGTCTTAAATTTCACTGACAGCAGTTATAATAATGAAAAATGTAATCAAATAATACATGATTTATCAGTTTTGAACCCATTACATGACATGTTGTATTTACAATAGCTCAGCACATCACTGGGGTGCAAAGATGCGTGGCCATTTTTGAAACTGCAAGCTTTGACATTCATGCTCTTTTAGTGCATTAAGACAGGTAGTGCACATGGTTTCCCACACAAGCCAAACACTAGAGATAGTCATGATAGAAAAATAAGGCTCTGTATATAGTCTCTTTTCATTACACATTCTTTGTTCCAGTAAAAATATAGCCCATGACAGTCAGTGTGTACGCGGTGTGGTAGAACATTCATTATTCCACTGACTAACAAGGTGAAAAACAATTCATACAGTAGACATATTAGCCTAATAGGCCAGTGCTGACAGGCAAATCAACAGTATTCAGATCTATCTCATTCAAGAAGATGTCCAGGTCATATCACCTCAAAATTGAAAGAAACAAAAAAGGATGGCTCTTTTTTTTAGGACCACAGATTTTTTTTTTGCTCATTATATTATTTTCATTACAGTTAAGTGCATTTCCCTGCTATTTTAATTATTGTCTTATTCTCTTTACTGTACACTTTACAATTGTATAGTTTAAATATGAATATATTATAGTGTTCTAATTCCTGTAATTTATGCAGAATTTAAAAGACAAAAAGAACAATGTTTTTTTGACTAACTAATGAGAATTCTGAAAATAATTACTGCATTATTCAATATTACATAATTGTTATGAAAATAATGGTGTGTATATATTATATATATATATTCATTTTGAGGTGAAATATAATGGCCACATGACTACAGAGTCTACATTTGCACCATTTACTAGCAGGTTCTTTTAACAAACAGCAATTTTTGCCTATTGCTCAAGAATCACGAACCTGCTTTTACATGCACATCTGTGGGTCTCTGCTAACCTTTCCAATCAGCTCTCACTGACGTCTTCATTTAAGGCAAATTTCCACGTCAAACACTCAGCCAAGAGTGGATTTCAGTGCCTGATGATATAACGCAGACCCAGCTAGAACACAAAAGGAGACTTCCTCCCTGTGCCTGATATAGCTCTGTCAGTGAAGGCCTCTAAAACCAGCAGCACGACCAGGCAAACATGCCCAGCATTTAAAGCAGTGTACAGTATAGCGGCAGATTCTCACGACTGGCCCACCGTAAACATGTCCAGTAATGTGTGCATTATGATCACATGTCCATTCCTTCAGCTGCAGATTCAAACGGTATCATTCAGCCCGGCACAATTTTTAGCCCTTCAATGAATGCTAAAATGCTTTCAGCTGTCCTCTTCTCTGTATCCAGGAATGCAGGCTGGACTTTTTTGGTTCTCTGAATTTCTTGTGTTTCTCTTTCACCTCCAAAAAGTTGTATGTCTTGTCATTCGGTCACACTGTCCATTCTGCATCTACCTGTGGAGCAAATAATATGAAATTCACTTAATGAAACATAAATCTGTCAATCAGTGCTGTTTTAATACAACTCAAGTTAAGTCACTCATTTTTTTTTAACCCTCTCAGCAACAAATCTGTAATTGCAGACTCAAATCACTAAGCAGAAAGCAAATGAGCTCAAAACTAAAGTATGAACTATGGGTTATAACAGTTTCTACACAAATAATTTTGGACCAATAACCAACGACATTTACATTTTTCACAATTACTGAAAAAATATTTTTTATAAAAATAATTTGAGAATTAGTGAATTTGAAATATTTTATAGCTGAAGGAAACTATAAAAATATAAATTCAATAAATACATTTCCATGCTTTTCAGTGAATTATGATTTTAATTTTCATAACTTTCCAACAACTTTAAGATTTTATCAATGACATTTACTTTCCTGTAACTTTTTACAACTTTTATAATTTCCATACATTTTCTGTGGCTTTTTATGATAGTATTGATTTTCATGACTTTCCTGTGACTTTTTACAATTGTATAAATTTCCATGAATTTTCTGTCACTTTTTACAATGCTGTTTTCCACAACCTTCCCATGATTTTTTTTTTTTTTTTACAATTTTAATCATTTCCATGAATTGTCTGACTATTGATTTCAAGGACTTTCCAGTGACTTTTTACTTTCATACATTTTCAGACTTTTTACAATAGTATTCATTTCCACGACCTTCCTGTGACGTTTTACAATTTTACAATTTTTCTTTAAAGGGTTAGTTCACCCAAAAATGAAATTTCTGTCATTAAGTACTCATCCTGATGTTGTTCCAAACCCGTAAGACCTTTGTCTTCAGAACACAAATTAAGATATTTTTGATGAAATCCGAGGGTATCTGATCCACACATAAGCAGCAATGACACTGCATCTTTTAAGGTCCAGAAGGGTATTAAAAGACATCGATAAAACAGTCAACGTGACTACAGTGGTTCAACCTTAATGTTATGAAGTGATGAGAATGCTTTTTGTGCGCAAAAACAATACAAAATAATGACTTTTATAACAATACTGTATCTAGCGATGGGTGATTTCAAAACACTGCTTCATGAAGCTTCAAAGCTTTACGAATCTTTTGTTTCAAATCAGTGGTTCGGAGTGCCAAAATCACGTGATTTCAGTAAATGAGGCATCGTTACGTCATACGTCTTTTGAAATTTCAATGGTTCACGTGACTTTGGCAGTTTGATACAAGCTCCGAACCACTGATTCGAAACAAAAGATTTTTAAAGCTTCGAAGCTTCATGAAGCAGTGTTTTGAAATCGCCCATTACTAGATAATGTTGAAAAAGTTGTTATTTTGTTTTGTTTTTGCACACAAAAAGGATTCTTGTTGCTTCATAACATTAAGGCTGAACCACTGTAGTCACGTTGACCGTTTTATCGATGTTTTTCAATACCCTTCTGGACCTTAAAAGATGCAGTGTCATTGCTGCTTATGTGTGGATCAGATACCCTCGGATTTCATCAAAAATATCTTAATTTGTGTTCTGAGGACAAACAAAGGTCTTACGGGTTTGGGACAACATGAGGGTTAGTAATTAATGACAGAAATTTCATTTTTGGGTGAACTACCCCTTTAACCCTTTAGGTTAGTACCAAGACTTTTTACAATTGTATTAATCTCCATAATTTTTCGGTTACTTTTTACGATAATATTGATTTGCATAACTTTAAGGTTTTTAATTTCTACAATTTTATAAGGCTTTTAAAGTTATTAGATTTTTATTTTCATAACTTTTCTGGCCTAGAAAACAGATTTTTTTTTTTTATTCCATCATATTTTCAAGTTTTTCCATCAATCTACATTTCATATTTTTGCTTTCAAAAGAGTGTTGCTTCTAGCAGCTCAAGACATTAAAGACAACATGCTGAGGAGCATGTGAGAGATGTGGAGTGTTTCATGCAGTTTTCCCAGCAGGCTTCACAAGGGGCGCTGAGAGCACATGCTGTATTCCAATCACCATTTAACCAGACAGCTATTTCTGTCTCATATTGATTTGTTTGCCATTGACAGAGTCTGTCAGGTCAACTTGCAGACATATATAAGCTGTCTGTGTTATAAAAAAATCAGTACCAGACAAACGCTTGCAGTGATGCCGTCACAATGTGTATTACTTTGGAATACACACCTACATCCAGCCTCATTCAGTACAATCATAGCAATCCAATCAGAATCCACTGTACCTGTGATCAGGGGGGTCAGAGAGGGACACTCGAGTGGTAGATGTCCAAGGAGAGGAGATTGGGTCCGGGGAAGAGTGGAGAGGAGAAAAGGAAAGTGAAATGGAGGGTTGGATTAGGAATTCTGTGCGTCTATACCTGCGGGGGTGAGTACCAGCGCCTGCAGGATGTCAGACAGGGAGATGATGCCCTCGATGCTGGAGTTATCGTCCACCACTACCAGCCTGTGCACCTGCAGGACACAAACACAATCAGGGGCTGTTTAACTTGAGCGCCATGACTTTAGAACGCCTTCATGTGTGTCTGCTACATGTTCACCAAGAAAAACAATGGAAAAGCAGCACAGTTGAATGTAAAAATGTGTTCTTTGTGAAGGGCCCTGAAATAGTCAAAATAAATTAAAGGGTTAGTTTATCAAAAAAATGAAAATTCTGTCATAATCTCCCTCATGTCATTTTAAAACCGTAAGACTTCTGGTCATCTTCGGAACACAAATGAAGATCTTTTTAATGAAATCTGAGCGATTTCTGCCCCTCCACTGACATACGCAGATACCCCTTTGATGCTTCAAAAAGTATGTAAAACTAATCCATATGAATTGAGCAGTTTAGTCTAAATTTTCTGAAGAGACAGAACAGATTTCATTTAGGCTTTTATTCAGATATAAACATTCATCAACACACATCAGTTGTGGTAAACAGAAACTTAAGCATGTTTGCTTGACGCGTGTGAGAACCAATGAGGTTCATTCTCGTGTGTCACGCAGCACGTTTGAGCTTCCAGAAGAGGTTTGTTCTTGCATCAAGCAGGTTCCATTAAGCTTCTGTTTATGTTTGCTGATCAATGTTTATATGTGAATAAAAGCCTAAATTCAATCTGTTTATCATATAAAGCGATCGTGTCTCTTCAGAAAATTTGGACTAAACCACTCAATTCATATGGACTAGTTTTATGATCTCTTTATGAACTTTTTGAAGTGTCAAAGTGGTAGTCACGTAGCTGTCAATGGAAGGACAGAAATTGCTCAGATTTCATTAAAAATATCTTCATTTGCGTTCCAAAAAGATAAACAAAAGTTTACGGGTTTGGAACAAAATGAGGGTGACTAAATAATGACAGAATTTTCATTTTTGGGTGAACTAATCCTTCAACTGAAACTAATCCTTCAACTGAAATACCAAAATGAAATTGTTTTAAGCTTGGCATTTAAAGTGGAAGTTGCAATAGTCTTTTTTTCCCCTACGGTGACGTACATCTAAGGGTGCTTTCACACTTTGTTTGATTGCCTGGACAAAACCAGAGTTCGATTGCTCCCCCCTCCCCCTGCCCCCACTGGACTGTGTTCGCATTATATTATTTGGGTCCGAACCGCGGTTCGTTTGGGTCATCAAACCAGCAGCTGTTTACTCTGTTGCTTAGTAATGATGGCACAGAAGGCGGCAAAATGCATAACGTTGCTCTCCTCACTTTTATATTTTTGTTTTTGAACCATTGGTTTTGTTCATAACGGCACTTGCCTCTATCTGCCGCAAATGTAGAACGCTGAAGGCGAGCAGAAATGAGAAAAGCTACACTACAGCTCTCTGCTTGCAGCACGTCAGTCACGCTCATCGGGAAAGTGAGTGAAACACACACAAACACACGTCTATCAAATAATATGGCATTAGTAGCCGTTCACTTCCGCAATTTGGTACGTTTGCATTCATATCAGAAGCGAACTGTACCGGAGTTCACTTGAACCGCACCCCAGACATTCAGAAGACAGTGTTCACATCATCCAAACGTACCAAACTCTGATGTCAATCGAACCCGGATGCGCACCAAAAGTGCTAATGTGAAAGCACCCTAAGTGAAACGGCCTCTCGAACAAGAAAAAAAAAAAAATGTAGGGTGGGACTTGGTTTTTTCTGAAGTGTCTATTTCAGGTGGGACTTCTTTTCTAGTGATGACGTAATTCCTGTGTTTTTCTTACTGTTGGGGATGTGTGCATTGAGTAAATCTCACCTCAGCTTTGACAATCCTGTTCACTATGGTCTCCAGGGTCTCGTGCCGATAACACTTCATAACCCCCTCGAAGTACTGTGAGCGATGCAGCAGAGCCTGAGTCACGGTGATGTCCAGATTATTGTATGTCTTCTCAGCAGCCAGGTTCTACACACACCCACAACACTAATGAACATAGAACGACGCTATAGGGACCTCCGCATACAGCTGAAATATACACTACGCAACTACACATCATTAGTAATTTATGAATAAACATGCATGTTGTGATGCACCATCGCGTATTTATTGTATGGAAATGTTACATATTTCACACAGTTTTCTTAAACATAGCTGCAGGTGACTTTTACATTTACATTTTGACCCAATGGACCTTATTCCTGACAAGCAGAATTAATTTCAATGTAAGCTGTACGTAAACTCATTTGAATTTACGTACACAATTTGATACATTTACTTCAATGGATATAAATCTATTTTAAAGGTACAGTGTGTAAATTTTAGCGGCATCTAGCGGCGAGGTTGCAAATGGCTCAGTCCACCACGCACCCTTCCCTTTCGAAGCACATAGAGAAGCTACGGTGGCTGACAAAGGATAAAGATGTCGTCGACTGAGACAGCAGAGAGTAATTAGTCAAGCAATGAGGTTTTCTTCTTCTAACAAAGAACGGTTTCTGCTTCTAATAAACCAGACGATGACTACTACTACTTCTTTGTGCGCATTCAACGCAGTGACAATGGAAGCTGCCTTTAAAAACAATGAAGAAGAACAACAACAACATAGTGACGAAACGTGCTCTGTAGAGCAGTTTGTCCCTTTAAGGTAATAAAAAAGGTTCATTATGTAAGGTCTTTATACACCACTGAAAACAACTACTGTTCAAAAGTCTGGGCTCTATATATGTGTATGTGTGTTTTACAATTGTGAAAGTCCACTTTCAAATAAAATTTTCCTGATAATTTACTCACCCCCATGTCATCCAAGATGTTCATGTCTTTCTCTCTTCAGTTGAAAAGAAATTAAGGTTTTTGATGAAAACATTCCAGGATTATTCTCCTTATAGTGGACTTCAATGGCCTCCAGACAGTTGAAGGTCAAAATTAGTTTCAGTGCAGCTTCAAAGTTGCCTGGCAAGGCCAGACTGATAAATCTTCTACAAGATATATCAGTCTGGTCAGTCCGTCCTCCGTCGCGATTCAAGTCAACTCCAAACCGTACCGTGCAATCAGATTGGTTTATTTCAGTGACGCAAACAGCGTCACTCTAGTGCGGCGAAAGTCCCTTCAATATCAACAAAGATTGCGCACGGGAGACCCGAGAGTTTGTTCTATTCAGCCGTGAATTCAGTTTTAATTTACCAAAAACACATTAATTATTTACTTTTCGCTGTTGACTCTCGTCGCTTTGCTAACTTCATATCCGCCCTTCTCTGATTGGTTTACTCCGCTTCCTGTTTGCTCGGATTTGCTCCGCCCTAGAAATCGAATTGATTCAATGGCCGACCAGACTCATCCGCTGGTACCGTGGTGAGGCTGGATTTTCCAGGCAAGCTTCAAAGGGCTTTAAACGATACCAGACGAGGAATAAGGGTCTTATCTAGCGAAACGATCGGCCATTTTTGAAAAAAAACAAAACAACTGTATATGCTTTATAAACACAAATGATCGCCTCGCACGTCCTTCCGCTTTTCGTATTCTTCAAAAAGCTTACACTGTATATCCTACGCCTTCCCTATTCAACTTGGAACTGGCACCGCATTTGTTCCGTAAGTTGAATAGGGAAGGCGTAGGACATACAGTGTAAGCTTTTTGAAGAATACGGAAAGCGGAAGCATGTGCAAGGCGATCATTTGTGTTTATAAAGCATATACAGTTCTTGCTTTTTTGAAAATGACCGATCGTTTCGCTAGATAAGACCCTTATTCCTCGTCTGGTATCATTTAAAGCCCTTTGAAGCTGCACTGAAACTGTAATTTTGACCTTCAACCGTTTGGAGTCCATTGAAGTCCACTATAAGGAGAAAAATCCTGGAATGTTTTCATCAAAAACCTTAATTTCTTTTTGACTGAAGAAAGAAAGACATGAACATCTTGGATGACATGGGGGTGAGTAAATTATCAGGAAAATTTTATTTGAAAGTGGACTAATCCTTTAAGAAATTAATACTTTTATTTAGAAAGGATGCATTCAATTAATCAAAGTGACAGTAAATACATTTACTACGTTATATAAGATTTCTATTACAAATCGCAAAGCATCACTTTCATAACAAAAATGTGGTATATTACTTTTTAAGTAGTTATTCTACAACTTGAAGTAGTATATCAAAGGCACAACTTACAATGACATCAAATTTGGAGTAAATGTCCACAACCTTTCCTTTGGGAGAAAAAAGATGAAAAGCAAATATGAGAAAGTTTTTACCTTCAAAGATGTGTACAATAAAAAAAATTTTTTTGAAGGCAGGCTTGACAGAAAAATTATTACACAAACCGACAGAAAAGTTAACAATGTGTGTTGTTACCTGTGACATCCACCACTGGCAGGGCAGACACTCTCCTCTCCACAAACATGCCCAGTGCTTTAATAATGGGTGTATCTGGGTGAATGAAAGCAATGTTGCTGTACGTGCCAATGCCCAGCTCCTCCAGAGTCTGCCTCATGAAGGCTGGTTTAGGCATCTCACACACCTACAAGATCACACACACCATGAGTGTACACAGGACGCTGCATAACGCAGGATGATTAGAGGATACTTTTCTGTAACCTTTCTCTAGTAGTTGTGTTCCCAATAACTACCATTTATAAAAGAATATTAATAGTATGCATAAAAGATCAATAAGCCAAAAGGAAGTGGTATACTCACAAAGAGCTGCAGAAACTTGAGGATTCTCTTGTGAGTGAGGATATACAGGGCGTTTCCTGTGACTGGATCAATCACTGGCAAACGATGGATCTTATTTTTGATGAGTGAGTAAACAGCATCAAATATACTGGGGGAAAAAACAGCAAAGAGTTACAAGAAACCAAACATTATTAAAAATATTTTGGATGCTCTGCTAATTAAGTCTGCAAAATAAATCTGCAAAATAAATCTGAAATAATTGCTGAATTTGGTTTTAAGATCATTTTGAGGGAATGATCCCATGAACCGAAGAGATGATTGTGGGAATACATACTGAAGAATGTCCTGACATAGCATCACTTGAAAAACTAAGGTAAAGAATAAAGAATCCTTCTGAACATAACCCCGAGTCTCCTGGTCTTCGCTTCTGAGTTTCCTACAGGTTCATGTGTCATGCAATGAAAATGATAAAACACAGTCTACAAAAATATGACCCAGTGTCTCACCTTGCATCTGGAGATATGTTGACTAAGGGTTTAAAAGTTTCTTGCAAGTAAAGTTCTGTTGGTATAAACAGAAATGAAAAATAATGAAAACACTTTAAAGTTAACCAATAGTGAAAATTCTGTCAATATTTACTTACCCTCACGTCTTTCCATTTTTTTGTGTTATGTTATTTAAATTTCCATACATGGGTGTGAGTAAATAATAACATGATTTTCATTTTCAGGTTTACTATCTGTTATATATAAAGGCCTATTGTGTGACATAGTTACATAACAAATAAGTGTAAGCAATGGTGAACTGAAAATAGTGAACATATTTACCTCTCCAAGTCTCAATTTTATGCTCCTCCAGTTCATATATTTGCACCTGAGGCATATATTACAGAATATGACTTAAAATGTTAAAAAAGACAAACATTCCTCCTTTTAAGTGAACATTTCATTAAAGGTGGGGTAAGTCATTTTTTCAAAAACACTGTTTGGAAGTTAGTCGGGCCGACACCAACTACAAACGCGTAACCAATCAGCATTAGGGGGCGCGTGCCGTTCAAGGAGACAGAACGAGAAAGAGGGAGCTTTGAAGAAAAACTCCAGAAAGAGAGATGAGACAATGCAAAATAGCTCAAAAGAATATCACTAGAATAAGGGTTATGACTGAGCAAGCGCTTTAGGACCCACGTTAATATTAGAAAAGCTTTCTAGCGCTGGAGAGAGCTAAGTGGGAAGGCCTGAAAACAGACGCGGAGGCTGCTTTGATTCCGCTTCACATGTAACACTGAGTTTGAGTGTCATTGATTGTCTTGAGCTGCTGTGCTGTTGGCGACTAAGAAAAAACTCTTGTTTGTATTTACTTATGTGGACTGTACGTTAATTTTTTGTGCTTCCTTGTCGTTTGTTCATCATCTGGGCTATATTTTTTCGTGAAGCATTTTGTTGCGAGTCAGCTGTGATACACAGACATCCACTCACACATTGCGTGTGTAACAGTGGCCAGATCATGAGAGTTGTGCAGGTAAACCACTGCACAGACGAACGCTAGAGAATGCGGTGTTTAACGTCATTGTCAGTGCACTCGCCTCGCCTGCCAGCAGCGATCGGGCCGGTGTTCGAGAGCAGGGTGGTTGGGATTGGAGGGTGAGTTTTGGAGCAATGAAGAGAGGGGAGGGTTTGTTTTGGTTGATTTCAAATATCAACAATGTCCAACCGAGTTTTTGAAAAATGGCTTAACCCACCTTTAAGTAATGGCATGGCAAAAACGTTTTTCTTTAGATTTGGCACTTCCATTTGAACATCTGAAATGCCACTAAACCAGCACTGTTTCTGTGAAGTCTTAAATACTTACCAGCGGTGATTTGTAGTATCTGTGAAGTATGATGATGAAGTCTGTAATGGTTAACATTCCTATTGAGAAACATACCATTATTAGAGTAAAACCTTCTGTTAGCTTGCTGACTTATGTGTAGGCTTACAGGGAAATTGTGCCTTCAGAATTCACCCATCATTCACAAAGTTCTATACCTGCTTATATCTAACTACAATTCAAAACAATCCAGACAGGAAGGAGACAGCAATGCATTTCAACCAATTTGGTACATCATTGTTAGCTAGCTAATCTAAGCATGTCCAATTATGTTACAGGTGAACAAAAATGTCCTGAAGCAATGTTTTCATTTGATTACTAATTACTAAGTTTTATTTATTTTTTTTACAATAATTTCAAGACAGGAGGTGTATGGCAGGTAAATTGACTTGCAGGTTAAACATTTTGTGTCTATACAGCTGAAAAAAGAAGAAGAAAAAAAAAGACAACTCCAGTGAAATGAACGACAGAAATGCAGGTAAAAGCTTGAGTGTGAGTGTGTGTGTATGTGTCATTGCTCACCCACAAAGCTTTGCTTTTTCGTTTCCCATAATGGGGCAGCTCGAACTCCATTAGCAACCAAGGCAAAGAAAGCTTTCTTTACCTAACAAAGAACAAAGAATTTACAAAACAATGCTTTTTTTTTTAGGTGCCTTTAAAAACACGTCTGGAGAAACTGGTCATGTGAGCCAAAAATCACAGGAGACACAATGAGTTGAGTGCAACCAGCGTTCAAAAAAAAAAAAAAANAAAAAAAAAAAAAAAAAAAAAAAAAAAAAAAAAAAAAGTCCACACCTGACAATAAAAATTTGGACTTAAACAATTCTTACCAGCCATAAAGTTGTATTTTGTATTTATTAAGACAGGGTTCCTCAAATCTTGCCCTGGAGGGCTAGTGCCCTGCAGAGTTTAGTTCCAACCCTGATCAAACACACTTGAGCAAGCTAGTCAAGGTCTAGAGTTACTAGAAAATCACAGGTAGGCGGGTTTGATCAGGGTTTCAGCTAAACTCTGCAGGGAAGTGGCCCTCCAGGACCAGATTTGAGGAACCCTGGATGAAGACATATATTTTTCTAATTAACAACAGGATTAGTCTCTTGCAGCATCATACAAGATAAGTCAGGGAGTGAAACGGTTCTAACTGTCCAAGTATTTTTTTTCCTCCACTGCATTTTTTTTTTCACTTCATACAATATGCTTATTTATTGAAAAGCGACCTTGAGGTTGAGAAATGAGCTTTATAAATAAAAACATATATTAATTATACTTTTATTTAATGGTTTAATGCAAAGAATATATTATGCATCCTAGATCAAGATGACGGCGATGTTAGAAGTTAAAGAAAATTTTCTTTAGTAGACTTCAGTTTCTAGTTTTGTATTTAAAACGTCACTTACATCAGCAAGTGGTTCGTTCTTCATTTAACTTACACCATGAGACATTGCAATTTCCAAATAAAGTCATCGGCCCACTGGTGTGTAACGTTTTATTTACTCACTAATGCCATTATTTACTCAGATATGCCACATTTTGGGCTCTGGGCACAACATTTCTAACACAAATTGTCTCCAATTTAGACCAGCTCAGCTATCCATTAAAAATTAACTTTGATTGTATATAAAGGCAGTTCATATAAAGGCTTTTTCAATATATGGCTCATAAACTCAGCGTTTTTATATGAATGTATATAGGCAGAACACTTCCTCGTTTCGAACACTTTCATTCAGAGGAATACAATAAGTACATCATGTCATTCCCCAATATAAATTCCAGGCATTAAATTTCACTGATCTTCTGTTCCCTAAGCCTTTAATATTTCAAACTTGCCCTCGGCCAGCGGAAATTCAACAGGTTAATAGGTTATAAGGATGTGTTACCCCCAAATCTAATAACGGCACAAGATTACTGATTAACCATAACAAACTAGCTTTATGACGACTTCCCATACACTTCAAAGAGACCCGTCCATTTCAGTCACCAACTAAGATTTATTTACTGATGAAACATTAACCACAATGACTTAAACATCATGTGTTTAAACTGTGAAGCAAAACTGAAAGACAATAACTACAGCTCATACTAACACTAGTATGTTTGGAAAAGAATCTACACTTTCTATTTCTGAAGTGGTTAGTATGTATACTATGCACAATATGCAACTTTCCGCATTTATGGAATACCAGAATGGCCTATACAATCAAGCAAACTGCATGGACTTGACCATTTCAAGTGTGGTCAATGGGCCAGATGCAATTACAGCAACAATCTCTATTTTAACTCATTTTTTGAAAGGATATCAAAAGTTAAGAAATTTAGATAATCCAAGATGATGATAAATGGATGACACATACAGAATGAAGAGGACATGTGACAACAATATAGCATACTACTGTTGTGTATCGTATAATTGCCAAGTTTCATATACTATTTGTAGGGGACATTTGTCATATTGTCTATATGAATAGAAGGCAGTAAACAGTGTAAACAGCACAGTATGCAGGAAGTTGTAAGATGCTTTCCCATTCTGAACATAACCCAAAACACCATACCGAAATCTGTTCTTGTCTGTTTGAAATCTTTTGTTCTTGTACTGGGCAAAAGAAGACATTCAAGATGTAGTTACCTGTAGTGTAGTGTCAAAAACCACTAGCTTGGAACTGGTGGGGATGAGGTCATAGCACTTGTGGGATTTCATAAAGCGCATGTAAATATCACTGTCTGGCTCTTCATTAGCTGAAAAAAGAGAAGAAATCATCAGAATCATTAGCAGTCGCCTAACTCTAATCCTTAAAAAGTGTGAAAATATAGATTTTTGTTTTTTTTTGCAGAAAAATCAAATCACTTGTATTCTTAAACCAATATACAATGCAATTATGTTATGAGTAGAAAGCTTATTTTTCCCCAAAACCCATACAAAACACTACATTCAACAAACATGAGAACAAATTAAAATTTAATTTATTCACAAACCATAAACTTGCATATGAAATAAAATAAGCAAGCAATACAGAACATAAGTGTAATTTTACCTTCATCATCAAGTTCAAGTTTTTCCAGCATGCCTTCAGCAAGTACGCAGCTCTAAAACACAAAGACACGGGCTGATGATTTCATCAACAATCACTTACTTCAAGTTAGTATCACCCTATTAGAGTCTATTGGAGTGGAAGCGTCCATTTTTAAATCTGCTTATCTGCAAACAAGCGGTCTGGTTAAAAACCAAAACAAGAAAAAAAAAGCAGTCTGGTCACTACATTGAACGCAGTGATCTTAAGTTTATAATGTTTTCCAGGCACAGCTTTCATTTACAAATTCATTACGCGCTGTGGTGAAATATTAATAGACGGACTTCCCCGCAGAGGTGACAGTGGAACACTCCGAATCTATCAGACCACACGACGCGCAGGTAGAGTAGCCTACTTCATTTTGAGCGTATAATAATGTCAACTCTGCGTCTGAAGCGATAACTTTGCCCTAGTTAAAGCTCTGTCGCTCTCTCTTGACGACAACGAAGCGAAAGCATCAAACAACGCAATGCGAATTCATTGTTCATGCATAAATCACCCACTGTGGCTTTGTTTCAAACCCTAGAGAGCCGCCTACATAGACAACATTTTTAACCATCCTTAGACATCGACACCACTTGGAAGTCGCTGCAAAAAAGTACATGATGGATCAGTTACAGCTGCAGGAAATAAGGTACTTTCTATTTTAAGGTATTAAGACAAGGGGATCTTCCAGAAGTCTATGGAAGCCTGCTGTTCCAGCCACAAAAACTAATAAATAGCGTAGTCAAAACCGGATGTTTTATCAATCTGTTATGACCTCTTTTTGAACTCTTAAAACAAGTGCATTTAATTTGTCTAATAGCAATGCCAAATTATGTGTTTGATAACATTGTGTGGTGGAAATGAATTTTAAACATTTTTTTGCATTAAAACAGCTGACTTAGCCTATTTGTTTTGCTAAGGTTAATTTCATACATCGCTGGCATCTGATTGGAAGTGACATCTTCACTGACATCATGGTCTCCTTGGTAGACAAGTACACTAACTTTTGATAAATCTTTATTAGGGACAAAATTGTTAATCATTATGCAAATGAAACCACAACTGGGGGCCTGTCATATTTGCTGTAAATCACAGTTTCTGTTTATTCACAATTTTTTTTTTTTTAAATGCAACAATAATATATGATGGTTTGCCATATTTTAAGATAACATTCAGGTCTGCAATAGGTGTAAAACAATAAAATCTATACATAAAGGGTACCTGAAAAGTAGCAAAAATAAATTAATATGGATTGTAAAACATTTTATGTGATTTTTGTTTTTTTTCCTCCACCACAAAACCAAAAGTATACATCTGTTTTTTTTAATAGAAATCCTCACATGGACAGTACATATGCAGTAGAAGAAACCCAATAAAGTAAAACTTTATTATAATTGTGAATTTGCATTTCTACTTCTCATTTTTATGTAGTTCCTCATTTTTCAATTCCATAAAATGTGAATGTGCCATTTGTATAAGCATGTTCATATTGTTTGTGGTTTAGAATAAAAAATAAAAAAAACATTAAAAATGTAATTAGGCTACACATATTATGTATGTAATATTTTCTCATGTTTGTATCATTGTCTTAAATAGTTAGGAAAATATCCCACAGCTACATTATACATAGCTGTAAAATCTTAACATTTATAACTCAATAATAAATGCTTTGCAGTAGACTTCCATAACACATTGTCCTGCACATACTGTACAAGTAATTTTACAAACATTTTCACAGATTATTGTATTTATAGATATGCAAGTGAAGCAGACTAAAAGCAGTGGATGACCTTGTGGATGATATTTATAGGCAAGTGACAAGTCACCTGTGCAAAATATAAAGTCGTCAATTACAGGCAAGCATCAAATTGTCAAGAGTGCCTGTACTTGAGCTCAGTTGCAACAGATGGCGCACAAACACATTGCTGACACAAAAATCAATCACTGTGACGTTAACTGTCCATAAATAAATGATGCTTGAGCTACTAACATATCTAAACAAGAAAAAGCATCCATGCCCAACAATTTGAAAGATACATCAAACTTTATGTGAGTGTAGAAAATTAGCAAAATCTTTTGTGTTTTTTATAAATATGCCATTGGTTGGTTGAAGGTCCCTGCCAAAACTGTTGTTATGGCCCACTTGAGCTATTCAGACATACATTTCCACCAGGTGCCACTAGTGGTGCAAAAATGACTTGCTTCACTTTGGGACAAGGGTAAACTATTGTAAAGCCCAGAAAGCACATGTGAAGATGTTCACTCACCTGGCGTGAGGTAGAGTTAAAGGTGTACAAGGCGATAGGGGGTTTGGTGGTGGAGGTGCTCAGGCTGAAGCGCTGACCTGTGTCAGGGGGAGACGAGAGAGAGCGGGAGCGGCGTTCCTCCACACGCTCCACAGGACTGGGGGTCTCTATTGGGAAGACCGGTGGAACTGGACTCTGCGTCGGGGTGGTGGGGGGAGTTGAAAGCCCAGAGCCTGTGAGACAATCAATATAGAAGACAATGTAGTACTGAATTTGAAAAGTGTATTTAGTTCAATAGAATCCTTACTCAGATGTGAAATTAGGAGAGTAGCCCATTTTGTGCAAATCTAAATTTGTGGCATCATAGGAAAGAACTGCTCTGTTCCCACAACAACATTAGGCAGTCCAAAAAAAGAAAAAAAAAGAAAAGAAAAAAAAAAGGGGTTGGTATGATTTTTTTGAAAAATGTTTTTAAAAGAAGTCTTTTATGTTCTCCAAGGCTGCATTTATTTAATCAGTAAAAAAAAACAGTAATATTACACAAAATATTATAGTAAAAAAAGGAATATTGTGAAATATAATTTTTTTTTAAATAATTGTTTTATATTTACATTTTTTTTTTATGTTTATTCCTGTGATGGCAAAGCTGAGTTTTCAGCGTCATTACTCCAGTCTTCAGTGTCACATGATCCTTCAGAAATCATTCTAATTTGCTAATATGGAGCTCAGAAATCATTTATTATTGATAAATAGTAAGTAAAATAATATAGTAATAGTAAAAGAAAAGTAAAATAGCAGTATTTATTTGAAATAAAAATCTATAATATTATAAATGTCTTTACAGTCCCTTTTTTTAAAAGATTTTTTTTTGCAGTTTTTGCTTTTATTATGACAGGACAGTAAGCAGACAGCAAGCAAAGTGGGGGAGAGAGAGAGAGAGAGAGAGAAGGGACGGGATTGGGAAAGATCCGCGAGCCAGGACTTGAATCCGGGTCGCCCGAAGCGCAATGGCACTGTGTCGGCGCATGCTGCCAACGAGGCTATCGCGGCCGACTTTACGATCACGTCTGATCAATTTAATGTGTCCTTGCTAAATTACAATACAAATTTCTTTAAAAAAAAAATAAAAATCTTACTGACCCAACTTTTAAATGGTAGTTTATAATAAAAAAAACTAAAATAAAAAACAAGCAAACATTGTGGTTACAGCACTTGCAATGAACGTAAACCAGACAAGATGATACCAGTGGAGAGTTTCACAGCAGAACTGTGAAGCTTATCCTTTTATTAAAGCACATGAATATAAAATTGAGTAAAATTACAAACACATGCATTATCTGGGATTTAAAGTTGTCTAAGCTGTTCTTTTTGGAGGGGGATACCATTCCATTTTAATAAAATTCTGGTTTTGCTTTACCAGCGTCATTCCCATGAGTTTGCGTAAACAGTCCTGTTCTAGTAACCAATAGCAAAAGC
Organism: Anabarilius grahami; assembly: GCA_003731715.1. NCBI lineage: Eukaryota > Metazoa > Chordata > Actinopteri > Cypriniformes > Xenocyprididae > Anabarilius > Anabarilius grahami. The sequence goes on from RJVU01064619.1 coordinate 2,337,178, forward strand.
TACAGGGTTTATTATATAATGTTCATAGACAATGACCCCTTGTACTTCCAAGGGGTATGTCTTAATGTAAATGCAATTCTAAATTATTTTCTGTGATAATCAAAATTATGCCACAAATGTGGTTGACAGAGCTTAACTTGTATTTAACCCAGAACATTCCTTTGATTCAATGTTACTATAGAGTTAATCACTTGTGTTTAGAGCTGGTTTAATCAGAGATACCACAGCAAACAGGTGTGTCTCATATGAGAGTCCTGACATTACCCCTCATGTACTACATGACACAAAACATGCACTGATATATTACTGTACCAGCCTCTACTAATACTGCCATATCATGATCAAAAGGATATATGCTCTGAGGAATCTTTAAAGCTGTAGAATGGAGCATGATCATGATATCAGGACATTCATTCAGCTGAGGGTAGAAGCAACTGGATATATTCAGGTCAGGGCCTCGCTCATGTATCTCTACTATCGAGGCATTTGGCTACAGCAGGTCCCTATGCTCTATAGATCTACTGATGTTTCACAACCATAATGTTCTGTGTGAAATTCATAAGCTGAAGTTTTACACCGTACATTCCTAAATACTGGGTTTCTGCACTATCAACTTTTTCCTGAATGGACTTTTCAGACTATAAAAGGTATGAATAAAACTCAAATGTCACTTCTTAGCTCCAATTCACATATTTCTGTCACCATTTGACATTTTGGATCTCAAATGCAGAAACGACTGTTTATACACAATGCGCGGTGTTGTCCAAAGCACGTGAATATGAGGCCACTATTGGTTGTCTGTTGCCAAGCATCTAGTCGTAACATTCTAACACTGCATCGTTTTACACTGTACGCGTTTGGCACCGCAATGTGGGGTTAACACTGCAAAAGCTGTGCTAACCCTGCTCCAGAGGAGGGTTTCATAACCCTGGGTAAAAAAGCGATGCAAACCCTGCTTCTAAATTACAAGTGTGAAACGGGGTTAAGAACGACGATAACCCGGAGTTTACAGTTTGAAAAGGACCCCATTGACTTTCATTGTTTCCGAAAAACTGCTTTTGCCCATACATTTTTCAAAATATGTTCTTACTGTATGTGTTCCATAGAAGAAAGAAAGTCATTTTTGAACTATTCCTTTAAAATTGCCTGTTCCTAGACCTCCAGGACAGCAGCACTTCTGCCTCTAAACCAGAGGTGTCCAATCCTGCTCTTGGAAGGCCACCTTCTGTGGAGTTTAGGTCCAGTTTTGAAGCCTAAATACAATCAGCACAAGTAAAAAGCTAAATGTAGACTATAAGCAAAGTACATCACGGTTGTATGACTTCATCGTGACCATCATTAAGCTTTGGACAAACTTTTAAAAAAACATTTTCCCTGAAGGTCTGAGTTAGAAGAGTTTACAAGAACTAGTGAATTTAATTTCATCACAAGGGGGTATTACCAATGTATTTATGTCATAGAATAGAACGAATATCTTAATGGGATAGTTCACACAAAAATGAAAATTGTCATTAATTACTCACCCTCATGTCATTCCAAACCTGTAGGACTTTCGTTCATCTTCAGAATGCAAATGAAGATCTTTTTGATGAAATCTGAGAGCTTTCTGTCCCTCCATAGACAGCTATGCAACTGAAACTTTGACGCTTCAAAGTTCATAATGAGATCGTAAAACTAATCCATATGAATTGACCGTTCCGCCTCCCATAGTTACTGTTGCTATGTCCGACAAGCCATGCCACTCTCACGCCACACATCATGTTCTCACGCAGTGAAAAATACATCGTGGAGCAACTAGGACACTGACAACGCATCGACAAGACAGAGCAGGTTACTTTTGATATGAAACAAAGTCTCAAATTTTGTAATTATTAAAGAAATTTAAACAATAAATACCGGTCTGTGGCTCTTTAATATGTCGTGACAGATCGCTGTAGCGCCTCAGTTAATTTATAGCATCAAATAAACATGAATGTTTCAACCGCGGAAAGACGTCAGAGCCATTTTTCAAGTTCAAGTCCACCGACATTAATCTACTAACTGTCCTGACTGCTTTGTCGGACATAACGGCGGATTCTGCGTTATGATTGGTTAGATCGCCTGTCAATCAAACTCACGGCGAAGGGTCCATTGAATGGTTTAGTCCAAATTTTCTTAAGAGACAGATTTAATTTAGGCCTTTAAATCAGTGAACATAAACAGAAGCTCAACGGAACCTGCCTGACACATGAGAACAAACCTCTTCTGGAGGCTCGAACGCGCTGCGTGACATGAGAATGAACCTCATTGGTTCTCGCATACACCAATCAAACATGCTTAAGCATCTGTTTACCACAACTGATGTGTGCGTTGATGAATGTTTATATGTGATTAAAAGCCTAAATTCAATTTGTTTATCATATAAAGTGATCATGTCTCTTCTGAAAATTTGGACTAAACTGCTCAATACATATGGATTAGTTTTGCGATCTCTTTTTGAACTTATCAAAGTTTCAGTTGCATAGCTGTCTATGGAGGGACAGAAAGCTCTCACATTTCATCAAAAATCTCTTCATTTGTGTTCCAAAGATAAACGAAAGTCTTAGGGGTTTGGAATGGCGTGAGTGTGAGAAATTAATGACAGAATTTTTAAGCTTGTGTTAATCCACAGACCTTATTTCAGGCATTTAACAAAAAAACACTTCAAAATACCCACTTCAGGGTGATGGAACTGGAACTCGTTTCTAGATTTTGGCCTACAAAAATATATTATCCCTGCAGCACTCTTATTGACAGTGGACTTTTTTGCCCATGAAATTTCGCCAAAATTTTGCTAATGTGACCACATCTTAAGTCTTCTTCATAATAGCCTCTCCATCCCTCCAGGCCTCTCCCTCCAGCACACTGGCTAGGTGGTTTCACGAATATGCTATAAGCTTTCTCTGCCACCACCTGATTTATGTCAGTAGATGTGAGGAGCTCATAAGAACAGCTGTGCTGAGATCCTTACTGTATCTATGATGCTACTAGTAGCCACACACTGAAGGATGCTTGTTGGATAATGGTACAGTACAGTAACTCTCTAATATCGATCTCTATTGAGCTTGGACCCAAACTACACTTCTCATATAAATCATATGTGGGCAGTAAGCATTAAAAGCCAATATGTGTGCACATAAACATGAGTTTGGGTTCCTAGCTATCTCCTGACATTTAGCCACATTCTCCCAGCTGGCTTAGACCTGTTTAGTGTGTTGCTGCGTTAGCTTCTTATTTTAGCCTTGCCACTGCTACACATTCCAGGAGGGCAGATAACACTCACTCACAGCACAGGGTCAGACCTCCAGTATGTATGCTGGTATGCTGATCTCAGACCAGTTAGACTACTCTCCATGGTAATGTTAAGTGAGGGATTCTGGTTTTAGACTATGTTATGTGAAACCTGAAGGATGACTGCATGTCTTAATTCAATTCAATAATAATGATGCAATGATATAGTTTGAAAGATGGCCACAAAACCTTTGACCCATTTGAAGAAATGAATGTCATCTAATCTAATTGTGTGCATGTAGTTTTACATTATAATTTCATCCTTCTCAGTTATTTGAGTAACTCTCATGCTACAAATGAGAACATTATTATCAACACCTTCCTACAAGCTATTGCACACAGCACATCCTAATAACTTAACCACATTAACTATATTGAGCAAGAAGACTATTGAGTATCATGCTTTCAACAGCTGGAACTTGAGAAACGGAGGCTAAAGCTTTCAGACACTTCCATGGCTCTTATTCAGAGTCAATGTCAGAGTCAGTCAGGAAATATACTGGCTCTGAATAACCATCTGTTAATCTTAGAACTATACCTATATCCTTAGAACCTATATCCTAAGCCTGAACATTAACCTGAATCAAACTTTCAACTGACAGACGGGTGAGGCAATCTGAACCTGTTCGATTTGCGTCAGGAACACTATTTCATGTGACACACAGTGAAGCCCCTTAGGACACTACTGCGAATCTGCAACTCTCCAGTCAGGCTGATATAATGTGACCCATCATATGATTCAGTGCATGTGTATGTGTATCCAGTCATACTGGACATGCAGTAGATCAATACAAACTGACTGCCATAATACATTGAGCTAAGGTTAAGTCCAAATATAGTTGTTCTTTAAAGGTGTTGTGTTAAATTTCTACACACTAGCAGCACCATACAAATTATTGCAAAAATATAGGCTTTCCAAACAGATTCTTCAACACTACCCTCGTCTTTCATTGCTCAGCCAACAGACATTCCCGCCCCAAACTTACACCAATGGCTGAGCTAATGTCACTATCGCTATGTTGGGCTGGTCAGGACACCCAAACAAGTAGGATAATATTTTGATAGTGGCATAGTGTTTATACTTTTATGGGAAATCAACTTACGAACAGCTTTCTTGGTTGTACACTCTAAAAAATGCTGGGTTAAAAACAACCCAAGTTGGGTTGAAAATGGACAAACCCAGCATTTGGGTGAAATGTTTGCCCAACCTGCTGGGCAGTTTTATTTAACCAATCTTTTGTTTAAAAAGTACTGTATGGCTGGCTTAAAATGAAACCAAAAATTAAAAATCAGACACATAATTACTAGAGGCAACAATAATAATCTAAAAGTGAACCTTACAAAGCAATTTAATAAAGCAATATTCATTTATTAAACATATTAATACATGTTAGCCTAATTCCTAAAATACTTTGGGTTCATTTTAAGCAAGCAATACAGTTTTTAAACAATAGTTGAGTTAATTAATAAAATAATAAATAAAAATAAATAAATAAAATAAAACTACCCCGCAGGTTGGGCAAACATTTAACCCAACCGCTGGATTTGTCCATTTTCAACCCAACTTGGGTTGTTTTTAACCCAGCATTTTTTTTTGGTGTATTTTAACACGTATTTTACATGTCACATGACTGCAATACTCAAGATTCTTACATTTACATTCTTAAAGGAACACTCCACTTTTTTAAAAATAGGCTCATTTTCCAACTCCCCCAGAGTTAAACAGTTGAGTTTTACGTTTTTGAATCCATTCAGCCGATCTCCGGGTCTGGCGGTACCACTTTTAGCATAGCTTAGCATAGTTTGTTGAATCTGATTAGACCGTTAGCATCTCGCTCAAAAGAGTTTCGGTATTTTTCCCTATTTAAAACTTGACTTTTCTGTAGTTACATCGTGTACTAAGACCGACTGAAAATGAAAAGTTTTGATTTTCTAGGCCGATATGGCTAGGAACTATACTCTCATTCCGGCGTAATAATCAAGGAACTTTGCTGCCGTACCATGGGTGCACCAGGCGCAATGATATTACGCAGCGTCTCTCACAAATGTATCCATGGTTGCAAGGCACGCTCCCTGTGCAAGCAGGGGGTCACAGGTGCTGCGTAATATAATCGCAACTTTTCATTTTCCGTCGGTCTTAGTACAGGATGTAACTACAGAAGAGTCAAGTTTTAAATAGGAAAAATATCAAAACTCTTTAGTCATTTTTGAGCGAGATGCTAAACGGTCTAATCAGATTCAATGAACTATGCTAAGCTATGCTAAAAGTGATACCGCCAAACCCGGAGATCGGCTGAATGGATTAGAAAACGGTAAAACTCAACTGTTTAACTCTAGGGGAGTTGGAAAATGAGACTATTTTCAAAAAAAGTGTGAGTGTTCCTTTAATATAGTATGCATGTTTTGCCAACTGCAATAGTAAAACATGAGTTTTATGCAGTTAATGCCTCCAGTTCAATTTAAGTGTAGTAATCAAATAAAAAATGCATCAAGGAATCACTTTAAAAGCTCCAGACGAAATGTTACAGGTGAGTCTTATGTCCCTTTCAAGCCTTACTCCTAATAGAACCCATAGTCACATTTGTGTTTGCGTCACAGTGACAAAGGCATCAGCTGATGGCTTCGGGGTCAACCCTGAACCAAATTAGTTCTGAAATGAGTTTCCCAGCCAAGTGATTAATAAAGATATACAAAGGCTCAATGTGGACCATGCCAACCAAGTGTTACTGCCTTTACCTCTACACTGTAATGTCTTTTTTAATGATCTAATGAGACACAGAATAGTGGCCAAGTCAGCAGACCATGAATGATTGATCCAATTTAAACAATATGAGCCATGGCACTTTATACAACATATACTGTACATATCTGACCATTTCTTAGATTATCTGATGAACAACACAGTCAATGCTTGCCTCATAATAGCACAAGGCAGACTGTAACATTCCACTACCACCAGATATCAATACTGTTATGTCTAGCTGAAGGCTCTATACAGAGACATATCCTGATTAGTACCATACCAGATGGACATGCTGACTCTGACTGCCGTCTCCCGGTGAGCAGCTCGTCGTCCTTGCGCCTCTTTGTCCGACGCAAACTGCCAAACCTCTTCATGGGAACCAGCAGGCCTCACGTTCGACCTGAAGATCAACCATACCCTCCTGACTAAAACGATGCACGACACAGAGATCCTGTTCCAATAACAGAGAACTCAACACAAGTGAAGCCAAAGCAAATGTCCTGAATTACAAAAGAGGTTCTCGTTCTTAATGAAACCACCAGTTCTAGATGATGGAGCTGAGCTACGGAGAACTGTGCCTTCAGAAGTGTCTCCTATAGGTGTCTCTTTGTGTTTTCCGTCTGATCTTCACAGATGCCACATGTCCCAGCAGTCCACTTGGATTGCTTCAGTACCCTTTGTAGAAATAAAATCCCAGCATTGGCTGTATTCCAGTGCTATTGATCCCCTGATTTTCTGTCTCCATGGAACACACACTGTCACTTCAATGCAGTCCGTCACTTTGCTTACACTGTGTCAGTTGAGCAGACTCTGCTGATGAAAGGCAGACTTGCTTATGACCCCCAGTGCCGCAGATTGTCTCAGAAGTGATGCCTCTCTTCACTCATCTGTGTGCTCTCTCTCTCTTCTCGCCTTTTCTCTTCTCCTCTCTCTCTCGCTCTCTCTCCGTTTGTGGAGATCAGCGTACAGCCCTGCCCTCTCTGCAGGAAATTGTCAGGTGCAGCTGTGTCTCTTTAAAATAGCATACATGGCAGGAAGCTGTAAAAGGAGACCAGGCAACACAAGCCAGCTACACTATTGGTGCAGTCCTCCAAACGGCGTTTGGCCTTTTTGCTTGGCCACTGAATTTGCATACAGACACTATATTTCTTTTACTCTGCTACTCTGGTTTTACCCATTTGGTCTTGGTGTTACTCTTTCTGAAACTTTCAGTTATGCTATGCCATTTTACTTTCCCTTGATTATAATTTAAAATTTAATTACTACACTTTTAAGAAAAAATGGTTCTAAACAGTACCAAATTAGGGTTCTTCGGCTTGTAACAATAGCAGAACCCTTTTTGGTGCTAAATAGAACCCTTTTTATAAGGTTCCATAAAGAACCATGGTTTGAAAATGCTATATTAGGACCTTAATGGTGTTATAAATAACCTTTTATTAATAGTTTGTTTTAAAATTAATATGAGTATATTAGTATCTTTACAGTTACAGTGTGTCTCTTCTATTGGAAAGAGTGGACAGTATGTGAGCCCTTTACAATGTTAAAAGGAAAAGATATAAAGTCATTTGATAGCTTTAATGTTTTTTTGTGGCTGGGTATGTTTATGCATAAAGTAGTAATTAAAAAAATCTAACAATATGGATCATAAATTCAATATCTCTGTTACTTAGTGGAGAAGAGAAGATAAATAGGCCTATCCTTAAATGAACAGAGCTGCTCACACTTACATGTTCTGTTAAACTAAAAAGAGAAAAAGGCATGACTGGTAGGAAAATAGAAACAACTGTAAAGTTAAGAAAGAAATAATTTACCTATTGAGAGCGTGTTGACAGTCTGTGTAATTAGATGGCTGCTGAGCTCCAGAAAATCAGTAATGAGGAGGCTTTGACAGTTACAGATTTGAAAAACAAAAAGGCAAGAAAAATAAACCCCCTAAACTCTAACACAAAGAACCATTTCAGCATATAAAGTGTTATGATACAGTTCTAAATAGAACTGTAACTACATGTAAAGAACCTTTAAAGAACCATCTTTTTTAGAGTGTACAGTAAACATTTAATTGCAAAACATATATATTAATGGTGTTTGCTAAGTCTATTATTAATAATTTGATGCTTCAAAACTTTCATATAGAGATCGTAAAACTAAATCCATATGAATTGAGCGGTTAAATCCAAATTTTATGAAGAGACACGATCGCTTTATAAGATGAACAGATTGAATTTAGGCTTTTATTCACATATAAACATTGATCAGCAAACACAAAATGGAAGCTCAACCGTACTTGCTTGATGCGCGAGAACAAACCTCATTGGTTGTTGTGGAAGCTCAAATGTGCTGCGTAACACAAGAACGAACCTCATTTCTTCTTGCGGAAGCTCAAACGTCCTGCGTAACACGAGAATGAACCTCACTGGTTCTCTAATGTCAAGCAAGCATGCTTGAGCTTCTGTTTACCATAACTGATGTGTGCGTTGATGAATGTTTATATGTGAATAAAAGCCTAAATTAAATCTCTTCATCATATAAACATTTATCAATGTGCACATCAGTTTAATGTGTAAACATTCCCTTTAATATCAATGAGAACTTAAGTGTGCTATTGCTAGAATCTACACTCTATCTGAACAACTGTTTGTGATCTCAATCCTATAGTTTCATTTCTGCAGTTTAAAATCCCACCTCTTCCTGGTTGTTCAGTACTGCCTTCTCTTCCAGGGCAGACAATAATATAGAAACTTTACAGCAGTGACCTTTAAAAAGTGCTGATGCTCTGTGTCCCTCTGAGCCTGCAGCTCATCTGATTCCTGGTGTTTACACCCTGCCACAGAGCTCATCAGTCCAATAGATAATAAAGCCTTCTATACATGTTCAGAGTAAAATGAAATATTCAGTGGTCAATCAAAACAGACCACATTATTCTATGAGATCAATGTCTGTCTCACTTTAATACAACACAACTGTTTAATCAAGGCTGCATGCAATGCTCTCTTACTCGTGAGGGGTGATGTACGTCAAAGATTATGCAGTTGCTGTTTTCCAAGTACTTTGAAGTATGAATTATCATCTAACTGTTCAAACTGGGGTATATGACATAAGATGAATGTTTGAGCCACAGTGCCTCCTGGTGGGAAGTAAAGGAGATCGCTGAAACAACGTTTGAGGGTCAACCTCCGAGTCTAAGGCCTTGTTTACACCTGGTATTAAGATGTGTTCTGGTTGATCAGATCACAAGTAGACGAGGGAGACATATTCCCAATTACACCTGGTGTTTTAATCCATCTCATTTGTCCACTTTCAACCACTTCTGTCCTGATTCCTTCAAGGGGAGGGTCTATATGGTAAGGTAAATGTATGGGCTTTTTCAGATCTTTCGATCTAATGGATGAAATAAGCTCACACAATTTACATATGAATGCGATTGGGGATGACAGAAAAACAAGGAGAGCAGCAGCTTTAATTTCTGCTCTGATAGCCGCAATACCATGCCGAACACGGTGAGTGCATGTTAGAAATAAGGAATGGTGAGAGAACATTGTGCTTGGGACGTTTTTTCATCTTTAAACCAAACTTAGGTCTTCAGCCAACAGCTTAAATCCCATCTGGCTAGTGTGCTTCCCATAATATTTCCGTCTTTGGTGGCTGTTCAAACACGAAAGAAATACGATCAAATGCGTTTTCGACTACTTTTGGAAGTGGAAATCGAAGTGGACAAGCTCAAAGCTTGTTTTAGATCCCATTTACATCTGTATTTAACGTTGTCCACTTGTTGTGATAGGATTGACCAATATGCTTCTTAATACCAGTGTAAACAAGGCCAAAGGCTAGTATGGGCCAGAATGAAAATTTTCAACATATCATATACAGTACAATATGTACTGTATGATAAAAAACAGAAGTGGAGCAGGCCGAACAAATGTAGTGAGATCTCAGTGTATGCAGATGCTCAGGTTTCATATTATTCAAATAAAGTGCACAAAGACACGCATTCATGAAGCCTCAATATGCCACCACACTCATCAATCCATAAAAAGAGCTCTTTAAACTGAGCTTGCAATTAGAAAATTGGTCTAAAAGCTTTTCATCAATAAAGGAGGCGTTCCTGTGACCGTGAGGCAAAGGAAACACCCTTTGGAAGAGTCCTCTTATTGGAGAACAATCTGGAAACATGGCCAGCAACCAGAATTTTTTCGAAGTATGGAACATAGTAACAGTCACTCAAGTCTTCCCACTCCCATCTCTAATGCTGGACACATTTATGGAATACTCTTTTCACTGAGATGCAAACCAACCTCTTCATACTAGCAGGGTAGAATGACTCATTGCTCTTATTTAAGTGCGTAGACTCATACACCACCATATTTCTTAAGAACATCTTTTCATGTCTTGAACACATTAAATAAAGGAGTTTCTCTCAAGATCAACTATGTCTGTGTTTTTCAGCAGTTATTAACAGCTCATGAGTTCACATTCTCAACCGCTCACAGTGATTTTGTTTGGGAGCAAACATGCTTCCTCAAACTAAAACCTTCAAAAAACAGAGAGGGAGATTTGTCAGTCCTTGGCTCACGAATTTATGGTTACCTTTTTTAATGAAAGTATAACCAGCTCATGTTTCAACTGTAGAGAAAAGAATGCTACAGTAGATCAACAGCATAAACCACATCACATAATACATCCCCTATAACAGAACCATTATCAGTGATTTAGTAGGGTATTTTTATGTCATTATTTATGAATATTGTGAGACTAGTTTGAGAAACAAACACACTGGCATCTGATCTTAGTTAAGAAAATCACTGAGAATCAAAAAGATCATTAGGAAAATGTGCACTATTCATTCCATTAGCAGATTTTGGAAATGACACAAGGAGGACTGAGCACTTCTGTTAATCAGCCAAATTGGCAAAATCTCTGGAACGATCACTTCAAAACAACTAACACTTGAAACCAGACTGAGAAGGTGCTGTGTTTTACTGCCACGCAATTAATATTAAAGCATTTGCTTTGTTGACTGTGATATACTGAACCTGCTCTGTTCAAGTACAAAATAAGTGCATAAAAGAGTACACTGTAATCTGTTGATATTTTGAAATAAACCCAAACAAACACATCCCTCCCTTCATTGCTCAGTCCCCAAAATGCACTAACACGCAAAGCAAGAGTGGATGTCTCTTTATCATAGCTGAAGCAAAGCAAAATAAAGCAGCACACCAGCTCCAGACAAACAATGACACTCAAAACTATCCCCAGGACAGTAGCTATATCGGTAGCCATGGTGCAGGTTGTTGCTGTGGCCCCCCTTGGTTGATATTGTGTTTCAGATGTTGTGGTGGTGTGGGTTGGGGGATATTGGTGTTGGGGTTTGTCCGTCTCGGGCTGAAATCACAGGGCCCCCCCTGAGGCCAAGGGAATCATCACCACCTTTCGCCCATTTTCAGGCCTAAAGCTCTTGCCTGATCATAACCCTTCTTTTTCCAGTGATATTCCTCTGACCTTTTCTCTGTAATGTCTCTCAGCCATTTCTCTTTCTACAGTCTTTCTTCAAATCTCCCTCTTGCTCACTTTCTCTCCTCCCCCATCATGAGTGTCTATGCCCCCTACTGCTGATTGGCTACAAGTGTGTTGGCTGCTCAGTCCACTTTCAACAGCATTTCTCAGAAATCGCTTACAGCACCTTTAAGACAAATCATTTGTGTTGTAGATGTAAAATAGTTACATAAAGCTGCAAGATATTAAAAATGTTAAGAAATATAACTATTAAGTAATAGTTCACCAAAAAAAAAAAAAATTCTGTCATTCACTTGCCCTCGTGTCCTTCAAAACCTGTGACTTTCTTCTGCTGAACACAAAAGATATTTTAAAGAACGTTGGAGTCCAAACAACTGATTTCCATTTTCTATGTCCAACTTATTTCCTCCCTAAAAAAAATCATCTTTTTTACAATATCATCTTTTGTGTTCCATAGAAGAAAGTAAGTCAAGTTCAGAAAGACATGAGGGTGGGTAAATGATGAAAGAATTTTTATTTTAGGGTATAGTTCACCCTTAACTGGGGGCAGTCGTGGCCTAATGGATAGAGAGTCGGACTTGTAACCCAAAGGTCATGGGTTCGAGTCTCAGGTCCGGCAGGGATTGTCGGTGAGGGGAGTGAATGTCCAGCGCTCTCCCCACCCTCAATACCACGACTGAGGTGAGACCCTTGAGCAAGGCACCGTACCCCCAACTGCTCCCCGGGCACCGCAGCAATGGCTGCCCACTGCTCCGGGTGTGTGTTCACTGCTGTGTGTGTGCACTTGGATGGGTTAAATGCAGAGCACAAATTCCGAGTATGGGTCACCATACTTGGCCACATGTCACTTCACTTCACTTCACTTCAATAATTAAAAGAACTGGTGCCGCGTTCATTCCGTAAGTTGAATAGCAAAGGCGTAGGACATACAGCGTAAGCTTTTTGAAGAATACGGAAAGCGGAAGCATGTGCAAGGTGATCATTTGTGTTTATAAAGCATATACAGTTGTATTTTTTTAGAAAATGACTGATCGTTCCGCTAGATAAGACCCTTTTTCCTCGTCTGGTATTGTTTAAAGCCCTTTGAAGCTGCACTGAAACTGTCATTTTGACCTTCAACCGTTTGGAGGCCATTGAAGTCCACTATAAGGAGAATAATCCTGGAATGTTTTCATCAAAAACCTTAATTTCTTTTCAACCGAAGAAAGAAAGACATGAACATCTTGGATGACATGGGGGTGAGTAAATTATCAGGAAAATTTTATTTGAAAGTGGACTAATCCTTTAAACTATGCCACAGCACGTACACACCTCACGCACCGGATGCCGTGTGCAAGGCAGTTGGACATAGTGGTGTATTAGAGGTCAAAAATGATATAAATACTGTTCCGTTTCTCGCAAAAAACGATCGTTTCGTGTCTTACTTAGGACATACATTTTTTGGCTTGTTTTTTTGTCTGTGCATGTTTTTTTTACTCTTATAGATGGAATTCCCATTGACATGCATTATACGACTGACAGACTGCAACGGTTGGAGTTAAAAATCATAATTTGTGTTCTACTGAAGAAACAAAGTCACCTACATCTTGGATGCCCTGGGGGTAAGCAGATAAACATCACATTTTCATTTTTGGGTGAACTATCCCTTTAAAAACATTAAAAAAAAATTTGCAGCCTTTAATCTGACATCATTAAGAAATACAACCAGGCAATAAGCTATTAAAGAATGATATTAAATGTAATGAATATTGATAACTTGATTCTTCCAATTACCCTTGCATAGCTAGACTCTGTGGTTCTGAGACTGGCCTGTAAATCCAGTAACAAACCCTCACTTCAAGTCATTTCCAACCATGACTTGACTCTGACTTGAAAAACATGTCTGTGCCCCTTTATTTAAAAAATTGCTTAATGGGCACATTAGATCTGCACAATTTGGCCTAATAGCATGTGCTGTAATGGCTTTAGTCATTAGAAAATCAAAGGCTAGAAAACCCAAATCATGATCTAACCACTTCCTGTTCTGGTGTTTTCAAAGCAAGTCAACAGGAAGTCAAACTCTGTAAAAAATACCCCCTTGACACTGATGTTAGTTCCCCAAACCATTATAACAAAAGAGAGATGCAGAACAGGTCTGCGATCAGTATACAGGGAAAACTGACTAACTAAGGAAGTTGCTATATGAATTCATACCATGCTGGTATTGTTTTGGGGTTACACTTCATTTCAGTGGTCCACTGTAGACATTCTGTAGCTATATGTCAACTAACTCTCATTACAGTATTAGTAAACTGTTAGTAGACATTTAGGTTAAGGTTCGGATAAGTAGAATAAGTTGACATGTAGTTGCAAAGATGCTTATAGTCAGTAGAATGTCTGTTGGGGAAGCATCAAAATAAAATATTAGCAGATATTAAGCAGTCTACTGATACTCTAATGACTGCTAACTGACATGTAGTTGCAAAGTTATAGTAAGCAGAATGTCTAAAGTGGACCATCGAAATAAAAGTGTAATCTATTTTGGTCTTGATCTCCAGCATGCTTTGAAACACATACTGCTGGCTACAGTGTCTATGAGTGTGCAATCATTTTGAATAATATAATATAATATAATATAATATAATATGGCTCAGGAACAGCTAATTTCATCAGCTAAATAATAAAACAATCTAAAAACAGGGCCAGAACATTATACTTCATTAGCCATTTCATTAATCACCAAGCCTGGAATATGCAGTATTTTCTATTAATGGAAAAGATTATGGGTTCAAATCAACTGAAAATATTAAATGATCAGACTTGTGTCTCACCTTTTCTAGATCTGGAGAAGAGCTTGATGCTGGCAGGGGCTGAGCTGGATGAGGAGCGGAAGATACCACTGAAACTGAGACGGCGGGGAGATTTGGGAGGTGAGTCCTGGTGAGAAGATAATGGACGTGGGAAGACAGTTTTAGGAGATCCTGGACTGGTCCTGGGACAAATAGGGGCTGAAACTGGGGTACAAGGTTGACTGACAGTAGACCTCAAACATGGGCTAGCTGAGTCACTTCTGTCACCCTGTGGGACAAAAGTAAATATTTTCATTAAATGAACTTTTAGAGTTGTTGAAGAGAAAGTAGATTCTAGTTGTGTCCCAAATGACACAATATACACTTATATACACTGATTTATAAGGAAAGTTGTGACAGTTGAGTGTATTACTATAAGTGTCCAATATTCCACACTACGTTTTGTGTATAACATGGTATCTTCAGCTCAAAAACGGACAATCTATATGGAATCTCCTGACACATCAGCTGTATCTGCCCATTAGTTTTGAAGTTTGAGACTTTTGAATCAAGCAGGAATAGAGAGCTTTGCCAAGTCAGAAAAAAAAGTTGTGTATTGATGTGATACCAGGGTGAAACAGGATGAGAATGTTGCTACATCAGCATACTACTTGAAAAGAAAAGCAAGACAAAACCAAAACATTGCACAACACAAGAATTGAGAAGAGATAGGAACATATCAACTCAAGGCTTCAAGTCAAATCAAACCTTATAAACAGTGACCTCAGTTTAAAAATATAACAATTCTGTAATATCACGTGTAATGATTTGTTGTGAAATGACTCATTATTAACTATAAATTAAATTATTAACTATACTTTGTAACTTTGGTGTTTTCTAAAGTTTAGTTAGAGTGTTTGACAAGGAATATCTTTGTAAACGTGTATAAATATTGAAATGTAAATGTATAATTTTGTGAGAATTAAGAAAGTAAAAACTAATGCAAATATAAGTATATTAACTATTTCAAAGTTTAGCTGTTCTGTGTGGCTGATCTTAGTACACAAAGGCACACCTGAAAGCAAGCTATGTTTTCTTATACTTCATTGCACAATGAACAATCAGTTTCAAGTTAAGCCGGCAGTGAGTCTAGTGCCCTAAATAGTTAGTATTTCAAAGTACTGACCTTCAACTCTTTGGCAAACACTTAGATTGTTTATTTGTTAATGTGCCCATTCACTATGTTGCGGTTGCTTCACAGGCTGTTTTCATTGGCCCAGCTTTGTTTGGCCTTTGATTACAAGAGGAAGGGTAGGCGTCACCTTCAAGCTTAGCTCTGAGTGGGTGAGATATAAATATTAGATGTTGTAAAATAATAAAGCGTGAAAATGTCCAAAGTGGGGTGAATCATTTTTATAGACAATGTATATTGGGCACAGTTAGTTTATGCCACAGTTAGTTTGGTATATTTGGCACAGTTAGTATTATATCAACAAGGCAAATAAATATAAAAGCCATTAGCGTTAGCTGTAATATGGTACTAAATAATGCAGAACTAACTGTGCATGGTAAAACCATTTCACTCTGACCTATTACAAATACTGCCATTATATAATTCACTGGCACATTTAAGTGCTGGCATAGTTTTTTTTTTCCTTTACTGTGCAAAATCATCATCCATAGCCACAGAGAAAGCATTTAAATGGTCTGAAATTGAAAGAACAGCATGTGAAAAGAAAGTTTGCCTCGCCTTTTATTCATGAGCAGGTTTGCCTAACGTTTCTGCCCAACTTTTCTAAGCCAATCCAACAACAAAACTAGTATGGGCAGCACACACACCCTCTTTTTTCTTTTTCTTTTTACCTACAAACCTTGTCTTTATTCCTCAAGTACATGTTTGGACAAGTCAGCTCTATTTCTGTGTAATATCATGTAACAATCCACACATAATTCCTTCAAACCGCACATGCAAAGGCTCTGTTCCAAAACCTAGTGACACAGTTTTGCTCTCTACTCTCTCTACATACAACAGCTTTATACAGTAAGGCAGCATGCTGAAATGAAACAAAAGGGAATGATTTGGAATGCTCTACATGGAAAAAAAACTCAACTCAATGGTTCTAAATCAGTCTAAATGTGCAAACATGAAAAACTGGTAAAAGATTGGCATTTTGTGCCTTTTACCTTTTGCAGTTCATCTTTATCTGATCTGTCAGTCTCTCCGTCCATAAGAGAGGATGCAAATGTGCTCAAATCCTGTTAAAAGACAAAAGGAATTATGATAAAAGCCAAACAATATGACTCAAAACGTGAATAACAGTCTTTTAAAGAGACAAATTTATACGTTGATATCACACATTTTTAAAAGCATAACAGAATCAAGATGATTTAGCAATCATTAACCTCATTATTCTTTAAGAAGGTGCTGTTAAATAATGTACAAAATTAGGATTAAACAGA
This sequence comes from Anabarilius grahami, assembly GCA_003731715.1. Classification (NCBI taxonomy): domain Eukaryota; kingdom Metazoa; phylum Chordata; class Actinopteri; order Cypriniformes; family Xenocyprididae; genus Anabarilius; species Anabarilius grahami. The sequence continues at coordinate 2,353,969 of RJVU01064619.1, forward strand.
CATTTAATATGTAATTTATCACTATGTAAGTGAGACGCTCGGCAAGCAAACATTACTCTGCCAGACATTTCTTATCCTCATAAAGAAAAACAAAATGGACTCTCTAATCTCATATTCAATGGAGGCAGACTTGGAACAGGATCAGACATTGGTTGGTTTTTTAGCATCATGCCTTTGTTGGGGGGCCTGAAAAAACATCACTTTGGGGGGTCATGTCAAAGTTTAGACATGTTTTAGGCAACTGTTCAACATTTATACAACTTTCTTAAAAGAGTATATCTTTCTAAACAAAGAGTAGCTCAAACACATTTGGTTTTAGACGTCTCACTTTCACAAAAGAATGACCTAATGCATTTCAAACAATGTACACAAAGATGTATAATGGCACTAAAATATATGCTGCATTCATACCAAGAATGATTTAACTAGGAAAACTGAGAAACCTATATGCAAATAGTTTTGCATACAGAAGCAACAATCATTCAAATTCACAATGGTACAAAAAAATACTGAAGTACTAAAGAAATTAAGCTAATTATTTGACTGTAATAACCAGTGTTTGGCATAACACATTACAAGTAGTGCGAGTTAGTAATCAGATTACTTTTTTCAAGTAACTAGTAAAGTAATGCATTACTTTAACATTTACAAGAAAATATCTGAATTAGTTTTTCAAATAAGTAACAATTTACTTTGTTTTCCCATTTATTATTTATAGACTTCTTTCTTTACTGAAGTCCTCAACATGACATCAATGAAAGATGCATAATGTATTTACATAATGAATATACTGGAATAGCAGAACACTACTGCACCAAATGATGAACTGTTTTTACACTACATACCACTGTAGTTATCATAGTCAAAATACGCCTCTGACAATTCCAGAATATTACTTTTCAGACTATGTCTGAAGAGTTCTACTCATGGATATTCATTAATGAGCACTATTACTAATGTTTTTATACTGGTGCCATGGATTTTATAGTTTTGTCTTAAGACCAAGATTTTCAACCCCCTCCCAAACTGCAGCATTTGAACAGAGAGTCCTTTATGAGCAGAGCCTGGACACACCTCTCATATGGACAGAGATGTTATGAATATGAAGGCAGATGAATAAATGGAAATACCTCATCTTAAAGCACTGGTCATTGTTGTAAAAACAAACAACCAAACAAAAGAGCTATAGTTTGTTTTTCCCAAAGGGACTTTTCATACAAACATGAAGTGATCTTTAGGCTACAGTAAAGAATCTACAAGGTAGGAATGGAACTGAAAACTGTGTTGTTTCAATAAATAAATAAATAAATAATCAGTATGCTAATCTACTACAAAAGTGTTTAAACTATTTTCCCTAAACCGAAACTAATTGTAAGGTAGAGCAGGCAGCTCATTGTTTTTTTGTTACTCTTAAATTAGGTTGACACTGATAGCTCATCTTTGGATGGTGTCAAAAGAAGACCTTTGCTTTATGGACCACAAACAAACATTTAAGGCCTACAAGATATGTTATTTACAAGAGAGAGAGAGAGTGAGTGAGAGAGAGCAATCAATCATAATGGGTGTTTTGCAAATGAGAAACAGAGAACTTTAGCCATTCTGCAGCACTGGAAAGTTTTTTGCAGAATGTTCAGATGAACAGGTCAAGTGTTATGTTTGTTGGCTATGACAGCAAAAACAAATCTTTAAAGAGAAGGACATTTTAAAGAAACAATTCATTCACAAATCACCTCAGTCAGTATTTACTCCTGCACATGTTGTACCAAACCTGTGTGCTGTTATTTACTTTGTGAAACACAAAAGGTTAAGCTTAAAGTTGTCATGAAATAGAAATTCACCCTATTTCTTAATGCACATGTTTCATTTTTAAAAAGGTTTTTGATCTTGTAATGTCATAACTGGGCCTTGTGGTGAAAATGACATTTCCAATCATTTCATATACAATCATATATTTTACAACAAGGAAGAAAATATCTGTTGCTACTTCCTTTTCATCTCTACTATAAAAGGAGTCATTTTTACACAGCTCTTTTTCATTAATGAAAGTTTACTGTTATTATGTCTGTCAAATTCTAAAAAAAATGTCCATAAAGATAGTCCATAGAACTTCTGTAATATTGTAAAGCTTCTGTAGCTATACTACAGCTTTGTGTGAGGAACAGAAAAAAAAGACAAGTCATTAACATTATTCTATCTGTCAAATCTTTCATTTGTGTTTGAGTTTAAATTAAAAAATGGTGCATCAGTGTTGCAGGTTTGACATCACTGAAGCCAAAACACCATTGATTCTCTCATTTCTCATGACCAAGCATGAAAAACTAGATTAAACAGTTAAAGGATTAGTCCACTTTTAAATAAAATTTTCCTGATAATTTACTCACCCCATGTCATCCAAGATGTTCATGTCATTCTTTCTTCAGTCGAAAAGAAATTAAGGTTTTTGAGGAAAACATTCCAGGATTATTCTCCTTATAGTGGACTTCAGTGGACTCCAAACGGTTGAAGGTCAAAATGACAGTTTCAGTGCAGCTTCAAAGGGCTTTAAACAATACCAGACGAGGAATAAGGGTCTTATCTAGCGAAACGATCGGTCATTTTTGAAAAAAATACAACTGTATGTTCAACTTACAGAAACGAATGCGGCGCCAGTTCCGTTTTTTTCCGTAAGTTGAATAGGGAAGGCGTAGGACATACGGCGTAAGCTTTTTGAAGAATGCGAAAAGTGGAAGCACGCGCAAGGCGATCATCTGTTTATATAAAACATATACAGTTGTATTTTTTTCTGAAAATGACCGATCGTTTCGCTAGATAAGACCCTTATTCCTCCATACGCAGTATGTCCTACGCCTTCCCTATTCAACTTACGGAAAAAAACGGAACTGGCGCCGCATTCGTTACGTAAGTTGAATATACAGTTGTATTTTTTCCGAAAATGACAGATCGTTTCGCTAGATAAGACCCTTATTCCTCGTCTGGTATCGTTTAAAGCCCTTTGAAGCTGCACTGAAACTGTCATTTTGACCTTCAACCGTTTGGAGTCCATTGAAGTCCACTATAAGGAGAATAATCCTGGAATGTTTTCATCAAAAACCTTCTTTTCGACTGAAGAAAGAAAGACACGAACATCTTGGATGACATGGGGGTGAGTAAATTATCAGGACATTTTTATTTAAAAGTGGACTAATCCTTTAATTTTTTCTTTTTGAGTTGTATACCACTGATCACAAAGAAAAACCTGGGAAAAGAGCTGTGTAAAGATTCTTTAAAAATTCTCGTGTTCCACTGAAAAAAAAAATCATATATGGATCATGAGGGGCAGTAAATAAAGATTTACTGAATCTTTATATTTATAAAGAAATAAAGAATCTTCATTCTTATAAACTTATTTCTAAGCAGCAGGGTGCCTGATAAAATTACTGCGAGATATGAGCAGGAGATGAACCCTTTGAAAACCTGAGAGATCTACAAAGCATGCTAAGAGAAAACACTTGGCTATATAATGAATGCAGGGTGCCATAGCTTCAGCATTGAACTTAATATCTCTAAGACAGACAGAATATCACTGTCATAACTTTTCCTTATCTTTGTTTTGAGTAGATGCCATTGAATGGCATTCCATAAAGGAATAATATACAGACCTGGCCTTCGTGATGTTAATTAAACAGGCAGAGCTCTCTTTTCTGCATGTAACGCTATGATGAGTCACGGCTCAGCCGAGCACTCTCTCTTACAGCTGTTTCCCTCACTTCCTCTTTCAGCTTTCTAAACAGCCAGGCTCATGGAACAGCATGGCGTGCCAAACCATTTACAATTTAAGCCTACAAGCGTACATTTCGAGCAATTCTCTTGAAAACGTAAGCGATACACCAGCGCGCGCGTTCTGTTTTGTTGTCGTACGCAAACAAACGTAGGCCTGTTCAACCAAAGCTTGCACACGCGTTCATGTTTGCGACACGAGTTCGCATCGGGGCGGGGGAGGGTTTGCATGCAACTCATGTTTTGACAGCTCTGGATAGCTAAAGCAGAACTGATTTCATACAAAAAAAAATCTACTTTTATACTGCGCACGATTGTAGTAAGATAAATAGTATTAAAGCAATTAAAAGCGTATACATTTAGCTTAATAAGTTTCAATAACTTATTAGGTAACATGTAACATAAAGACGTTCTGTTTAAAATGTGAACAATGAGAACACACAATGTACTTTAAAGACAGTAAATGTATTCCAGCCGCCTACGCAGCACGCACGCGGAATTGTCAACACTTTAGGAAGCAATAAAGTTACAAAATATATGCTGCAAAATATATAACTCACTGGCATGTTTAGGCGCAGAGATCGCTTTTTCTTTGAGGATTTCTTAGTACATTCCTTTTTCTTGGAGTCCATCACTGTACTTCCCATTTTTCTGCAGTCATAATTCTTCTCTTAATATTTAGGGGGAAACGCTCTCCACTCGCGAATTTATTCACTCCAGTTTACCGATAAGTCGTCGTCCGTAATGTGGATTTTGCAGAAGCTCGACTTAAAATGAGCACATCCCCACACTTCAGTTCCTTATCAGTGTCACCGCGCCGTGGAGGACATCCGCATTCAACTCCGCTTCTGTCATGGGTTCGATTCCCGCACTGAGCAGGCGATTCGCCCGGAGCTGCGCACACCCTTCTCCTGCATGGCGAAGAGCTGCAAAGTCGTAGCAGAATACACTGTTACAGAGAAGTGAGTTTTATTTACCTCAGCCAGACATTATCTCAGAAGTTTGACACCTGCAACCTGAGTGTCAAACTGGTGTCAGAAGATGACGGAGTTCCACTGACAGTGTCGCTTTCCATCGATTCATTCATTCAACTAGCTACAAAAAAGTCATGACAAAATGATTAAATATTTACAAAAACCTCCCGTATTAATTCAGGCTTATCTATAGCCTATGTATTTTTAATATTAGGTCTACTATAAAGAACAAAAGGAAGGAAAGAGAAACTTCTGATCGCTATCTCAGCAATCGTTCTTAAAGAGATAGTTCACCCAAAAATGTAAAATCTCTCATAGACTAATTTATTCACCCTCATGTCGTTTCGAACCTGTATGACCTTTTTGTGTAACAAAAGATATTTTATGTCTCAGAAAATTAATTGTCATCATTTACTCACCCTCATTTTGTTTCAAACCTGCATTATTAGGCTATTTAGACGATTGTTGGTAACCAGTGTCTGCACTCAGTGTTTAAACCAAATGATTCTCTAGCAAGATCCATACTCATCATATCAAGGCAAAGACAGGCTAATAAGAGAAAATTCACATTTATTAATGTATCTTGATTTATGTTGTGTAAAGTTCACAGAGTTGACATGCTCCACTCATCCTAGTTACCGATGGTAAAGTACATTTTAGGCTTAATAGACACCAAATCTGGTCTTCAAATATAAACAATGTCTGTAGTTCAATATAAATAAAGTTTTATTATAGAAGAATAGCCATTTGTGGAGTTGCATAATACACTCTCTAGGGGGCGCTACTGCACTGCACCGTAAGCGACACACACCACTTCCTATATCAGTATATCTTTTGTTTCATCATCTAACAAATTTTCTTTTGTGAAACACCAAAAGATAAGGAAAAAAGTGAAAAATAGCATGTATTTTAAAGACATAGCCTACCTAATAAGAGATTTTTCCTCATAAAAAACTACAATAAGGTTTTTTTGTTTTTTCTTGGAAAACCAGTGAATGGTTAACAAGAAATTATTAGATTATGTTAACTTAAATTGTTTTGTGGTCAGACTCAGTAAGTTTTAGAGATCTGAAAGTCCCATGGAGTCGACATGCATAATGTTGACAATAAAAGGCAATTTTGCAGTATTTTTTTAATAAACTTAAAAATGATGATATTGCATTTGAATATAGAGGCTGGACATCTGCTCAGCACTTTCTCAGATTTATTAATATTTAGATCTGGTGATTCGGGAGGCCTTCGGAGGTGTCTGATTTCGTCCTGTCGTTTATATTTGTGTAGTAGTGTCTGTGGAGACGTTATCATCCTGGAATACGGGATCATCATAATGGAGCAGTGTCTGAATGATGGGGTGCAGCTGGTCCTGCAAAATAGACTCATATTGCTTGGCTGTAATATGACCCTGTAGAGCAATCATCAGACCTAATGACTGCTGTGTCATTATAGATCCTCTGCTAGGATTAATACCTGGAAGCAGATTGAAGGGATTGTTTAGATGTGCAACACATTTGCTTTAAAAAAAATCACATAAATCACATTTTAAGGGCTGAAACCAGTTTGATAATTATTACATTTCTGAATTGTTTTCCTGTGTCTGAGGATATGCTAGATTGATCAGTCAATTCAGTCTTCCTTATGGATCCAAATGTAGCGCAAACTGAATTTAGTGCACTCAGACAATGTCTCTTATGTTTCATATCCCATGGAGTGATAATTTCTTCTAGTTCATTATTATGTAATATTGCCCTTCAGAGCACCGTGTCTGTGTTGATGTGCAGTTCATTTGATTTTCTGCAGCCAGTCGTGTAAAATTGAGTATCTGTCAACAGGCTCAAGTTTCCACTCTTACTCTCTCTCAATTCTATTCATGTAAACGCATGTAAAGATCTATCTATCTATCTATCTATCTATCTATCTATCTATCTATCTATCTATCTATCTATCTATCTATCTATCTATCTATCTATCTATCTATCTATCATTTTAGGAAAGCCCTGCATCATCAAGTGTAGACTTTAATTTTGGATATAATTTGTCATACCTGAAACCCCTACGTTGTGTTTTGGACATTTTTGACCCAGAGAGGATTTTCTTTTCCCCCGAAAATGCTAGTTATGTTATCACATTGGACTAAAACTACTGACTTTGCTCACACAGGGTATAACAACTTCCCAAAATTTTTTAATAATATTAAGCAATAATAATAGCTAATAACAATTTAAAAAAAAAATCACATTTGATACACTTGTGGAGTTCCCAGTCAAAAATGACAAAAAATTGCTTATAAATCTCTCGTTATGCTATGTTATTGCCAAATACTGGATTCAATCTTTTTATCAACTTGTTCCCTTTCTTTTTGGATCTGATTGATCATAGCCTAGGTCTCATTGATCTGTGCTTATGAATAATTTTTTTAGGGGAATAAGCTTTAGTAACCTTTTGTAACTTAAAAACAGGTGCATAAGCACAGATCAATGAGGCCTGCGATCAGTCATTTCCAAAAAGAAATACAAAACCTGTGCTAATTGAAAGGAAACAAGTTGGTGATAATATGACAGAATTACAAGCAATTTAAAAGTACAGTCTTTTTTTTCATCTTTTTTTTAACCAGGAAAACCAAATTCGGTAAAGGATTTTTTTCAACACAGCACAACTGTTAATGATAAATGACTATTGTGATGTTTAACGTAAAAATAAATTTTTCAAATTTTTTGTCAAACTCTCTAAATTATTTCTGTTTACCAGCAGGTGACGCCTTTTATTAATGATTCCACTGTAACCCAATGAGGCTTTGTCTTAAAGGTGCAATATGTAATATTTTTGCAGTAAAATATCCAAAAACCATTAGGCCAGTGTTATATATTTTGTTCACTTGAGTACTTACAATATCCCAAATATTTCCAACTATTTGTAAATCGTGAGAATATTGCAATTTTAACCAAGGCTCCGGGACGTGTGAGGAGTCGCCTGTCAATGGCGTCACACCCGCGTTAACCCTCGGTCTGCCTCGGTTTCCGGTTTTATTTTGTAGAAACCATGGAAACACCAAAGACGCTTTAAAATATTACACTTTTTAATAGACAAGGGAACAACTGTTTTGATATATTTATAGACAGAAAATGAATTGTTGTTATATAGCTCAACACGTTTAGTCTTATTGTTTAAATCAATTTTCTTGATTTTTTTCGAGTACCATGCTTTACCATGCCTCCGAGAAAAACACATTTGTCAAATAGCTAACATAGCATAATCAGATGCAGCTTTATTTTTAATAACAGTAATACATAATTTTCTCCATCATACAGTATGTTTTAAAATTAATTGCATGTCATTTATCAATACAAGCCATCCAGCATTTAATATGATATTCTAAAATCGATCTATCTTACTGCAGTGTGTAACAGTGTCTCACAGCAGCCGCCGAGCGAACGCACAGAGTAACGTTATAACATTTTCAACACACTCAAATGTATCTTAATATGATAAACAGAGCTGCGTTACCTCATACTCATGACCGGAAATGCCGAAGCGGCGCTGGCGACTGTGTCACAACAAAGACACAAGACGTGTCACTCCTATTGTTTTGAATGGGAGAAAAAACGCGCAACATGGCGGAATAAGTCCCGCCTTCTAAACAAGAGCCAATCGCCGACTGGTAAAGTCATCGCGTCACTGCAGTGGCCGTTAGAAGCTCCGGTTTCAATAGAAACAGTCAGACGCGCGCCTCCGAAAAGAGGCACAAGAGATGCGCATTTAGGTCTGCGCATGCGCATTAACTTGATCCAGCCTAAAGGCCCTTTCACACTGAGGTGAAAAAGCGAGGTGAATCGCGGAAGAACGGACCTTTCACACCAAACGCGAAACTACTGATCGTCTTCTGCTAATTCATACCTGCACGCTAGGTGGCGCCGATCAACAATGCATTTGTCCTCATGTAAGTTATGTCTCTCGTATATGGCTTTAACATCGTCTGTTGCATAATATACAGTGTTAAATTAAGATGAATAAAGTTTGGTACTACATTAGAAACACACGCTATCTATTATGCTTAAAAGAATACATCTAAAATATAATTAGAGGTACAATTAGCATCAAGCTACATTTCAAAATTTATGATTATTAATGTCTTTGCTCAAAACGCACTTTAAACCATCATCGAGTTATTGTAATAACTTCTGACATGATCTAAAGTGGGATTTCCGTTTCATCGCGGAGTGACGGGGAAAAAAATCGACACACAGGTCGAAAAAAAAATCCTCGCTTTTTTTCGCGTTGCCAATGTTCGCGCCCGGTGTGAATGACCTCATAGGGATATATTGTTTCGATTCAAGAGCGTCATCGCAGTGAACATTCACGCCGAATTTTGCGTTCAGTGTGAAAGGGCCTTAAAAAAGACAATTTTTTGTCATGATTCGAGCGTTTAGAAACAAAATTTATGAGACAGTTATTGTCAGATTTCATTGATTTCAAATATGAAATTGAATCGAAAGCTTGGCAAACAGCTTTGGAGAACTTGATGTTTCCCCATTCAAAGAGATAGGAGCTGCACTTGCATGCCCGAGAGGCGTTTCAAAGATGGCCGCCGAGTGAAATGACTCGTCTTAAAGGGACTTTGGTCATAATAAAAGTTCCGCTGCTCGTGAGGCGTGTGTTGCGCAATCGCTCCAGCGGCATCGTTCAGCTTCCACAACACTGGGTCCTGCTCTGCTTCATATTACATTGAGATGGAGACCACATGTCCCCAGATTCCGCTCTAAAATTTGGCGTCATCAAACTACGCCTTTGTTTTGAATAGGCTTCTAGCGGACAAAATTATTACATATTGTACCTTTAATTAAGGAAAGCAAAAGGATCATCCTTTATTATTTGCAGGGTCGTCAGCTTAAAGTTGCACATAAAGAACTTAATTGAGCTTATTGTTATAGGACCTCAGTTTGTAACTTATACTGTGTTGTAAATGATCCACATGACACAGGCTACCGTTAACAACTGTATTTTGTTTTTATTCACCTCTGTCATTCTCCAAACATTGGTCTTAAAGTAACATAAACCCAGACCATTACATCTTTCTTCTCAGATACGGTACATTATGATCTAACATTCTGTGTTTGACTGATCTTCAGATGGCCTTTCTTTGAGGCAGAAAAGCAGCCTGAAACCAAATGCTTCCACCATGACTGACAGTCAGCCAGCATAAGGTATGTTTGGTCCGAGGTTTTGGTTTTGATCATTTTCATATATGATTTCTGGCACTGGCCAAACAGCCTTACTTTATTCTGTTCAGTTCCGCACATTGTTCCAGTTAAATCAGCTCTCAAAATGAAATTGGTGGGACAACCTGATGTGAATAAATTGCCTAGGGTTTGAAATTTATATAAACTGGAAGATTATTTTTTGGACAGTGCAGCAACTGACAACAAGTTGCTTGACTGTAAACCTCATCCTAGACTGCAGTCTCAGTAACATAAAATTCTTCTTTTGATGTTGTTTAAATCTGTGCATCTATAAAGGCATGTGATGCAATTTTAAAAGTATAGTGGAAGATTTTAACCACATTTCTGTTGATTCAAATGTAGTATAAATTAGTACAACTGCAATATACACCAATCAGGCATAACATTATGACCACTTTCCTGCCAAAACAGCCCTGACCCGTCGAGGCATGGACTCCACCGGGCAGTCGTGGCCTAATGGATAGAGAGTCGGACTTGTAACCCAAAGGTCATGGGTTCGAGTCTCAGGTCCGGCAGGGATTGTCGGTGAGGGGAGTGAATGTCCAGCGCTCTCCCCACCCTCAATACCATGACTGAGGTGAGACCCTTGAGCAAGGCACCGTACCCCCAACTGCTCCCCGGGCGCCGCAGCAATGGCTGCCCACTGCTCCGGGCGTGTGTTCACGGTGTGTGTGTTCATTGCTGTGTGTGTGCACTTGGATGGGTTAAATGCAGAGCACAAATTCCGAGTATGGGTCACCATACTTGGCCACATGTCACGTCACTTCACTTCACTTCACTAGACCCCTGAAGGTGTGCTGTGGTATCTGGCACCAAGATGTTAGCAGCAGATCCTTTAAGTCCTGTGAGTTGCGAGGTGGGGCCTCCATGGATCGTACTTGTTTGTTCAGTACATCCCACAGATGCTCATTTTACATCCACGTGATGTAAAAGAAAACGTGATTCATCAGACCAGGCCACCTTCTTCCATTGCTCCATGGTCCAGTTCTGATGCTCACGTGTTGGCACTTTTGGCAGTGGACATGGGTCAGCATGGGCACCCTGACTGGTCTGCAGCTATGCAGCCCCATACGCAACAAACTGCGATGCACTGTGTATTCTGACACCTTTCTATCAGAACCAGCATTAACTTCTTGAGCAATTTGAGCTACAGGAGCTCATCTGTTGGATCGGACCACACGGGCCAGCCTTCATTCCCCACGTGAATCAATGAGCCTTGGCCGCCCATGACCCTGTCGCCGGTTCACCACTGTTCCTTCCTTGGACCACTTTTGATAGATACTGACCACTGCAGACCGGGAACACCCCACAAGAGCTGCAGTTTTGGAGATGCTCTGACCCAGTCATCTAGCCATCACAATTTGGCCCTTCTCAAACTCGCATTTTTCCTGCTTCCAACACATCAACTCTCAGGACAAAATGTTCACTTACTGCCTAATATATCCCACCCACTAGGAGCCGTGATGAAGAGATAAACAGTGTTATTCACTTCACAGGGGTCATAATGTTATGACTGATTGGATTAATTGTTATATATTAGTATGTTGTTAGTGATGGTTTTCAAAAAACAAACCTTTTTTTTTTTTTAGCACACACACACACACCCACACATTCGTTTTTGTGAATTGTGGGGACATTCCATTGGCGTAATGGTTTTTATATTTTACAAACTGTATTTTCTATCCCCCTACCCCTAAACCTACCCATCACAGGAAACTGTGCACACTTTTACTTTCTCACAAAAAACTCATTCTGTATGATTTATAAGCCTTTTGAAAAGTGGGGACATGGGGTATGTCCTCATAAGTCACCTCTTTTTGTAATGCCTGTCATTATACACATTTGTGTCCTGATATGTCACAAAACCGTGCACACACACACACACACACTTTATATTCAATTTAAATTCAACTTAAATTTAGGCCAAAATATTTTTTGAGTGGTCATTTTATATGCCATTCAGACTGTCTTCCTGCCTAAATGGGCAGTTCCTGGCCAGAATAAGCTGTAATCCATGGCCTAACATTATGGTAATAGAAAATATAATGGAAAGGGGTGGGACTTATTTTAAAACTTAACTTTTTAAAAAGACTGACCTTTGTATTGGGGTTTACATACTTTAACACCACTATTTAAATGCACATATTATATCCATTTGTTGATGTTGATATTAAAAACAAGCTAATTAAAACAATAATCAAAAGTACCATATTAGTAATGACAAAAAAAAAGAAGTGAAAACCGTGTCAAACAAAGACTATAATATAGGACATGATATAAGACTAGCTCAGCACTGTCAGATCAGGGTGTGTCAGCGTAACGAGAGTGTCCCACTCATCTATTTAACATGGGGTTACCATGGCTATGCAATACAAACTCATACTCTTGACATGGACCTTGTTATGGCTGAAGAACATTGTGTGCGAGTCAGAATAACACGATTCCCCCTCCCAAATGCTACCAGAGGCCTCAGGGGTGTGCTGTGGTGTCTTGCTGCATCCCAGGAAGCAAGAGGGTCTTTTAACATCATATACATACGACCCCCTCCCTGAAAATTAAG
>RJVU01064619.1:2366555-2403856 GCA_003731715.1 Anabarilius grahami
ATATATATATATTTTTTATTTCAGCTAGTTGCAACATTTCTCATTTTCATTTAGCTGATGTACTAGAATAACTAAAACTGAAATAATAATTAAAAAAAGACAAACAGAAACCACAATAAAAAACAATTTAAAATATTGATAAAAAACATAACAGTATCTCAATAAAACTGCAACACATTACCAGAAGAAAAATAAGTTGTGCATCAATTAATGATGTAAAATATTTTATTATTTTTTTTGTAAATGTAAATTCAATTCCTCAAATACCAAACCCTATATCGCTCTGTGTACTTCAAAAAAGCTTCAGTTTCCAAAACAATTTAGACTACTATACAGAGCAAAAAAGAAAAAAAGGAAAAGAAAAAAAAAAAACACTAGGAAATTGATGTATTTTACAAGACAAGGAAAATATCCATGAAACAATTTTGTTACAGCTGTTCATTGAGAAAAAATATATACAACTGACTCTTTTGAAAAAATTCATGCCCAGTACAATACAAAGTCTAAACTGTCCATTTTTCAACGTGAAATTGTGCACACAGAAACTCCCAAATTGAAATAACAAGGCATGTGAAATGTGAAAACAGTTTTTGGCTACAAAATGAATAGCGCTCTCTGAACAGATGCTTCACTTCAATCAATAAAACTAATACAGGCATATGTTTTTCATATGTACACATTTTTTAGAGAGTTACGCTGGCCCTTCCTCCCACCGATTCCTGCTCATAATACAACGACTTCTCTTTCACACGCAACGACGTTGCATGTTTATAAAATCCACACGACAGCCTTTATAAAAAAATGAGCATGATCTACTTGTGCCTGTTCAGGTTACGCTTGTGATCTCATAATCGGTTTGTGAGGTTTAAAGTTCATTTCACAGTTATCCCTATATCTACAATCCCACCTGATTTACTAGAATGTCACTTGTTTCGAATTCTGTGTCGCTGCTATCCGTAACATAAAATGGAACAAATTGAAATGAAAACCAACAAAATGGTCAGCAATAATGAATAAACCACAAAGTCACTACAAATACCACATCCTAAGCACAGAGAAAATACTTTCTTGTGAAAATCACTTTTGTAATTCTGTACAGTTTCGTAATTACACGTGTACACGTGGTATCGTGATGTGTCTTTGTTAAATAATTCTGAAAAGGAAAAGAAAGGAGAAAAAAGCAAAACAAAACGGAACAAGCACATCTAAAATATCTGAATACCGATATGAATAAGGTAGTATTTGGTCAATCATTCCGATATTTCTCTATATTTACACGGTATTTACAGATGTAACAGAATCTCAAACTGCGTGCAAGAATCGCAGTCGGGCATCCTTTTTATCGGCATAAAACCGCTTTTAAAAATAGGCCCATTCATTCACTCACACAGTAATAAATACAAAACACCTTTATTTTCTTACACTAAACAATGAGAGGATATCTAGGATAAAACTGACTCATGGAATCAAGTATTTTTGAGTTTTTTCGTGAGTTTGTTTTCTATTTCTTTTTTTTCTCTTTTTCTTTTTTTTTTAGTGCAACATGTTTTTCCCTTTGCGGAAGTCAATTCCGTACATTCTCCATTCAGTGATGTTCTACATTGATTTCTACGGTACAGATCACGTCATACAGATGGGCCTGCCCTCTCCATCGACCTATAAGGCATACCCGGCACAGTGCTCTCGCTCATTCTCCGTCCTCATTCGCTGGTGAAATCTGTCCCGTGTGACGCACACGCATTTGAGCTGACAACCAAACCAAGCTAAACGCTCACTCACACACACACACACACGCACACACACATAGACTCATGGCACATGCACATAACGGAACCTTTTCCTTTCAAGTCAAGAAAATGAAACAAATGGCTCTCACACAATGCTGTATTCTAGCGTTGTGTTTTCCTCTTAGTTTTGCACGTTTAAAAATGATCTAAAACAACTTCCAGGATTGGCTGTTTCCTTTTCTTTCTTTTATGTCTCCCTCTGGTAAATTGGCACCTCAAGAGTTGTTGCTGTCACTCCTGTTCAGTTTATCCACTTGCGGCAGTTGGCGGCTCCACAGTGACATGGGATCTTGCTCCGATCTTCAACCGGGGTGAGCTTGTAATCATAGCAGAGCTGAAACAAAATCATTCAAAGGTGGTTCAAATCTCAAATCATAAGCTCTGCGGATAGTTCTTATGAGAACAGACACTCCAAAAATTGTCCCTTATTCAGTATTTCATCATATGATCAAGAAAAGCATTATAACCAGACACGTGGTGCAGTCGAGAGCACTTTCTGACTTTTAAAGGGTCGTTTCAGGTGTCTAAATAAACAGTCACAGTAAAATATGTAGGTATGCACCAACATTCTGGCCGGTACTGATGTTTAAAGGGTTAGTTCACCCAAAAATGAAAATTCTGTCATTAATTACTCTCCCTCATGTCTTTCCAAACCCATAAAACCTTCATTCATCTTTGGAACACAACTTAAGATATTTTTGATAAAATCCGATGGCTCAGCGAGGCCTCCATTGCCAGCAAGATAATTAACACTTTCAGATGCCCAGAAAGCTACTAAAGATATATTTAAAACAGTTCATGTGACTACTCGCAATATGACATTTTCCCCAAATCGTGCAGCCCTACTTTTTTCTAGTGATGGGTGATTTCAAAACACTGCTTCATGAAGCTTCGAAGCTTTACGAATCTTTAGTTTAAATCAGTGGTTCGGAGCGTGTATTCAAAATGTGTTTCGAAATTTCAATGGTTCACCCCTGGGGTGGCGTGACTTTGGCAGTTTGATACACGTTACGAACCACTGATTCGAAACAAAAGATTCATAAAGCTTCGAAGCTTCATGAAGCAGTGATCGCCCATCACTAGATATTGTTGAATAAAGTCATTATTTAGTTTTTTTGGCGGACAAAAAGTATTCTTGTCACTTCATAACATTGAGGTTGAACCACTGTAGTCACTGTAGTCATGAACAATTAAATATCCCTTATCAGCTGATACCTAAACAAAAAATTCTATAATATCAGCCGATAACCGATTTGGTATCTCTAAAAGTATGCCAGATTGCAATGGTCTGCTGCATCCTGCCCTGCAAGATTGTTGTGCATTGCAAAGTTGTTTTTTGGGCATGTTTCCACAGTTTATTTAGGGTGCATGAAAATAAATGACACACTTGTACAGTCTTACCTCTTCTCCCCTCTCAATCCTGCGGGCGGCACTGATGATAATCTTGTAGCCCCGCTCAAACGTCACAACCTCAGCCACACAATTTGGTGAGCATGAATGATTGATGTATCTACGGGAAACATCCAATTAAAATGAATTATAACTTCATTTCTACTTGCATCCAAGAGCACGCTTTGAACTTTCCAACAGCAATTTATGTCAAACACTTTAACACTTTAAGGAAAAAATGTAATTTAAATATCAGAGAAAAGCAATGGCACACTTAGTTTATACGGAATTTAAAACTTTAAGTGGATTTGTTCTGATATACACTACCGTTTAAAAGTTTGGAGGCAGTACAGTGTTTCTGGAGCATCAAATCAGCATATTAGAGTGATTTCTGAAGGATCATGTTAGGGCTGCCCCCTAATAGTCGAATAACCGTTAGTCGACTTGAAGAGGCTTGGTCGACCAAGATTTTATTAGTGGGTTAGTTGCAGAAAAAAGAAAAAGAAAAAAAACTCCACAGGAAGTGCCAAGGTCACGCATTCCTTGAGGGAGAGATCGTTAACGGCAGGAAATCCAAACATTCGCCTATGATTCATCGACCTCAAATATGGCTTATCACTTGAAACATGTAAGTAGTAGCAACTTTACAAGTCCGTTCGCTCTAATGTTAGCCTAGTCCTAGATAAATGTGCGGTATTTTTTGGCGCATATCCAAATAATATGCAGTAAACACGCTCTACACACATAGCTTGCGATCACCGCATTTAAATTAAGAGTAATGTATAGATAAGAGTGATGCAAAATGTAACGGGTCTACTTTTATTTCTGTAAACTCACAATAACAGCAAAACGTTGTGCTTTTATAAAACAATGAAAGCAATCAGGATGCGATTTCTGCTCTCGGTCTCAGTGAACTTGAGCACGTAACAAACATGAACCGAGCCAAATCAAAAGGAAAATAAATATTCTCAGATTATGCAATCCATATGAAACTTGCATATATGCGCGTCCACTACTGTGGAGATGACGAGTCAGCATCGTTGACTTGATCTCTGCAGCCGAAAACAGAGAAAACATTATCAGTAAATTATTGAAATGTTTAGAAAGTTTCCTTGCCGTTTTTTCACGACACATAATCGTTACGTTTGCCAGTGCGCTGAGGCAAGCTTTATGCGAGTTTGAGCGCTGATTAGGCTAATTACATAGAAGATTAAAGGCTCATTATTATGATTTATGGCTTATTAATATAAATGTGCGATTAGTCGACTAATGGCTTAAATGAACGACTACTGGTCGACTAGAAAAATCTTTAGTCGAGGGCAGCCCTAGATCATGTGACACTGAAGACTGAATGATGCTGAAACTTCAGCTTTGCATCACATGAATAAATTACATTTTTAAATATATTAAAACAGAAAGCAGTTATTTTAAATGGTAATAAATGTTACCGTTTTTACTGTATTTTTGATCAAATAAATGCAGCTTTAGTGAGCATAAGAGACTTCTTTCAAAATCCCCCAAACTTTTGAATATTAGTGCCTCAAATAGTAATCCTAAAACAGCAATGTTAAACATTGGGTTCACAGGTGTTCAGAACTGTTCTCAGAATTGTGCAAAATACAGAAAATGACAGTAATATATCAGATTTGACATTGCCCATAATGAATCATCAAGTAATGTACATATATGACAGCTGACTTGACACATAAAGTTAATTTTTTACCTTGCTGGGCTTCCAGAGTGGGTTGCGTCAATAACTCGCTCGCTGTCGATGCGGAACATATATGCTGGGCAGTTCTGTTGGAGAAATCCACACAGATTTAGACAAACGCATTTGACAGCATGTCAAGGTAACATTATTCCCAGCACTTTTTCCTCAGTGGTTGAGCAAGTGTTACCTTAGCTTTGTACAGCAGCTCTTTTCTCATGGCCACCTCAGAGCGCAGAATATCCCCCATGTATTCAATCACCATGGTCTGCTTCTCAATGTCACGCGCTGCAAACAGCCCAAGACCCTGCAGACACAAGATGCATTAGACATGCATCCACACCCAAGGCTAGAGATCACACACAAACACAAACACGCACACACACACGTTCGTTTTTGTGAATTGTGGGGACATTCCATAGGCGTAATGGTTTTTATACTGTACAAACCGTATTTTCTATCCCCCTACACTACCCCTACCCCTAAACCTACCCATCACAGGAAACTGTGCACACTTTTACTTTCTCACAAAAACTCATTCTGTATGATTTATAAGCCTTTTGAAAAGTGGGGACATGGAGTAATGTCCTCATAAGTCACCTCTTTTTGTAATACCTATGTCATACCCATGTCATTATACACATTTGTGTCCTAATATGTCACAAGAGCACGCACACACACGCACGCACACGCACACGCACACGCACACAGGGCACGTTCCATAGCCTTCTATTGTTGTTTTAATATACAGCTAGTTACAAATACTATAACTTAACCCAAACTGAAAACTTGCTGCATTTTTGCAATTTACTTTTTATACTGTTTTTACACACATTACACATCCCAAAAGGAGGTTTTGTCAGGTTTAGCTCATTTCTGAATACGAATTTGGCCCCAAAATATGGTTAAGCAGGTACACAGACATTTACTTGCTCTATCACTTGTATTGTTTTTGTACAGCTAATTATCAATACTATAAACCTAACCCAAACCTAACCCGAACCCACACCCTAACAGAAAATGTTTGTATTTTTTGATTTTTTAAAATATATTTACTTTATTTTTATATATTTTTTTATTAATAGTAAAGGGAGTTTTTAGCTCAAGTTTAGCTCACTTCTGTGAACAATTTTTTCCTTGAAAATTATCATCCCTGAAGAGTTTTCCCTGTTTTTTGTTTAGTTTTTTTTTGGTCTTTTTTTTCAATTCTGAGAAGAAACATCTCTGGGTGATACTTTACAGCAAAAATGTAATTAATATAAGTAAATATAATAATTAAATGAATCAATAAATAAATCAGCAATTATTTTTTAATAGACATAATGGTTAAAGGGTTATTTATTTATTTTTACATTGTAACTTTTTTTTAACAACTATTAAGCTCATTCCCTGCCCTACTGTCATTACTGTAATCCAGGAAAATATGATTTAGAATTTTTTACATCATTGTAGTAATAGTAATTTCAAAATGATTGTAGTACAGTATTTTTACAGTACAATACAATAATATTTTTACAGCACCGTAATAGGAATCTAAATCTACATCTAATGAAAATTTCTAATAATTCCTTCATTTCCATATGCAAAATATCTTCTAAATATTCAATTTTTTTTTTCTTTTTTGGGGAGAAAATATGACCTGGACATAGTTTCTAGAGACTGACCCATGTACATTCCATTCTATACTGCTTCAATTAGCATACACGGGTTTGTACAGCTGGCTGAATGAGACATCAGATTTATCTTAGTAATTTAGCTGTTTTTATGCCTGTGTNATATCTTCTAAATATTCAATTTTTTTTTTTCTTTTTTGGGGAGAAAATATGACCTGGACATAGTTTCTAGAGACTGACCCATGTACATTCCATTCTATACTGCTTCAATTAGCATACACGGGTTTGTACAGCTGGCTGAATGAGACATCAGATTTATCTTAGTAATTTAGCTGTTTTTATGCCTGTGTGGTTTTAAAAAGCTTGGCAGGGAACTGGAAGAGACACTGGATCAGCTGTGGCTCTTTTAGATGACCAACAACCGTGCCAGAGGGAGGAATGCCAATAACACAGGCTTAAAAGAGACAGTTTTCATTAAGATGCTCTTAGAGGAATAACAGAAACTGTAGTCACTCAAGGCACACCGAGTATTTTAAGGCTTCCTCGAGTTCAATCCAGTGAGGTCTATCTGAATCTCTTAAAAAAACGTTACATTTTCAGAAGATCAGATGAACCTGACAATTTCCGCCAGCTTTTACAAATAGCTGAACGGACCCACCTGAATGCGGGAGTGTGCCAGAAACACATTTGTCTTCCAGTCGCTGGTCAGCCGGCGGTACTGAGATGACTTTGAGTGCACAAAGTGCTTGCTGTGAGATGATCCACCATCCGTCAAGGTGGAGTTCTGGATGCAATGGGATGTTCTGGCCCACACAGAGAGGATCTTCAACCTTTGTGAGTATATGTGAGTTTGTTGGCGAGTATAAGAAAAGAAAATGGCAGAAACAGAGAAAGAATTAATACTGCTCTTCCAACAAACGCAAAATGTAAAAATGTGGTCACATTTACAGTAAGCCCTGTTCACACTACCAGCAACACGTAGCAACAAAACAACACAATCTCATTCATTTTACTAGAGAGCTGGTGATTTTTGGCAACACGAGTGACAGTGACCATTGGAGACAGGATGTAGGCGTGTCCAGCGAAGCGACAAAGTGGAGATATGTTTAACTTTATGCAAATAAAGAGCAACCAATAGGAGTGAAGTCATTGGAGCGCACATGATCCGTGACTACATCCTATAGTGGACTGTCACGGCAAGATGGAAAGGAAGTTAATTTTAGAATTTTAAAACTGATTAGTTGTCTACAACATAGAATAACGAATGACAATCACAAACGTTACTACGCAACCAATAGTGATAACGACCTCACCGCCAGCCACTTTCAACACGTAGTCTCTGGGAGTGTGAACACAGCTTTACTGTTGCTTGGTGAAATTTCACTGGCGAAATCTAGTCATTCCAATAGGAATCTGTGCAATTTGGAGTTTTGCATGAAGGCGGAAAAAAATTGTCTGCGCACATTTTGCTCGTGTTCTAATTGGTCACGCAAATTCACCGCACTGACCAACAGATAGCTGCTTGATTTGAAAGTGATTTCTGTGTAAGCTGTGCTTCATACATCTCTATGCTAATGACAATGGACAATAAACCTGTTCTTGCGCGCAAAATTTCACTGAAATTTTGTTAATTTGACCACACTGTAATTTTTCACAATACTGACCTCTCATGATGGGGGAACGTATGCAACTCAGAACGAGCGCTGCCAGATGGATTGATCGACAGTGGAAGCACCAACATGGGATTACGTCCATAACGGAATCGATACCTTGAACACGCCTCCACACCCGGCAGCTACAACAGAGTGACATTTCACAAAATGAGCGCATTGTAACAAGCTGTACATAACAGGGCATTTCACTTTACAATATGCAGTGAGTGATATTAAGATTGTAATTATTGTAAATACCGATTCAGTGATGCGGGTAACGGCTGAGATGGTGAGCCCAAACAGGTCCTCTCCCTTCAGATAGACAGGGAAGAGTCTCAGCATGCCCGTCTCAGCCCTCCTCTCAGCCACGGGCCCAAGAACCTTGTCCCAGACTCCTAGAGCACATGGGTGAGAATAAACATCACCTTGACAATATTATTTTAAACTGGCTTTAAATGAGGTTTACACAATTAATCGCATTGAAATTTAAATTATAATATGGCATAGTGCAATTATTGAACCTCGAAAAGCT
Organism: Anabarilius grahami; assembly: GCA_003731715.1. Taxonomy (NCBI): domain Eukaryota; kingdom Metazoa; phylum Chordata; class Actinopteri; order Cypriniformes; family Xenocyprididae; genus Anabarilius; species Anabarilius grahami. The sequence continues at coordinate 2,375,237 of RJVU01064619.1, forward strand.
GCAACTGTATTTGTTTAAATAAATATATAAGGTCCCTAGACATATATGGGGCTTGTAAGTTTTTTTTGTTTGTTTTTTTTTGCAATATGTGCACAACAAAAAGACATCTGAGTCCACTTGTCAGTTCAGTTATAATGTGAATGCACAAAGAACTGGGTTCTTTTACACTCATTTCAGATTTGATTTGGTTCTTTTGAAGTGAACTTTCTATTGACAACAGATTGTGGGCAAAACATGACTTGGTTTGGAGACAAAAGGCATTGCTTGTAAGTTTGTAGTTTTTTTTACACCCTGCTAAACATGAAAGCTGCCATTTTAATTTTATGCCCTGTTCTTCTTTTAGTTTTGCTTTTGTTTTAGGTTTAATGTCAATCATATTGCAGTTAAAATCATTCATATATTTCAAAATAACACTAAATTAGTAATAATAATAACAATAATAATAATTTATTACATTTATATAGTGCTTTTCTGGATACTCAAAGCGGTTTACATGGAAGTGGGAATCTCCTCCACCATCACCAATGTGCAGCATCCATCTGGATGATGCAACTGCAGCAATATTGTGCCAGAACGCCCACCACACACCAGCTTATTGGTGGAGAGGAAACAGAGTGATGAAGCCGATCGGTATAATGGGGATGATTACAAGGCCATGATGGACAGAGGCCAATTTGCAAATTTGGCCAGGATGCCGGGGTTACACCACTACTCTTTTTTTTTTCGAAGGACATCCTGGGATTTTTTTATGACCACAGACAGTCAGGAACTCGGTTTAATGTCTCATCCGAAGGACGGTGCTTTTTGACAGTATAGTGTCCTCATGACTATACTGGGGCATAAGGACCCACACAGACCACAGGGTGAGCACCCCCTGCTGGCCTCACTAACACCTCTTCCAGCAGCAACCTGGACATTATTTAATACCTCTCCAAATACTGCATGTCCATACAGAACAAACACAAAAAATTTCAAAATAAATCATGTATTGCAGATTATTAAACTGAGGCTCACATTCCAGGACTTTTATCAACAAACTGCTGACTGTAACTGCAAATTTTTGAATTGTTTTATGTAATATATATACACATATGTATTCAAATTAGTATATTTATCAATATAACAATATATATGAATTAGAGGCCACTAATATTGTATTTTGCTGACAAGTTAATAATGTTTTTAAAGAAAGGCAGTAAATAGATTATTGTGCCAATAATTGTACAATTGTAACTGTTGAATATGTTTAATAATGTTCTTAGTCTTTTCTTCCTTTGACAGGGCAAACCAGAGAGAAGCAAGTTTATGCTGAATTAAATGAGTAACCAAAATAGCAATAGCCAGAAAAAAGACTTAATTATAAACATGTCCGAAATACACTTGGACCCTTATTTTGAATTTTATATGTTTAACAACGTCTAGCTACTCACTCAAAAAGATGGAGATAAAATATGAATCGTACAACCATCTACAACATAAACACCATAGAGTAAACATATGCCATAATTTAATAACAGATCATGGCATAAATGACTGGTATTCACTGATTTTGAACTGCTTTGTCTGAAGTCTGTAGTCTGTAGAAGCGTGGCAGTGCTTCAAAGTTTTTACTTTGAAACTTGTAGCTCTGACATTTATTTCAGTAAATCATAGCCATTTGAAGTTTAATAATTGCGTTAGGTCATCCCCCAATTTAAGACCTTTTAAAATTATGATTAAGACTTTTGTTATACCACTTCAGACTTTTTATGGATTTGATAAAACTGATTTTAAGACTTTTTTAAGGATCTGTCACAAACCCTGTCTGCTATTATATCAGTATATGTGATGGAGACTGAGGCAGCTGTACCTTTAGCAGAGGTGTCAGTTAGCACCAGATCCTCGTAGCCCTGCTCAATCACACGGATGCTGAATTCAGGACGCCCCTCATGTTCTTCCACAGAGCAGACATATCGGCAGCGCTTCTGACCGTGCCGCATGCTCCAGTAAAGCCTGCTCGCCTCATAGCCTGGTGGATAGATGGCCGTATACGAGTGGAACGTGGGCAGCAGGGCAGGTGGCAGCTGACCCATCGCATGGAAAAGCAAACTGCCCACACGGAAAGTATGGCCGCGCTCAGGCTGCTGCACGGCCGCTGCTAACTGTCGCAGTTCATCACGCTGTACGAAGACACGGCGGAACACAGAGAAGCAGCGCAGCTGATGTTCTAAGTGCAAGCCAGCGGCAGCGCCAGCTCCCCGGGGCCGGTGCTGGTGGCAAAGCATCGTCTTATCCTTAAAAAACGTACAGCCGGCCTGCAGGGCGCAAGTGAAATGATAGATGTTGAGGCAACGCAGCCGATGGCAGCCACTGGTGGCGCCTAAACGCTGGCAGAACGCACAAACCACCGTTTGCCCACGCTGACGTGCCAATTCTACATTGATCAGGGCACCAGACTGAGTCTCATAGACCTCAGAGGACCAAAGGGCGCAGTTGAGGTGCACCCAGGTGTCCAAGTCCAAGTTGAGCAGCCTGGCAGGGCCATCCGTCATCCCATCGCCAATCTGTTGGCAAAAACAACAGCGGCGCCGGTCACGGGTGGTTGAGCACGGCCGCAGAGATGAGTTGAGCTGCTGCAAGAGCTCCTCAACTTCCGACTCTTGGGTGGCAACTTTTGGTACCGCAATGTGTACTGTCCATTTTCGCCAGCGCAGGCCTTTCCACCGTTTGCCGTGATGCCACAGTTTGTCTTCCATGTGGCTCTCTGAACACGGTTTCAGCTTAACTGTCACTTTAAGATGGCTCTCCGATATGCTTTCAGGTTTAGATTCTGTCTTGATCGCTTGAGATGCTTTGGCTGGGGTAAAAACCGCGTGAAGGTTCGGAGAGGGCGGGGAAGGTTTGGACTGGAGTTGGGCCAGGCAGTGGACATCCAGCGAGGACATGTTGTTGCTGTACTGGTGCTGGACTTTAGAAGGATTCTGTTTCAAAACACTTTCAGAAAGTAGAGCAACTGATGCCTGGAAATACAATATAGAAACATGAAACGTGCATATCATTCATCATGCGTAATCAAGAGCAATTCATCTATCGGTCAAATAAAATCAGCCACGCTCACGCTCAAAGCTGTTTGCATATGGATTATGACAGTGAAAACAAACCTTGTTGTCAGTGTTCCCATTGGACTGAGAGGATGATGAGTGCAGAATGAGACAGCTATGACTGCAGAACACCAAACCCCCATCAGAACATAACTGGGACTCCTGGGAGAAATCAGAGGTTGAGATATTGTAATAATGTAACTTGCTTCACCACTGAAACAACTTTTCTGTCACAAAGGTCATGCGTCCTACTGGCTAATGTTAACTAATAGCAAAATAACAGTTTAGGCATTAGCATTAGTCTGGCCTCACACTCTATATTTCACATGGAAATATGTCAAATTAGGGTGCGAATGCCTTTTTGAATACATTAAAGGGAAATAAAAAATCACAAATTCCTACCTGTGCCTTGCCCTGCTCATCTTTGGTAATTTTCCTCACGCCATTGCCCAGGACTACCACTTTACAGTGTTGACACCATTGTTGCCTCAGTCCTGGGCTGCCCTGTCCCCTCTTATACTGCTCTCTACCACCAACAACACCTGAAAGAGATCCACAGTTGTCAATAAACAGAAACAGTTCCTCCTACCAGCTCTGATTAGCATAAAAACAGCAATTACACAACGATAATAGTGTCATTTCCCTGTAATGAATGAGATGTAATCTTGTATTGAAGCTTTTAATCTGATTCAGTACATTCATTAAGTGAGTATCTGACACAGATGAGCAGACTTCAATAGGACAGACTTCAAGATCACTACTGTGTTTAAGTAGCTTCTCCAATCGTTCACAAAATCAATAGTGATTTTCCATTAGTAGCTGAACCAGACACAGTCATAATACTGCATACTTAACAACTGGCAGATAAATAATTAGATCCTGATCACTATCCTATGATTTTTGTGTCATTTAAAAAAAAAATAATATATATATATTTTATTGCAACCCAGTCATTTTAGAATGATTTCTGAAAGATCATGTGACACTATGAAAGAGTTTATTATGACATAAGGCCAAAATATGGATTAGCAGGCATTCCTCACTTTTGTTATGGTTGTGCTGTAGCTGCAGGTGGTGAGGCGCTTGCCGTGTGGCCCTTGGTCCATTCGGCTCGTGAAGTGCAGAGGCTAGACGCTGTGGATCCACAGAAGTCCTGATGGCTCCCATAGAGCCTGGGCCACTGCTGACCTCATAGCTGCTGGGGATCTTCACACGGATCAGATCAGCAATGGCTGCAACAACGTCAGTGATGTTCTGAGCAAAGGAAAGTGCACAGTGAGGAATTAGAAAGGTTTCGATAGTATTTCTCACATTACTTGAAATGTATTAGTTATGTTTACTGATGCAAGCAACACTATTCTTATTGCTCATACTTCAGGCAGCACATTTTTTTTCCTTGGCAAAACACACATTTTCTTCAGAAAATGTAAATATCTAGTTATTTATACCATTTGTATTCACTCCATTCCTACTGACTGCTTGTGCTGTGAATTTAAATTATCTGTCAAATCTTGTGTCAAAGACACCCATCTTTGCACCCATTCTGTAGTAGGGAAATTGTTGTACTTGTTCCTCTATGTTTTGTTGTACTGTGTTGTTTTTTCTGTACTTCATGTTTTTGTGCTGTCAATCGAGACAAATTCTGCAAGTACCTCTTTTTTTGGTAAACCAACACTGTTTCTCACCTCAGCAGCAGCTGGCTTCAGTGTGATGGCGATGGACACCAGCCCAGTGTTGGAACCATTTTGCACCGATCCAAATGGAGAGCCGAAGAACACTGAAGAAGGCTCCGTCTTGACCTCACGTAACCTGACTTCTGAGCCTACAAAATAGGAGGAATAAATAATGAAAAAAAAATGGCTTAATCAAATCCACTGTGGTCACTCAGCAGCACCCATTTATATTGTAATTGCAGTCACAAAAGGGAAGGAGCAAGTTACCTTTGCCCCTAAAGACAGGAAACATTGGAATTACTGGAGACAGGGCTGGAGAAGGAGGTTCCTCCTTGACCAATGAGAGATCAGGATAGCGACTGATTTCCATGCCAACGACACTCTCTGGGGAAGACGATGGGACAAAGCTGTCTGGGGTGTCTCTGTCTTCACAGTGCTCCTGTCCCCTGTGTGTACGAGAGAAATACATTTGTTACATTTGAACTGAGAAACTGAAAATAGACTAATGGGTAGAAAATACAAAATTCATGATGTTTGTGTGCCATGTTTATACGCAATCATATTTCAAAGTACTGTCAACTATTACCTTTCTGCACATAATATGGCGCTTTCGATAGCTTTGAAAAATTAAACTTCTTTAAATTAAAGGGTTTCATTTGTGTTAAAACATGAGAAAATAGATCAACTTCAACACTATCAAAATGTAGGAAAAAGTAATTAAAGACAAAGTAAAAAGTTATATTGTATAATTTAAAAGTAGAATAATAAATGTCCTTCATGGTATTTTGGAGGGGTGAGGTGTCTAAGTTGCACCATCTTGATACTGGGGTACCTCAGGGCTCAGTGCTGGGACCAATTCTCTTCTCCATCTACATGACATCACTAAGATCTGTCATTCAGAAACATGGCTTTTCCTATCACTGCTATGCTGATGACACACATCTCATTCCAGCCAGATGATCTGACAGTAGCTGCTCACATCTCAGCCTGCCTGACAGACATTTCCTCATGGATGAAGGACCATCTCCTTTAACTCAACCTTGCCAAGACAGAACTGCTTGTGGTTTTGACCAACCAAACATTTCATCACAACTTCTTCATTCAGCTAGGCTTATACACCACAAATCCTTCCAGGACAGCCAGGAACCTTGGAGTTGTGATTAATGATCAGCTAAACTTCACAGACCACATTGCTAGAACTGCCCGGTCCTGCAGATTTGCCTGATACAACATTAGGAAGATCAGGCCATTCCTATCGGTGCATGCAACACGACTCCTTGTCCAAGCTTTTGTTCTATCCAGACTGGACTATTGTAATGCTCTCTTTGCAGGCCTTCCAGCATGCAATCCTCTGCAAGTGATCCAAAATGTGGCAGTGAGAGTGGTCTTTAACGAGCCAAAGAGAGTTCAGGTCATACCTCTCTTCATCAGTTTGCACTGGTAGCCAATAGTCGCTCGCATTAAATTCAAGGCACTGATGTCTGCCTACAGAACAACCACTGGTTTTGCACTCCTATACCTAAACTCACTACTTCAAATTGATGTCCCCTCCAGAAGCTTGCGTTCTGAAAGTGAATGGTGCCTTGTGGTGCCATCCCAAAGAGGCACAAAATCACTTTCAAGGACCTTTACCTTGACTGTTCCCTGCTGGTGGAATGACCTGCCTAACTCAACATGAGCAGCTGAGTCTTTAGCCATTTTTAAGAAACTAAATTTTTTTGACAACACTTGTCCCATTAATACTAACACTTTGAATTTCTATTCTATTTATAAAAGATTTACGAACTTTAAACTGTGCTAGACTAACTGGGACTTGTCACAGAACTTACATATTTTTGCTCTTTTGTTGGTTTATTGCTTTTTTTGTTCTGATTTGTAAGTCGCTTTGGACAAAAGCGTCTTCTACATGATTAGATCTAAATGTAATGTAAATATAAAAGATTTTTAAATATATAAAAAATAAAGTCTCTTATGCTCACCAAGGCTGCATTTATTTGTAAATACAGTAAAACAGTAATATTGTGAGATATTATTACAATTCAAAATAACCGTTTTCTATTTTATTATATTTTAAAATGTAATTTATTCCTGTGATGGCAAAGCTGAATTTCCAGCAGCCATTACTCTAGTCTCCCTAGTCATTTTTATATCTGCTAGACAATTATAACTCTATTATGTTACTTAAAACAATTATAACTCTAAAACAACAATTATAACTCTATTCGGTTACTTAAAATACCTACATTTGAAGGTCAAACTTTGACATAACAGAAGCATTACAATTTCAGTGGGAAGTGTAATCCCAGTTCTCCGTATTCGTGTACTGACCTGAGCTCTTCCTGGTTGTTATGAGGCGGGGTGGGTAGAGATGCCGGCACATTCACAGTTTTGGGCCCTTGAGCCAGAGCTCGAGCCAGCAGCTCCTCCTCAGCCTTAAACTGTAACGGCCGAGAAAGCAGCCCTTTGGTGACTGTTGGGAAAAAACAAAACAATAACCAGCGTCAGTGGTGCATTTTTATTAGCACCCATTGTGCATTAGAAATATGTGATATGATCTAAATTTATCTTTGTTTTGGGCTATTGCTATAAACTGCTACATTTCTAAATGGCGGGATTTTTTTGTAGACTGACACAATATTGACCAAAAACCAATAAGTATAAATATGTGATTAATCATAAAAAAACAAACAAAAAAAACAATGGCCAAACCTATTATCTCTAGTCAAGAGTATACAGTTCATTGGCCAAATGAGCTTGTCATAACTCGTCAAAATGTTCACTATCAACACCAAATTCAGAGTATCCACTCACCATCATGCCCAACAATGACGCCACCTTTGCTGACAAGCTCTTCTGTTGTGGCAAAGCCATTGAGCAACTTTTGCCGCGCCACTGGTGGAGGGGTCNNAGGGAGGCAGGAGGGGTGGGAGGGTTGCTCAGGTTATTCTGCTGTGGAGAGATAAAAATATGAGTGACCATCTGCACATCTCATATGTTTAAAACTAATAAGTGAAGTTTACTGCTGATATCACAAAACTTGATGTAAGTAATAAAAGTGATCACTTGATGCTTCAGTAGCAAATGAACAGTCATGGAGTATTTTGTTAGCTATTCTTAATTACCTTGTAAATCAGTTGGGAGTAATAGTCTGAGACACCATCCAATGAGGCGCTTCCAAATGTGCCCGAGAGACGGCTCTCTCCATCCAGCTGTCCGCCCCCATAGGGCATGAAATGGGCAAAGTTCACCCCCACAAGTGGCTCCATTAGGGGCAAGAGAGAGAGCTGCTGCTGCAATGAAACAGTGAGACAAAAAGAGCGACACATGGGAAATGTGAGATCATGCTTAGAAAGGTCATGCTTAGAAAAGCGTTAGAAGAGAGAAACCAGTGCTCCTGAGGTCCTACATAAATGTAATTGAGTGGAAGAAACCTGTCAGAAACTTGACAAACTTCTCATGTGATGAGCATTTATTATAATAATAAAAGATAAAATATACTTAAAATATTTTATCAAAGTATATTTTATGTTTCAAGATATTTTCAATAAACATTATCAATGTTAAAAAAAGCTTGATATTTTTGTGGAAAAATACAATAAGAATAATAAGAAATGTTTCTTGAGCATCAAATCAGCATATTAGAATGATTTCTGAAGGATCATGTGACACTGAAGACTGGAGTAATGGCTGATGAGAATTCAGCCATCACAGGAATAAATTTAAAAAATGTTAAAAGAGAAAACAGTTGTCATAAATTATAATAATATTTCAATATTACTGTATGTTTGCTCAAATAAATGCAGCCTTTCAAAAACAGTGTCCACTTTATTAATATTGCTAATAATGTTAAATGATAACCAGTATAAAAATGAATAAAAAGTAACACATTTCTGGTTTAGTATTGATGAGGGGATATTTGAGACAGCTGACAGGGTCATGGAAGTAATTGTGACTCACCTAGACTGAAAAGAAAAAGGATTTTGGATCTTACCTGTTTTAACTGGGTCATTACTGGCTCAGTAGAGGAATACACTGCTTGACTCTCATCCTCTTCTTTCTTCCTCTTTTTACAGCGGGGGGCAGGTCTGTCTCCGCTCTTGGGTGCCCTCTTGTTCCGCTGTTTCTTCTTGTCCTCTGGAAGTAATGGTCCAGGGAAATCATGGTGGTTTGAATCTGAGAATGTCTGTAGGGAAGGGAAAAATGACAGTCAAGACAAGAGTTCAAAAATACCCATGTTTTGAAAAGAAAGTGATGCATCTTCAATCACTCACCCCAGTGCTATCCATGGAGCTCTGTCGCAGAAATGCTTTGCTGTCAGTGGATCCCTCTTCCTCCGACCTCAGACTGTCTTCAGACCTCTGGTGGGGCAGTGCAGGAGGTGGAGTCCTCTTATTCTTTAGAAGGTGTTTGAGGAGTTCATTTCCAGCTTCTCCTTTCAAGCTATTGGCTGGACTTTGACTCGCAGGATGAGGCATCATTCCTTCCCTCTCTCCTTCTACCTTGACCATGCCTATTCCTATTTCCATCTGCATTCCCTTATGTCCATGGCAATCACTCGCCTCCACCTTTTCCAGTTTGATGTTGGAGAGGATCCTGTCATGCATCTCCTGATTGCTCATGGCCATCTCTGGCCCTCCACCACAGCTGCCTTCAGAGAGCTGGCGCTCTAGCTCAGAGTGCGGCTGGCTGCTCATGGAGCCTGGTGTAGATGATCCAGGTTGGGACGTCTCGCAGAACTCATGGTCGCCGAAGACCATTGGGTTCCTTGTTGGTGTGGATGAGGTATCTGACACGCAGGGTGTTAATGGGGCTGTCAGGTCAGAGTGAGGTGTAGAAGGAGCTCTTAGTGACTCACAATCGTCATCTTTCTTCTTCTTGCGGTTCCTTTTCTTCTTGCCCTTCTCCTCCGGGATGATGTTGGAGTACAGCTGAATAAGTGATGGACCGGGACCTGGAAAGTTTGGAGGCAAGGGCGTGGGTCCTTCCATTGGAAATGGATGCCCTTGAGCTGGATTTTGAGGCATCATATTTGGCCCAGGATATCTCTGAGGTCTAGCTTGTGCCTGGACAAAGTTTGGCCCATGAGGCGCTAGGTTCTCAGAAACAAATCCTGGTCCCATTTCCTGAGGGAATGGACCGTTACCCATCATTGGCCTGGACGGTCCTCCAACGAACCCTGGTTGCATGCCTTGTTGCTGTGGAAATGGTGGCCCTTGCATCTGCTGCTGCATTCTGGGTGGCTGCATGAAGTCCTGCGGTAGGTCCTGGTTGTAAAAAGGCATCTGGGACAGGGCCCTCATGGTACCATCTTGAAAGTTAGGAACCTGCTGTTGCTCCATGCAGTGTTTCACACGCTGCCTTTCCACCTCCTTCATGAGCTGAACTCTTTGCCTCTCCTGCTGCTCCCGTAGTCTCTCCTTGCGCTCACGCTCCTGGAAACCTTCACTAAACGGGTTGGTATCATCGAAATTCACGTGAGGAGACTCGCCACCTGCCTGCCCCTGACTGGGTCTAGCCACTGTTGGCTGTGGAGGCTGTGCCTGGACTGCTTGAGCGGGCATTATTCCTGGCATTTGAGGTCCTCCACTGGGAACAGGTGCACCAGGGTCCCAGCCTGCTGTGTTGGACACATTAGCTGCATCTGGTTGGCCAGGGTGAAGCCGAATGGGCATCATGGGACCCATCATAGTTTGGTTCATGGGGGGCCCAACTGGCATCATGCCAGCATGAGGCTGCATTGGTGGCATTCCAGGCATCAATGGGGGCTGCATGCCACCCTGTTGCTGCTGTTTAACTCTGTACTCCTCTATCAGCTCTGCATGTTCCTTCTGCTGCTTGCGGATCTAGAAAAAGCACAGAAAAAAATCTTCTTAAATCGGACTGAAACATTTACAACAACATGCACTTTTCTCATTCATTCCAACATGTCCTTGATCTTGAAAGAAGGAATCCGGTAACTTTATTTTAGGGTCTTTAACTAGTTGCTTATTAGCATGCATATTACTAGAATATTGGCTGGTTATTAGTACTTATTAAGCACATATTAACACCTTATTCTGCATGACCTTATTCTACATTCTTAATCCTACCCAATACCTAAACTTAACAACTACCTTACTAACTATTAATAGGCAGTAAATTAGGAATTTATTGAGGGAAAAGTCATAGTTAATAGTGAATGTGTGTTACCAAGAATCATTGAAACAATATATGATATAAAGTATTGCTGTTAGATAATCATATGACACCTGAAGTAATGTCAAAGTAAACAACTGTATATTAGAAATAATACTACTACTCTTCATTAGACATTATTTAATTGTAAATGCAACAGCATTTCTTACATCAGAAAATGTTTCTTCATGTTACTTTTCAAATTGTACAGACCATAGCTTTTGGAACATGTTCTGTCCTTGATTACGGCAAAAATCTTAATTAAAATTTTAACTTTATTTGACTATTACAAAGGGAAATAGTCATACAAATATTTAAGGATTCGAGGAATTTGTATTCACTATTAAAACATTCTGAAAAACTACTGAAGTAAGTTGATTAAAGTCCTGGGCAATGACTATAACAATATATATATATATATATATATATATATATTTATCCTCCTGGGACCCAGAAATAGACTTTTGTCCTCTGTAGTGGACATTATATTTTAGTGATTTTCTCTGACATCATACATGTCACAGTTTTAAGTCTGGATGTCCTGTAAAGAGCACATTCAGGGCTTTGCAGAGATACCAAATTTTTAGAGGTTTCGCCATGACAACAACAACTTCTTGGTCCTTAAATATGACTGAAAATTAAAATAGCACTCTTATGGAAATATGATAATATTTTGTAATTGTCATTTAAATCGGATTCATTTTCAAATAGTTTGTTATAAATCAACATCTCAGGAAAATGTTATGGGGTTTAAAATCAAAATATGACTTTCTGTTACAAAACAGGACATTGATTTCATACATGACCTCGGTAGTGGACACCAGGACTTAAATCATGTTTATCAGGCATTTTAGGAGATACAACAAGTGAATAGGGAAATAAATTTTATATCAATATTCCTATTAATTATTAGATATTATTATGAAAATGTTGCCAATTATTACTCCCATTATTACACTTCTTTTTTCATTACATGTTGCTCCAAGAACACATTAATTAAAATGGTATATCAATTAATTCCACTATATCTTTCATAACATGGTTGAGAATCATCTTTATACATAGTTTGGTTAAAAACAATCCTGAAGCCTAAAAATTGATTGGTGATTAAAAAAAAAATCCCATAGTTTTTATCTATACATGTCATTTCATGCCATTTTACTTTTTAAACAACTTAGTTCTGGTATCCACTACAGAGGACATCGCATAACACATGAATAAAATATAATTTTTCAAAAATGTTATTTTTTCATTTGTTTCTTATGCTCTAAACAATATAATGACGTGAAAAAATACTAAATTCAAAAAACTTTTTTTTTTCTGGGTCTCAGGAGGATATATATAAAGTTTTAATAATCATTCTAATTCTATGATAAAAGGGAAGTCCAAACCACAACTATAACAAAAATGACACAGAGGAACAATATCGTTGGAATCACTTCCAGAAAGATTTTTTTTCTTCCCAATACAAACGATAATCGATAAAACATTGACAGCTAATCAGAAACCACCTGACTTTAAAGAGCTTGAGCATTTAAAACTGTAGGTTATCATGCATTAGTGTGGAGCTAATATAGTTATCATTATAGACATCGCTCTTGTTGTTTATGGGCCTTAAATCAAACGACAAAGTAAATTGTTCTCTGTTAAAGGACAATCATGAAATGAGATGTATTTTTCAATACTGTCATAAAGCTTTTCAGGATTGTATTATAAACTGAAAAGTGTTTTAATCGGTTTAAGTTTTCAGAGAGAGAGGCCAGAGACATTGTCTTTAAACAAAGCAGCTCATGAATGATTGATATTATGTGTGTGCTTTACCTGTTCCAGCTGTTTCTGCACCACCCCCTGCTGCTCTGTCACATGTTTCAGCTGCTCCGCGTCTTCTTCAGGAAACTCCCGTCCTGCTTTCTTGGCAGTTCTCTGCTTGGCTGACAGGGCCTTTTTTGACTTTCTGTGGGCCCCAATCTGCTCCTCCAAAAACTTCTGCTGCATCTGAAGCAGCTGCTGGGTTTCCCTGAGCCAGTCCTCATACTGAACCTTCTGTGTGTCATCTTGATGGGGGAAAGGTTGGAATTATTCATTACTGGCATAAAGAATACATTTCTGTAATTAAAGGTAAAATAACGTTTAAATATGTTCAGTTCAGTGCTTATTCTGGAATTACATTACACATTATACATATCTTTATATTCAGAATGTTTGCCTTAAAACTGGAAGAGAAACAACATGGACTGTATAATGATATCAATAATTATTAAAAACTTACGGGCAAATCCTGTTCCAAAATTTGGGGGATTGGGTCGTGCCACGTGAGGAGCAAGTTTGCCATCCTAAATGTGAGATTTACAACAAAAATACACAATCACTGTGGACCTGATCTGCAGACCTTTTATGCATTGACTAAGGAAGTCTTATTCACTTTTATTGGTGGCTAAAGGAAAATCAAAATATTTAATAAACAAACACACAAGGGGTGGGGGATGTGTAGACTGGCCATTCTAATTTGACTGAAACCTGCTGAATCAGGCTCAGATACCAAGTGTGCTTACTGAGAAATCTGCAAAGCATCTCACCTGTGCAGTCAACTGCATTGGAGCTATACCTTCATCAGGGCTAGGTAGCGCCTGCCCTGTCTGGACACTAATTGTGATTTTGTGAAGAGAGGAATAATGGAAGAGCAATTAGTACACATGCTCAAACACACTGAAATAAACCTAAGAATATTTCAGACAAACAAACAACACTATTAACTCACTTGTTCATAACCATTGAAGTCATTCCCATGTTGTTCTGAACCATCATTTTATTGATTCCTTTCAATGCAACCATCTTTGCCTTCATTATGGGGTCAGTGATAGCATCAAAATCTGAATAAATCATTGAAAAAATATGCACATTTAAGTAAATTATAGTCCCATGCATTGTCAAGTATATTGCACAAACATGTTTTTTACAAAAACAAAAGTACAAATATAAATTATTTAGGTTGTGATAAAAATCTACAGAAAAATGCATTTTAAATTATTAGTCTGGGTTAAATATATGTATCTCTATCTGCATCTGTAGCATGCTACTGATTACCACAGACAATAATTTTAGACCTCAGTTTGTAAAAACAGGCAAAAAAGTGTTACAATCATATTCAAGTTTATGGGACAATCCCATAGACTTTCATTAAAATACTTTTCCAGAGTCAAATTTCCAAACCTGGTTTTTCAGACCATATTTAACATAAGTGTTTCATACAGCACTGTAAATATTTTCTCTGTAAATGTGGTTTGATGTTGCACCATCACCAAACAGCAAAGTACAGTCTGGTTTAGATGAAAGTTCACTCCTTTATCTGTTGCTGGTTTGAATGGGACACATTCATTTAGTGAAGTTCAAAGGAGACTTGCTTATGGTAAAGAAAAACAGTTTTGCATAATGAAAATGTGCACCTTGAATTAATTCAGTCTATTTTGACAATTGCTGGAGCTCGACAATAAGGACTGCCCGATGGTCCGGGGTCAGCATGAACGACGCTCGGCACAGTTGACGTTGCTGCATCGTCATGAAAGTTTATTATTTGCACGTTTTTATACCTTGCCAGTTTAAATATTAAAGCGCAAGAAGACGGGAAAGAGAACTCAATTTGGTACTTGCGTGATGTTTAAGAAGTTTTGTGCACACACATTCGAAGCACACACCCAGAAAATCACTTCTCAGACAGCACGTGAATACTGAATTGAGCTCTCTTTCATGTCTCCTTGCGCTTGAATGGACAAAATTATGTCAACTCAAAATGCCTGTATTGGCGAGTATCCTATAAAACAGTCGGTTATGTCTTAAGTGAACTTAACAGTTGAGAAATAAAACGCATGTGTTCTACACTATATTCGATCCGTGCATTAATTTCTGAAGTGACAGTAGCCTAATATTCCAGCTGCTGTCAGTGTTTTTAATGTTAATCAAAAAATAAAAGACAGAAAAAAGAAATACTCACTGATATATTATATCAGAATAACTTAACCTGAAAGTACCTGGAAACTTTAAGATCTACCTGAAAACCCTGAAAAGCACTGTTTATTTTCTTTTATTTATTTGTGCTATTGCTATTATTTGTTCTTATTTTATTACTGGCTGTTTACTTGTCTTTAACAATATCTGAGATGTATTAGTTAGGCTAGTAGTTTTTGCTGTGGTATCAAAATTATAATCGAGAATTGTAAAATTTCACTGGTATCTGAAATTTGGTGTCATAACCTTATTAAAATTGCATGGGTCAAACACAATGAAAACAATAACTATTTAAATGCATTTATTTATTACTATTTTGAGGTGGGGCCAATTGACCTGGCCAATAGAAAAAATTCTTAGCGCTGCACCCTGATCACTAAACGATCAATAAACATTTGCCAAGAAATCACAAAATTATTATTATTGTTTTTAATTATTAATTTTATATTTTAGAAAACTGAATAGGGCTAATAGTCTGAAACACAAATATTTTTCCATACTGTTTTCTTTTTCCATACTTTTCCAGACCTGCAAATTTTCCATATTTTTCCAAACTGTGTAGGAATAGGAACCCTGTTATAAGTGCATTCCTGTTAATAAGTTTTTTTCCCCCCAAACTGAAGTACGAGTTCAGATTATTCTCTGTGTAAATGCACAACATAATGCTGCTGGAATGTTTAATTACATAGCTTAGTTTTGTTTCCTTTAAGAAATTAGATTTTATAATTTTTATGATGTAATTAAATGCATTTCACAATAAACAGCAGGTCTAGTAAATTGTGCTGGAATAATACTGAACACTTTGTACTTTGTGCTATTTTAGTTTCATATATTTAAATATATATAATTTCCATTTTCTCAATATTGCAAACATAATTACCCACAGACAGGGTTGCCAGCCAAACAACAGGTCAAAACTGAATTTAGCAGTTTGTAAGAAAGTAGTTCTATGTGTACACTGAAACTGGCAACTGTTGTAAAATGGATTTCTTATTAGGGATGCACCGATACCATTTTTAAGGACCGAGTACGAGTACCGATACTTTTTTTCTAGCACTTGCCGATACCAATGTATATACCTATACATTTATTAATTTCTCTCTCTCTCTGTTTTTTTTTTTTGGTGATGTTGCAGTTTTCCAAGCACAACACAGTGAGACTAATGAATGTAGGACAGCTTCTTTATTATTACTCTAATGAAAAAAGTAATCATTTTTATGTGCTTGTCACAAACTTAAAGAACAAAAATTTCACAGTGTCCAATAACCTTCAAAGGGCATAATTACCAATATATATAATTGTTGTTGTATAAAAAGAAATTTACAAACAAATTACAAACAATACAACAAAAACTATAGAGATACAAATTAAATAAACTTGTTTTTCAGATACAGCATTTTTATTTACCATGTCTACATTTATTTAACATATTTTGTTGTTTTATTATTAATGACAAATAGGCTACGGTCCCTTAAAGACCGAATCCATGGATACTGACACATATCCTGTTTTCACCCAAATGTTTACGTCCACTTAAGCCATAACCTACTGTACTTACGTGAGATAATCCACACGATGGACACGATTTTGACAACTGTGTGCATTTGAGCATTCAGGCGCGAGGAGAACTGGGATCGCGAGCAAGAAAGAGAGAGAGCGCGTGTGCGAGAGAGAGCGAGCGCTTCTGATCTGTGTCATTCAGCGCGATTCCGCCTATCCCGCCTTCACTAACCGATAACGAATTGTGATTGAAAGCATACAGTTCGCAATGTGTGTGTTGTACTTTTTAATTAATTTTAAAGTATTTCCACGCCTCTGAGGTTGGCATCGTTTCTGCTGCTGCCGCCGGAATCTCTGTGCGTGGACAATTCTGTCAGTTACGTCACGTGAGGTATCGGTCTTTGGTATGGGGGGTATTTATACGAGTATGAGTACAAGTACATGAGCTTCGTATCGGGCCGATACTGATACTAGTGCATCCCTATTTCTTATCTTTTCAGTCTTTGACCAGCTGTTTACCACATGTAAAAGAGATAAAGGCCTAATCTTGAGGCATCAAGGAAGAACAAAATTACATCTTTTTATATTAGGTAAACCTTACCTATGTTGGGAAAGAACGAGTCACTGGAACGGTGTCTTATCATAGCTTGCATTTGCTTCTGCTGCTGTTGCTCCTGTCTTTCCTGATCCAGGAGGTCTTGGAGAAGAAGTGGCTGCTCCTCCAGAAGCAGTGGTCTGTTCTGATGGTGGTCTTGCTGTGACAACATTGCCTGTTGTGTAAGAATACTGTGTTGTTCCCCTGAGAGTACAGCATCCTTTTGATCCATACCAAAAATATGGCTTTGTTGCTGTTCCTGAATGGAGCCTGGGACTTCTAATGCACTTTCACCATGAGAAGACACCAACGATTGGTCAATACTGAGGCCAGTGTCCATCCCCTGCACAGAGAAGTTTCCTTGCCCCAGCATAGAACTACTGAGTGACATTGTAGCTTCCTGATTTGGAGGGTTGCTCTGTGCCACTGACTGCCCACAGTGTTCCTGCTTTATTGATTCACTTTCTGGTTGTACATTGACCAGCATACTTGAAAGGACTGGAGTAGCATCAGGGTGAATTCCAGTCTTTGGAACCTGTAAACTGGCATCAATATCACTTTCAAAGCCAGCTTGATTAATGGCAGCATTATCATTTATCTGATTCTTACACGAGGTGTCTTGGGACAGGCAATCTTTAATTCCGTTTTTGCTATCCTCTGTTTTCAAGGAAACCAACACCTGATCTTGAGGAACATCTTTACTGACGTGACCTTGAGACTGGGCAGTTTTGTCTCCCACTTCCCTCACCGCTGATGTAGAACATGATGATGATGATGCGGATGCGTCATCAAAACTTTCAGTCTTTTTCTCAGCTTTGGTTTTTTGGACATCAGACGTCTCAGTGTGGTCTTCCATAGGATCACTGAGATCCAGGTCCTCACTAAGATCTAAATCAGCATCGGCATAAGCAATAATATCAAATTTCCCAGATGTTAAAAAGTCATCTAGATGCAGGTCATTTGTTTCAAGATCCAAGTCCTTTCCATCGTCTGGGTCAAGATTTAGGTTCTCTAAATCGGCATCAACAAGGTCCTTCACCTCAACATCTTCAAGGTCCTTCACAGCAGATTCATCAGTATCAATTTTTTCCTCAGGTACTTCATTTGAGGATAAAGGGACCTCATCACTTTGTACAGCAGATGTAGCAGCAATATTTGTGAGTAGGGGAGCACCGAGTGTCTCACTGGGAGCAGGTTGGCTAATAGACCTTGTCAGGGGGATTTGTGGATGTCCAGCTCTCAGCGGAATATTGGCCTGCTGTAAATTCCCCAAGCTCAAAGATGCCTGCATCTGTGTAACAGCTACCTGAGACTGATTCATTGTTGTGTCCATTGTCTTTGGAACCTGATTGAAGGGGAATCCGATATCTTGGCCACCCAAGAAACCTGGGGGTCGTTGGTGTGAGGGAGATTCCATTCGATTTCCCTGCATAACAGGCGGTCCAAAGGGCAGCCGCAGTCTGTTATCTGGTGCTCTGTGTCTCAGTTCTATGAAAGGTCCCATAATGTTATGCTGTTGCATGTGCATGCCACGAGGTGGCAAATGTGGGTTTCCTAAAGGGCTGCCACCTATTGATTTTCCCAAGTCCATAGACATGGATCTTCTCATCTGTGGATGAGCTTCAATTATTGAGTCCTGCATTTGATGAGGTCTTGGAGCTCCCATAGGACCTTGGACACTAGAAGTGAGGGGCATCCTAAAATCAACAAGAAAATATTACCATTTTTGGTTTAAAAAAAACAAAGAACAAAACTTTAGTTTCTTAAATTAATACAAAGTGCTACAAGTTTGGTAGTATGTAAATTCACCCACCTTGGCCCAAGCTGCCTTATATTTGAGTCAGCATCCCCAGGAAACTGTGGTCTAGGAAACTGGCTTTCAGGGAAATGCCCCTGCTGATCCCCTGGATATGGCCCATGGAATCTCTGAGGGGCTCTTACAGCTCCTGGACCAGGATATGGTGGTGGTGGGCGATTAAAAATTTCATTCTTTTGGCCTGTAGACTCCTGACTCCAGTGTTGAGGGGTTCCTGGAGGCATGGTCAGAGGATGTTCCTGTACACCCTTGTCTTGACGTATGGCACTTTTCTGCTGTTGCTGTTTGAGGATCAGCTCTCGAATACGCTGACGCTGTGAACAAATTAACAGTATGTGTTAATTGGCGTTGTAACAAATTATATATTGTAACTGATATAATGAACCTCATTAAAAAAAACACCTTAAATAGAGTAGCAATAAATTAAAACAACACCTGTCTGAGTCTTTCCTCAGCTTCAGCAAGAGGTACTGTTTGAGCTTCAGTGCTGGGCTGCCCCATGGTGTGGGAACTGATATTCTGTACTAATCCTTGTTGCTCCTTATTTTCTCCACACTGAGAATGTGGAATTATGGGGGCCTGCTCAAAGGGGTCATGGATTGGAGTCTGATTAGGTCGACTGGATAGTTGCTGAGATCTGGTATCATCTGTCATACCTAGATGTTTGAGGGTCTGAGGTCCATGTTTTGTTGGACTGGCAAAAGTGTCTTGCATCAACACTTGAGGAGGGGAGAATGGATCTTGATTGGACATGGGCCCAGGTCCCAATCCCTGTCCGACACCTCCAGGGTGAGGTGTTTGTGAGAGATGTGCACACGGATCATTAGGTAATAGCTGGGACCTTCCCAATGACTGTAAATGAGGATCGGGCCCTACCGGGCGTGGCAGTCCAGGAGGTTGACTGAAAGGATCAGGAGCCCTTTGGTGACTTGGAGACTTGGGGAACCGGTCTGCCATCCCTGAGCGTGGGGTCCCAGGGGGTTGTGCATAGGGGTCCATTGACATAGGGGACATTATGCGGTTTTGAGTCTGCTGCTGAGACTGCTGAGAGGGTTGATTCATCATGACTGGATGGCGAGATGCAGGCTGCTGAGTGTAGGGTTCAGGGTCATGTGGTCTAGGTGTGCCTGGCATTCTAGAGTAGGGGTTAGAAAATAGAGACTGGGCAAAAGGGTCACTTGAAGGTCTTGGTGTAACAGGTTGGGTTCCATAGGGATCACACTGAGAATAGTCTGGCCGAGGGGTAGAGGGGGCTCGAGCATATGGATTACAGGAAGGCTGGCGTGCCATTGGCCCAGGCTGAGGAAATGGGAGGGTTTGGGGCTGCCGTGAAACTCTCTGATTTGCATAGCCGTCACTTACTGCAGGACGTGGAGTGAGCGGAGGCTGTGCATAAGGATCATTCTGTTGATTCTGGGAGAATCCCTCAGAGGAACGAGGCGGCATCATTGATCTTTCAAAGGGATCTCCACTTGCTCTCCGTGCATGCATACCTGCATATTGTTCCTGAGCCTGAGGAGGTGGCATAGGGGTTTTAAAGACCTGGACGGATCCTGATTCATTGCTGCCTGGGATAGGAGTGAGTAAAGGACGAGCATAAGGGTCTGAGAGTATCATCCTGCCTTGAGGCATCCTCTGGTAGGTTTCCTTTCTCACAGACACCCTAGAAAATGGATCATGGCCTGGGGAGCCAATAAGATGTCTTCCTTCCAAAGTTTGACTTGCTCTAGGAGGGCACATAGGCTTGAGAAAAGGATCTGTAGCTACTGTTGGCCTTGGTGTGTCTGGGGGCTTGGCATAGGGGTCATTACATATGGCTGTTGGAGAGCCAATTGGCTCTGAAAGACCCCTGGGAGATTTCCCTGATTCCGAGTTACGGCGTGGAGTTCCCTGCCCAGCTGGTGGTGGTCTGGGTGTGCCAACCATTTTGGTGTAGGGATCCCAGGGTGAGGATGGTCTAGAGCCAGAGGAGCTTGGGGAGAACATCTGAGGGGATTGAGGCTGAGATCCCGAAGATGGGGGTGGAGGGTGAGGGCGCAAAAATACATCATCAGGGGAACATGATGTAGGCGTGCCAGGCAGCTGTGACTTTGAGACCCCATTCTTTGAACTGGGCTGCTTGGGAGACATGTTCCCATTGTTAGAATGCACAGAGACAGGACTCTTAAGGCTACCGGAAGATTCAAGGTCAGATTGGCTGATTGATGGGAGTTGTTGCTGCTGCTGTTGAAGTTGTTCATTCTTCACCTGCTCAAGTTTCTGTGTAGCTTCTATCTTTGCTTGCTGCTTACTTTTCTGTCTCATTTGCTGCAACAATAAGCGAAAATATATATATTCTAATGATTAAATAGTAAGAATATGTACAATTTATGATTTATTTAAAATACACAATGCATCACAATTATAATAAAATTCATAGAATAGTAATTAGTTAAAAGTCTTCATTTTAGATTTCAAAACAACTCTGCATCTATATTAGGGCTGTGTGATTAATCAAAATTGATTTTCAATTTCGATTTTGGCTTCCAACAATTATAAAAACAAGATAATCAAGGTAATATTATTATTGTGCCACTGCCACATTCCGCCCCGCGCACCATCCTTTCCTTCTCCACAGTGCGCTTTACTTAACATCCAAATCAGCTAAATAAGTGTTTGTTGTAAAATGCAGCCTACTGTCGCTAAACTGCGGGACGCGCCTGATATTAAACAGTGTCATTACAAGTGCATTAAACCGTGAAAGAGACACTGTTTCCCAAGGGGCTTTCTGTGCGCGCGCTCCGAGACGGAACGGAAAGCGCATAAGCAAAGTATACTGTGGGCTTCGGATTTGCATCTAAACAAAAATGCCGTTTTGGCGAGCATCCTCGTAAACACAGTCAGCTATGCCTTAAAGGTGCTAAAGAGGATGTTTTGTTTTATACATTTTTGCAATATTACTTGAAACTGTCTTTACTAACTGATAAAAGACTATTTATTAGGTGCACTGAAAGGAATAATATTAATATACATCATCTGTGCACGAGGTAGGGCCTTAAAAACATCAGCCAATCGTTTACGCGATCATCGCGTAAACGATTGGCCTTCTGGCTTGTCAATCACTGCCATTACGTTCCTTGTGAGAGACGTGCCCGCTCCAGTAACTTTACACAGGCGCCGCATGCGCATAGCGCATGAATCTCCGTCGTTAGTTTCGGTTTGTTTTCATTGTCGCTCCTGCTTTCCTCCTCGAATTTGCACCATGGAGGAGAAGAAACCCGAAGGAGGACGCAAAAGAAAGACTTTTTTTGAAGTCGCTGAGAAGAGGAGAAAATTGTCAGAAGAACGTAATCTAACCAGAGTCGTTCTTGGAGAAACATTTCAACGCTGGAGAGCAATGAAGGAACAGAGAGGTGTCAAGACAGACGTGCAGTTCGCAAAAATTATTCTCGACAGGTAACAGTGATTATTCTTTCTTTGTGGAATAATTATTGTTGTACTGTTATTCAGGTATATCGACGTTGTTCTTGTACTGTAGTTGTAAGGCAGTGACCAGTCTGCTAAATACTACATGCTAGTTGAAATGGGAGTAGCGTCGTGTCAGCATCTTCAGTGCTCTAATACACAGTAAATTGCAACTGAGTTCACGAATTTACAGAAAAATAAAGCATATTCAGTATGCTAAGTTAGCAGCTGTAATGCTATACGATAGCTAAGCTTTATTGATACAGTTCGTGCCTAAATAAAAACATATCCGAAATTTCAACTTACAATGTCGGAAATGCTTTGACTGTATTTGGCAGATATTTTTCGAATAACAATGTTTTTGTCAGTAGTAACAACTGCAGATTATGAGTTACCTGCGGTGAGTCCGACATAATGAATCCACTGACACGACACAGCATATGCCGGTGGTAAACAAACACTCGTGTTCCAATACTCGTGCACGAGTTTTGGGAGGCGTTCCCTAGAAATGAGCTGTGAAGGAGGGGGGTTGTTCTTACGCATGCGCTCATTTCAAAAACTCAGTGACAGTCTTTGGATTCTCAGTCGACGAAAAGATCCTCTCTATCACCTTTAAGTTGTAGGCTATTACTTATCCGAATACTACTGTTAGTGTTAGCTTCCTGAAAAATTAAAGCACTGTTTATTTAATTTGTTTTTTTGTTCTGTTGCCCACCAATAATTATGTTTAATAATCGTGATTTCCATATTTACCAAAATAATCATGATTATGATATTTCCCATAATAGAGAATCCCTAATCTATATTTTATGTCATTTTATCAGTTTAATTACTTCTTGGCAAAAGAGAACACAGATGTGTCTCTTGAGATAATGTGAATTTATGCTTGAAGAAAATTAGATTTAAAAAAAAATCATATTCTTTTCTGCCCTCTAAAGAAAACGTTTTAGTAGAGTAAACATTTTAGTAAAGTAAATGCTTAAGTATGGTTTATTTTTAAGGTAGTTTCTGCAAAAATTTCAACAACATTAAAAACTGTAGCTCAAAATGCAGCGGTGACAAATTTGTTACAGTTTAAATATATATATATATATATATTTTTTTTTTTTGTGTTCCACAAAAGGAACAGTTATGCAGATTTGGAACAACATGAAGGTGAGTAAATTAATTTTTTTTATTTTGGGGTAAAATATTTCTTAAATTTTTGAAGATCTACCATGGCAAACCCAATTTCAGGACATCAGGGTCCAGTGGCATGTTTAGTTTGTTGAGATGACAGTTTACAAACTGTCATTTAGCCCTTTTCCAAACAAATATATTAAACTTACCTGTCTAAACTTCCATTCTTGTTCATGTTCTGATTCCTTGTGCTTCAGTGGATCTTTGAACAGTAATTCTGGGTCCAGTGGAGGAATAGCAGGATCAAACACTTCTAAAGGCTGCTGGGGCTGGGGCTGGGTCGGCTGCCGCTTAATGGTCTCGTTGGACATTTGGACTTTGTTAATGCGAAGGGCTGCCCTGTTATCTCTGGCCTTTTGCTGTAAATGGTGGAGTAGTCAAGCAGGTTTGATATCAAAGAAAGACCACTGAAATTCAAAGGTTGCATACATTTGCTAAAATTACATGGTTTTTAGATTAATTGTCTAAAAGGTTTTTTTATTATTATTTTAAGTGATACTCCTTCATGTCAAGGTAATGTTCCCTTTAATCCTGAAATTTTTTTATCTCTCAGACTGTAATGAGCTCCTTGGGCCAAATTTATTCTTTTGACTTTGAGTCCCTATAACCTGCTGAAATAAATTCCAAGCTGGTTTATGCTGTCTAGCACGTAGACCAGCATAGCCGTGTTATTAACCAGCAAAATTGATCAGGTAAAGCTAGTCGACAAGCCAGCACACCAGCATTCAAAACATGAAACTGTATATGCTGGTTCACCATCAAACCAGCTTCCCAAAATACAAAAACACAATATATGCTGCTCTTTTCTGTAATTGATCCAGAAATTTCTATCAACATTAAGTAGGCTCTTGATAGCTGATATGAGAGGCATTTTACTGTTCTGCTGAACTGTAAAGTTCTTTTTGTCATAGCATAATAATGTGATGATGATGTCCTCTATGTATTACAGCTGATACTGTGCAACTTACCACATATGGAGCCCGGTCCTGTGAACTTGCTTTTCTCCACAGTTTTGCAATTTGTTTTACTCGTGTTGACCAGTCTGTAAGGTTATAACATCAAAATAAAAGTATCTATTAGAAGAATAACAATGAGAGATATTAAGAAGAGATAGTGTCATTTAAGGTCAACATGTAAATCAATATAGATTTTATTTACTTTCTTAATTGCTTTATATATTTAATATGCAGATTATATACTATATAGTAAGTAGTTATTGATTACAGTAGTACAGTATTGATTATTATAGTAGTAGTTATTGATTTTCAAAGCTACATCTGACAGATAACTTTAAAGTCTCTTTGCAGACCTGGATATTCCTCCTTGAGGTTTGGGAAGTTGACATTAGTGTACAGGACGGGTGCAACAGTGGCAAGTTCTCCGAGTGTTTCCTCTTTCTCCCACTTCAGAGTGCTTTTCTGTGCAGTGGACATGGAGTCTCCCTCCACTTCCGAGGCAGCGGCTGGAGCAGATGCAGAAGCTGACCCTGTAGCGGACCACGGACCAGCAGTCTCCTGCGCTATCAAATTGAATTTCCTGTCCCTGCACAGTAGATATAATAAATATCATCTAGAAATGCTGATTTTATTGACTAGGCCACAATATTTTTACCTACTGAACAAGAAAAGACCAACACAAATGTAGTCTGTTTATTCCTTGTTTTATCGACACTGCAATTTAGATATGTGTGGGTGTGCATATGTCTGAAACAGATATACTCATGGCTGACCTAAGATTGTCTGAGAAAGGCATGCGCTGCATTGGGGGGATATTTCGAGCCATATCCGGCCCTGTTCCAGGACCAATTGGGGACTGTGAAAACTGCTGTTTGGGTTCCATCAAACCATTCATCACTGGCATTCGTGAAGACATTCCTGTACAAAAACATAACAATACAGCTAACCAACAGTGCATACAACAATGCCTGGTCTTAAAGATTTATTACAACATAATGTGTCAGTTTGGTTCACCTGAGAATGAAAAACTACTGAAAAACCTTTGTTTGTAAAATGGTAATGCACCTGAGGGATGAGTCAAAATGCCACAGAAACCATCAATTGAGCTGATACAAAACCCAGAATATGCTGATAAAGGTGAAATGTGTGATTTTTGCACCACTACCATCCCCACCGAATTACAAAATAATAACTGTTGTCAAACAGGTTTCTTGAACACTCTCCGTCTGTCATTGTCAAAACAGAAAGTCCAGCCCCAAACTCAAACCACTGTAAGCCAATATCGGCTGTGCTGGAAAATGTCGGCTTTGCTTTGAGTAAAAATTTCTGCTAGTTAATCCATTCAAGATCGAATTGATGTCAGATTATTGCTGTAAATGACATCTGAAAACTACTTTGCTGTTTTTTTTGTCCACTGTTTCCAAATGTTTGAATCATTCACAGGTTCCCTATTACGTCACTCTTCAAAAACGATACTTTCATTCTCTTGACAAACTAAAAGATGTAAAATGTAATTTGTATTTATCTGGAATGAACAATATAGATTGTACAGCATGTGTGCTTGCTTATTTTGCTCAAGAGCATGATATGTGCAAGTCCACATGTTATCTACAACAAGAACCTGTGAGTCTAACCACAGGTTGAGAGCTGTAGTTCCAACCACAAAATGTTGCAATGCTGTTTGCAAATATTCATTGGAACCATGGATTCGCTGAACTATGTTGGTAATGACGGAACTTGCGACCACAGTTAGCTAACAATGCTTGGGAAATGCACCCCTTGTGGGGATGCTCAAATAATCCAGCGCCGCATGTGTTCACACTCTTTTGGAAGTCAACTTCTGGGGCCATATTTTAACGATCTAAGCGCATGGTCTAAAGCGCATGTCGCAAGTGCACTTAGGGCATGTCCCAATCCACTTTTGCTAGTTTAACGATGGTAAAAATGGTCTGCGCACCAGGCGCATGGTCTAAAAGGGTTGTCCCTATTCTCTTAATGAGTCATGGGTGTGTTTTGGGCGTAACGTGAAATATAGTCTCGTGTCCCATTCCCTTTAAAAGCCAGTTGCGCTTGCGCCATGGCGGATTCGCTAATTACATGGCAGAATTTGCAAGCAGAAAAACTGAACGCATTTTTATCTTTATGCACACAATAATAATCTTTTACATTGTAATCCTTTTCTTTTTAATATTTGGCATGTTTGTGTCCTGCTGCACATCCCTGTGTGTGTAATAAGCTGTGTGTAATAAGCAGAATGTAAGCGCATTGTGCACCCGCATATAGGCGCATATTACTAACGCGCTTAAATAACAATTCAAATATTGCAAATATCAAATAGTCTATTTCAGTTGCCTCAAAATAGCAATGCGCCAAGAATGCGCCTGAACACACCTCATTTTCGCTCATTTCACAAATGAGCGAAAATGCATTTGCTATTTAAACAAAGTGGCGCGTGGCACGCCTGTATATGATAGGGACCATGAATGCCACACTTATAGTTGTCTGTGCATATTCAAATCAGCATGGGAATGCTTTAACATGTAAAATATGACACACATCACCTTTAAATTACATAGACAAGCAACAAAAATCAGAGTCTCAACCATATCACTCAATCATAACAGTCATTAATTTCCTACAACAAACCTGAGTTGGGTTGGGAGGGATGTAAACCAGGGCCTGGGGGACCATGCAGGGTTTGAGCTCCCTGAATCTGTTGAGGCATCTGAGGAGGTTGGCTGGTGCTGGGGCTCAGGACAGCTGTGAAGAGATCCTCCACATCCTTCCCACCAAGCTCTGCAAGGAATAGGTCTATTATTAACAACATAATGAATTGCCATGTTCACTGGCAATGTTCAATGTTCACAGAGTACATAACCTACCTGGTATTTTGTAGAGTCTGCTGAGTATTGATTCTGTATGGCAGAAAGATTCAGTGTTTACATTTGTCAGGAACAAATATTACTATTAAACAATGCATACATTTGTTATATACAGACCATCAGTGACCATCTTGTCCAGTTCAGGGCTGAGGATGCCATCCAGTGGCTCCTCAGGCACCTGACGTGGGTGAGTTCGGCCTAGATGAGCTTGAGATGAGACAGATGCGTCTTCTGTTAAAGGAGCAATGTCCAGACCTATATAAAACACATATACAGAAAAGCACACAAATATTGTTACTTTCATCTTAAAAAACTAAACATACCACTGGACCCTGATGTCCTGAAATTGGGTTTGGCATGGATTGAGAATAATTGAGAATAGTTTACCCCAAAATAAAAAGGTTAATTTACTCACCCTTATGTTGTTCCAAGTGTGTAATTCTTTCTTCAGTGGAACACTGATATAATAAAGCTGCTATTTTCCCTATATTGATAGTGTTTCTTCTGNATATATATATATATATATATATATATATATCAGGGATGGAAATTAGCACCCGTCACCAGCCAAATGCGGGTGATTTTGTGTTGTGGCGGGTAAACTCGCTTCACCTTAAATAAAAATAGCATACTGTTTCACCTGGACGGCGGACACTTTTAGAGGAGGCACACCTTCAAAAAAATGTGGCGTTACATCGCAGGCGTTAAGAGGTTTGCAGAGAAAACATCTCAGGAGGAGCCAGTGGACAAAGAGGCGAAGGGTCAAAAAACGTTTTTTTAAAGAACGATGGAGAAAAGCAGACAATGGGGAGTCCCGGTATGGTTAGTTTATGACGAGACAAGTCTGACAATGTTCTGCTCGGTATGTCGTCAACACGCTTCAGAAGATGCCAAAACTAATAGTTTCATTGTTGGGACAAAAAACCTAAAACTGGAAGCCGTAAAAGACCACAAATCATCCAAATGCCACATCCAGGTAAAAAAGAGAGCACAGGGAAAAGCAGCCCCGGAGATTACGGCTGCCATGAAGGCACTTACCAGCCTGAAGACGGCCCAGTTGGATAAGATGATAATAATGTTTAGTTCATGGTTTGTGTGTGTATAAGAGAGAAAGAGAAAATGTCAGTATTTCATTGAAACTTGAGATTAAATAAACTGCTTAAGTATTGTAGATCTTGTAGTATTAATTTTCACATGCAGTTACACATTGTCGGTTAAAAACAAGAAAGTGGCTGGTAAAAACATTGAGTGGCTGGTAGATTTTGAAATCCACCAGCCACAGTGGCCGGTGGACAAAAAAGTAAATTTCCATCCCTGGT
>RJVU01064619.1:2405077-2419478 GCA_003731715.1 Anabarilius grahami
CAATTGAGCATCTCTGGAGAGACCTAAAAATGGCTGTCCACCAACGTTTACCATCCAACCTGACAGAACCGGAGAGGATCTGCAAGGAGGAATTGCATAGGATCCCAAAATCCAGGTGTGAAAAACTTGTTGCATCTTTCCCAAAAAGACTCATGGCTGTATAAGATCAAAAGGGTGCTTCTACTAAATACTGAGCAAAGGGTCTGAATACTTAGGATCATGTGATATTTCAGTTTTTCTTTTTGAATAAATCTGCAAAAATGTAAACAATTCTGTGTTTTTCTGTCAAAATGGGGTGCTGTGTGTACATTAATGAGGAAAAAAAATGAACTTAAATGATTTTAGCAAATGGCTGCAATATAACAAAGAGTGAAACATTTAAGGGAGTCTGAATACTTTCCGTACCCACTGTATATAGTGCCTCAGTGCGGTCCATTGTTATTCTGGACCCCACTGACTTTCATTTTAAAAACAAAAACAACTTAAACATTCTTCAGAATATCTTTTGTGCTCCCATTAAGAAGGTTATACAGGTTTGGAACGACAGTAAGTGAGGGCAAGTGATGACAGAACTTTCATTTTTAGGTGAACTATCCCTCTAACACTGAACTAAAACTAATAAGCAAAACTGAACAGAAGCATGTTGAGTTCAGTTTTGTCTGATGTCATATCTGACATAGACAAAACTGAACAAACAACTTAGTGCTGCAAATAATTCAACTAGAAATATAACTGTGGGCTCTGAGGGAGGTCAGACCGCCTCGTCCTCCAAGGCTGTTTTTACAGCAGGGATGATAGCTCAACATCTTTCACAAATTACTGGGTTGGTTCCTTTTCATCAAACCAAGGACTCTGTGGATCACAGTGCACCTATTCTTCACTTATCCATTCAGATAGAGGCCCTGACTTTCGCTCATGGGAGGAAGGCCATTCATCAATGCCTTCAGTTTTCTGAAATGCCTGTCTCTAGAACATCTCAGTACTGTGCTGGTATAAGGGAAGCGTCCAGCACTGCATTGCTGCATCATTCCTAATCTGTTAGGTTCTGACAGGAGTCCGTTATGGGATGTTTTACTTAGTGAAACTAAACAGACTACAAGATGCATAATGGTTGGATTCAGGTTCAGTAAACATTGTGAGTGAAGTGTCAACAATCAAAAAGTAACAGAAATGTGCCAATAAAAGCCAAGCAAAAGGGTGTGAGAGAACAGAAAAAAAAGGAAATAACCAAAAAACATGACGATGAGCTCTTACCAAATGGTGAAGGAGAGTACTCAACTTGGAAAGGGCAAAAATCAAGACCTACAAGGACCCAAACCAAACACAATGACGGATCAGCACAGTGGAGAGAGAAAAAAAGATTCTGCAGATGATTCATACATACATTGTAAAATAAAATGAGCTAAGAATGAAATATGGAAATGCAAGAAAATTAAAAGACAATCAAGAACTATTTAGATATTAAACTACTTATGTATTATTTTTAGGAAAAGTTTATTTTGCTATGATGAATATCTGACTGTACACCATATTACACTGGAGTAGAGTCACACATAATATATTCTATATTTCTCAAACCACATTGAACTCAAAAGAAAATATGAACAGATAATAATGGAATAACAAAATTTTCCACACACTTTATGGACAAAATCCTGCACGTGTACAGTTGTTTTTGCCGCTGGCCTGTTCGATTGAACTTTTCTATGAAGGAGAGCGTTTCACTTGTTTATGATAATAAAGTTTCACCATGCAAAGAATGCAAATGACGCCCCATCTAGGGTTTGATTTGTAAATAAATGATATGCAAGTCTTTCTCAATTTACCAAAAAATGCATACTGCGCTAGGAACCTTTATGTATGCGTGTGAGAGAGGGAGACGTTGGTACTGCGCCTCAGCTCTGAACGTTTGTTGATTTTTTTTTTTTTTAAATTGCACAGAACAAATTTAAAGAGTTATGTGTTAATTTGTTAACAGCATCAAAATGAATTAACACTGCTAAATAGATTGCATGTACTAACGTGCTATATTTGACAACCCTAAAAACTGAAAGTTTTGTATGAACATTCATTAACAGGCATACTTTATATCTGTCATCTAAACACATGGCTTTATATTACAGGGTTTTTAAGATTTTGAGAACCTTATGAACTTAAGAAGTTCCTGTTTCAAAGCAGATTCCCCAACATTGACAATATTAGAGCTAGAGAGCTGGACCCCACTGAAGGGGCTCATCAGAACAGCATACATGTGCTGTTATTTCTCATATGTTTAGAGACAGTCATAATGGCCTACCGGGCTCCTCTGTTTGCTTGCCAATGTTATCAGAAAACATTCCCAGCAGTTCTGTGTCTGATTTCAGCTCTTCGGAGAGGTCCACTAGAGGCTCCACAGAGTTCTCTGTGGATGCGGATAAAGCAGGAAAGTGATTATAAGGGCCTAATGATTGTTGTCACGTGTGTGGCTGTAGTAAGCGCACAACGCAGGAGATTCAGAGAAATAAACAGTCTTTAATAATAAATCCAGGGAGAAATTTAGGAGAACACAACCACGTTAAACCAAAGACAATACTGGACAAAGAACTAAGGAAACTAAGGGCTTAAAAATACACAGGGAGAGTTAATTATCCTGAACAGAAACAGGTGCGGGATTAATCAGAAACTAATGACCAAGGAACAGGAAAAACGGAAGCAGGGAAAACTAAACCAAATCACGATGAAACTAAACAGACACAGACATAACCCTGACAATTGTACTCCAGGAAATTGGTCTAAATTGTGTAGACAAATTTAAAGGCAACATGAAATTGCACTCTCAACCCATTTTACTTTCCCTAAGGGGACATTTCTGAGTGAATCCGCCGGCACCCATACCAGGAATGTGTGTAAAGAATGTAAATGGGGTCTATTTAAATTTCATATTGACTTTAAGGGAAATACTTTTATAAATCAGACTGGGTATGAATGTTAAATGGAAAAAAATACGAAAACAGAAAGAGATGTGTGTGTGTGTGATTGTACCAGTAACTATGAGTAACGTACGTGCTGCTGCTACTGCTTTACTGGGCAGCGGTGCCGCCGACGCACTGAGTGATGCGTTTGACAACGGCTTCATCTGATTGGCCATGAGCTGTTTCCTGTCTCGGTCATCTTCTAGCAGCCGTGTGGTTTCCTGTCTGCTCTGCTTGCTCTTGTCCAGCAGGTCTTTCCCAAAAAAAGCCTCCTATAAGAGAAGAGATTGGAGTTAGAGTACTTCAGTATAAAATGTGCAAGGCGACTGATTTGTCAATCTAGTAAAGATGATATGGGTTTTAAAAAATTATGGCTTTCATAAATTGAGTAATAACTGTTCAGACTAGTGGTCAACCATTATGAGTTTTTCAGCGGTGAACGCTGATGCCAATATCTAGAGAGTATCTCATGGCCCATAAAGTGCAGATACTGCATATAATACAATTTAATGATAGCAAAAAAGATATACATGAAAATGTAGCAAGTCAATAATCCTTAATGCTACAGAATATTTGAAAAAGTAAAATATTTATTACCCATGACCTACTTCTGTAAATCAAACAAGTGGACACAGATCATTTGAAGGCAGCTAAATATTAGATTAGCAATATAACAGTCAGGGTTTCCACATTTTTTATGACCTTAAAAAAGGTCATAAACTGACTTAAAAAAATAAATAAAACATTATAACTCAGACTAATATGCTAATGAATCATTCAGACTGATTCCAGTGAACTGTTTTTGGCTTTAATTACAAGAAATTATTAATTTTATTCATGAAGGATGCACTATATTAATCAAAAGAGAGTAATGAAATTAGTAATTACTCAAGGCATTGAGTAATGATGCTGAAACCTCATCTTTTCTTATCAAAGGAATTACTTTTTAAAATAATTCAACATATAAAAACAGTTATTTTAAATTGTAATAATATTTCACAATATTACTGTTTATTGTACTTCTGATCAAATAAATAAAGCCTTGGTCAGCATAAAAGACTTTGAATATTATTAATATTTAAAATATATTTATTTAAAAAAAAAATTGCATGATTTTTTTCTAAATTTCCATTTCCCAGTGCTGGAAAACAACAATATTGCACTTCGGATGATCATGACATTCAAAGCAAAATGAGGAATACTCAAATCACATTGTACTGTTATCATTTCTAATGAAAGTATTGTTTACAGAGTATCTTTTTTGGGTACAGTGGAGATTTTCCAGACGGCTCTGTGTTTGTCTGAGCTGACTGTCTGGCAGTGAGGCTCTGGCTTCTCATATGGTGTTACACTGAACTGACTGTCACGTTGTGGGAGCCCCTCAAATGAGCTCATGTTTCATCCCGTCTCGTACCACTCCAGCGCAGTCCCACAGGACGCACGATCTACGAAGACACACGCCGCTGCACGTGTGCACGGCAATAACAGGAACAAGCATGAAAACAACAAGTGTGCGGTATCGGCCGTAATACGGCCCAACACACCGCCTGTTCTGTCATTTCAGCTCAGCTGACCTGACAGCCTCCAGCTCTCAGCGACCTGCCTGGCTGAGACATTAAAAGCCTTCATTTTCAATAATTGATTTGAAGTGGCTCTTCTGAGAAGCACCTTTAGGGTGGATTCTCTCAGTGATGATGCAGGAGCTAGCAAGAACAGCTAGCATTAGCTCAACCATCCAATTACGTCATTCCCATCCCATCCGTTCTTGGTTTCTAGGGCTGGCCGATATGATGGTGGTAATACAACGTGGTACGTTCTATACGTGGTATAGATTTTGCTGGATCTTTTATAAAGTGGTAAATACATTTGTGCAGCTATCAGTGTACAAGACTCCTTTATGCTATGTACACGTGTGGGTGATGGAAACATGAAGTAATATGAAAATACAAAGTGGGATCGGTCCCAAATAAATCAAGATTAAAGGGTGTTGATAAGTATAGCATAAGGTTACTTGTTCTTACAGTTGCCACATTAATAGAGAATTCAACTGATCTGTTTATCAACTATGTAACTTTGAAAGTGGCTCATTTAAAGGGTTAGTTCACACAAAAATGAAAATAATGTCATTTATTACTCACCCTCATGTCGTTCCACACCCGTAAGACCTTTGTTAATCTTCGGAACGCAAATTAAGATATTTTTGTTGAAATCCGATGGCTCAGTGAGGCCTGCATAGCCAGCAATGACATTTCCTCTCTCAAGATCCATTAATGTACTAAAAACATATTTAAATCAGTTCATGTCAGTACAGTGGTTCAATATTAATATTATAAGACGACGACAATATTTTTGGTGCGCCAAAAAAACAAAATAAAGACTTACATAGTAATGGCCGATTTCAAAATACTGCTTCATTAAGCTTCGGAGCGTTATGAATCAGCGGTTCGGAGTGCCAAAGTCACGTGATTTCAACAGTTTGGCTGTTTGACACGCGATCCGAAACATTCGACACGCTGATTTATAACGCTCCGAAGCTTAATGAAGCAGTGTTTTGAAATCGGCAATCACTATGTAAGTCATTATTTTGTTTTTTTTGCCACACCAAAAATATTGTCGTCGCTTTATAATATTAATATTGAACCACTGTACTCACATGAACTGATTTAAATATGTTTTTAGTACATTAATGGATCTCGAGAGAGGAAATGTCATTGCTGGCTATGCAGGCCTCACTGAGCCATCGGATTTCAACAAAAAATATCTTAATTTGTGTTCCGAAGTCTTACGGGTGTAGAACGGCATGAGGGTGAGTAATAAATGACATTATTTTCATTTTTGGGTCAACTAACCCTTAAATTTAATTTAAATTTAGAGTCAGAATTATTTGTTTCATAATAGTAGTTTTATGGATTTGAATCAATGTTTTTTTGCATTTAACAGTGGTGAGCTTATTCATTATTCATTATTCATGTTATAAATCTTTTTTTGTTTGCATCCATCATGATCCAGATAAAGAGGAAATTATCTGACAAGATGATGTGCCTTTCATTAGTATACACAACTGTACAAACATTTGTGTTTTTTTTTTGTTTGTTTTTTAAGAAGTCTCTGTTCATCAAGGTTGCATTTTTTTCAGAACAAATACAGTAAAAACTGTAACATTGTGAAATACTATTATAAAAACTTTTTTCTATTGTAATGTATTTTAAAATGTATTCCTGTGATGCAAAGCTGAATTTTCAGCATCATTATTCCAGTCTTTAGTGTCACATTATCCTTCAGAAATGATTCTAATATGATGATTTGGTGCTCAAGAAACATTTCTTAATATTATTAACAGTGTTGAAAACAGTTGTGCTGCTTAATATTTTTGTGGAAACCATACGTTATTTTCAGGTACATTTTGTGACATTATCAATGTCTTTACTGCCACTTTACTACCACAATAAAAGTTGAAAGCTGAAGTATTAGTTTCTTTCTTTCTTTCAAAAAACAAGAACAAAAAAACAAACCTGAACCAAGAACTTTTGAAAGTGTAATTCACAGGTAACATTCTAACTAATTCTGTTACATTTCCAGCAAAAATACTGTATTGTGATTTACAGATTGACCATGATATAAAATTACCCATACTATGATGTAACATTTTTATCATACCATCCAGCCCTTATGCTTTCTGACATAAATTTATAAGCATGCAAGTGAGTGCAAAAGAAGTCTAGGACAAACTCTTAAGAATCGAAAAAGTTAATCTGTTGTAACTTTCAAACATCAGTTTGAGACTACCGACAGGAGGTTGAGCTGGAAAAATGACATCATCTCCCTAAGAGTCCACATGTCAAACTCAGCTAGACAAGCTCCCAGTTCACCTAACAGAGTGCTCTAAAGTCTACTAAAAGCTGTGGCATCTCCCAGCGCATCTGTTGCAGTTGCCCAGTGACATCCTTGGAATTGACTTGAGATAAAGTGAGCATTGGCTGAAAAGTTGCAATTGATTTCAGAGGACTGCAGCTTAGAAATGATCTCATATTGTGTGGCCTGTTCACCAAGTGAATGTGACTTATGATTTTTACCTTGTGGATGAAAAACAGGGGACGAAAAAAAAATTCACAAACTTACACTGAATAACCCAATCCGTAACTTGGGGATGGGCTGACAACCATCCAGAACACCTTAGCATAGTGATGATGTTTTGCACAGACAAACACCACTCACATTGTCTTTAAAATGTAGTTAATCAATTATATTTTAAAATGTTAAAGAGTAGATAATTTGACCTCAAAGATCTCAAAGGTTGACAATGAGCCAGACCTGTAGGTAAGTGGGGAAAGCCTCCTCCAGTTTTGTCTTCTTTTTCCTATAGCGTTTCCGTATTTTAACCTCAGGATTGTCGGGAAAATCAGACAAAGGAGGTTTTTCATCAATTGGGGTGTCAGGCGCTTGGTCACCCCAGCCTATCAGGACAGAAAAGAGAAACCATATTCATTATGCAGGTGAGTTTTACACCTAAAAAGCAATATACAGCATCTACATCAATGCAATATATTTTTGTTGTAATAATAACTTCTTATATTAAATCAATAGATCAGTCTAGATTAAGGGTGTCAAATATATGGCGATCAGGATGAGCCCAATTCAGCTTTATGCACTTATGCAGTGGTTGTGGACATTTGACAGCAGTTGATGCATTCAAAAAGACATTAAAAAATAGGCATATAAAGACTGAAGATTGACTTAAGCTTCAACATAA
This sequence comes from Anabarilius grahami, assembly GCA_003731715.1. Classification (NCBI taxonomy): domain Eukaryota; kingdom Metazoa; phylum Chordata; class Actinopteri; order Cypriniformes; family Xenocyprididae; genus Anabarilius; species Anabarilius grahami. The sequence continues at coordinate 2,412,779 of RJVU01064619.1, forward strand.
GCTACCAGCAAGTCATCTTACTGAAAGTGCTGAATGATACTCACCCTCGTCTTTGCCTTGCAGGGTCTCAGAACCAGTGGAGTCCTTCCTGACCAAGGCCGGTTTGGTTCTGCCCAGACCCGTCCGGTTCCTCTGTCTGACCATGAAACCTCCAATACCTGAGTAAAATCAGAAACTCCTCAATATTAACATTTCAAATGAAATGCTGCATCACTGCTGCTGAAATTAAGAGAAGCTCTGTGCCTTTTACTCTATTCCTTTTTCTGATCACGCATAATTGTATTAATTACAATCATGCAACAATTTCCAGCAGACCTGGCAGTGCTGTGCTATGGACAGTTCTAATGAGAAATGCTCTCGTGCAAGGGAAACTGTGTTAGATTCTACTCTCACCTGGGCGGTAGGGCTTCCTTTTCCTCTTCTTGCAGGCATCTGTGTCTTTAGAGTCATCTTCTGCTGTGGCCTCTCTTTCAGGACTGGAGTCTGACTTCCCCTCACCGTCCACAATCTCCCCTTCTGCTGCAAAACACACACAGGCAAACAAATATACACAAAGCTGTCAGGAATCACACACAGGTAAGCAAACCGCACTCTGCGCTCCAGACCACAAGACAAAAAACTGTAATATGAGACACTTTAATATGTTTTACGCAACAGATTCAGCAAACTGCAGTCCATCTGTGCTAAAAATAACATTTCAAATCACTATAATGAGCTGCATAGCTAGATAACTAGTTTTATGGCATCATAAGTGCACTCCCAATGTGAAGGCTGTTTTAAATTGTAGGTGAGTTCATGCTTTCCATGAACTAACCAAAACATTCAAACATTCAGAAGACGAAATAAATGATATACAGTGGTGGTCAGAATTATTGGCACCCTTGGTAAATATGATCAAAGCCGACTGTAAAAATAATTCTGCATTGTTTATCCTTTTGATCTTTAATTCATAAAATTATCAAAAACCTAACCTTTCATTGAAGGAAAATAATTGAAAGTGGGGGGAAATCACATTATGAAATAAATGTTTTTCTCCAAAAAACGTTGCCAAAATTATTGGCACACTTTTATTCAATACTTTTTGCAACCTCCTTTTGCCAAGATAACAGCTCTGAGTTTTCTCCTATAATGCCTGGTGAGTTTGGAGAACACCTGACAAGAGATCAGAGACCATTCCTTCATACAGAATCTCTCCAGATCCTTCAGATTCCCAGCTCCATGTTGGTGCTTCTTCTCTTCAGTTCACTCTACTCATTTTCTAGAGCGTTCAGGTCAGTGCACAGGGATGGCCATGGCAGAAGCTTCATGGCAGAAGGTCCTGTTTGAAGTTCCAGTCTTGTCTGACAACTGAATATGCTGGAGATTGTTTCTGGATGAGAGCAGAGGATTTTTCTTGAAACCCTCCCGAACAACTTGAGGGAATGTAGGTGCTGTTTGATAATTTTTTTTTAGGCTTTCTGAGACTCAAGACTCAACTAATCTCTGCAATTCTCCAGCTGTGATCCTTGGAGAGTCTTTGGCCACTCAAACTTTCCTCCTCACTGCGCATTAGGACGATTTAGACACACGTCCTCTTCCAGGCAGATTTGTAACATCTTTAGTTGATTGGAACTTCTTAATTATTGCCCTGATAGTGGAAATGGGGATTTTCAATGCTTCAGCTATTTTCTTAAAGCCACTTTCTATTTTGTGAAGCTCAACAATCTTTTGCAGCACATCAGAACTATATTCTTTGGTTTTACTCATTGTGTTGAATGATCAAGGGAATTTGGCCTTTGTGTTTCCTCATGTTTATACTCCTGTGGAACAGGAAGTCATGGCTGGACAATTTCATGTTCATGATCACCCTGGTGTGCTAAAAAAAAATTAAATATGAATGGGAATATACTTCAGAGATATTTTACTCATAAAAAAAATTGTAAGGGTGCCAATAATTGTGGCCAACGTGTACTGGAGAAAAACATTTATTTCATAATGTGATTTCCCCCCCACTTTCAATTATTTTCCTTCAATGAAAGGTTAGATTTTTGCTAATTTTATGAATTAAAGATCAAAAGGATAAACAATGCAGATTTATTTTTACAGTCATCTTTGATCATATTTATCAAGGGTGCCAATAATTCTGACCACCACTGTAATATAAGTCAAATAATATGTATAGAAGCCAAGGTTTGAATGTAAAAACAAAAGCATTTATTTTAGATTTAAGGCATTATGTTAGGTTGTGAACCCCTTAATACTGCATCTCTTAATTCACTTATCCACAGAAATGAAACTATTGCAAAAAAAGTATAAAAGGTCGAGATGTAAGAAGCAGTACTTTTGGTGTCGTCAATGTCTCCATCTCTGGAGAGTTCAGTCTGTGGGTCTGGAGGAGTCTGCAGCACGGCCACACTGTTCTGGTTTATGATCTTCAGTTTGAGTTTGGGTTTGGAGCGTCTCCGGCGAGAGGCTGCATTGGCAAGACTCTGTAGCTGGGACAGACCAGACTCCGTTAGACAAACACCGTCTTGGGTGTACGTCCTCGACAGGTCTGTGGAACAGAAACATAGAGGAACCTCATTCGAAACACGAAGAACCGACTCAAAATAATGATTCACTCTCAACTTGTACATTATTATGGCCTGTGAGAAAGATTTACTCTACAAAAAAATAATATCTAGTTGATAAAATTTTTCATAGCAAAGCATAACCAGAAACATTTATATTCAATATAGAAATTTTGGTAACACTAGGTTCCATTAGTTAACATTAGTTAATGCATTAACTAACATTAACTAACAATAAGCAATTAATCTTTGTTAATGTTAGTTAAAAATACTATTATTTGTTAGTTCATGTCAGTTCACGTCCATTAAATAACATTAAAAGATACAATTTTTGATTTGAATAATGTATTAGTAAATGTTGAAATTAACATTACCTAAGATAAAGACTAAGATTTTTTCTTTGTTAGTTCATGAACCTTATTGTAAAGTGTTAATGTAAATTCCATTACTTTTAAATGATAATAATCTGCCATTTTTATAATTCTGTTAAAAAAATGTTTTAGTAAATTACATCAACTTTACCAGGATCTCGTGTTTTTGTAAATCTCTGTGGCATAAGAACAGACTCGACTAAATCCAAATTGGATTTGGCCGGCATTCCAGGCGCTGTGTAATGAACACAAATACACAATATCAACCACACAAAAAAAAGATTTATAAATGTAAAACAGACTGTGCTAAAGCAATGTTTGAGTACCAGGAGAGAGAGGGGTCTGGCCTTGGCACAGACTGCAGTCAAAGCTGGTATCTGCAATCTTCTCCACTTCCTCCTCCGAGAGGATCCCCTGACACGAGGCATGCATCCACCTGCAGACACGGAAACGGCATGTTTGTGCTACGGATATATTGCTATATATAGTAACTGTCTAGTAATCACTATTTTAACATCTTATCAAAATGTTGTAAATTTTTATATATATTATTTTGCATGGGCCAGCATCTCTTCCTCAGAAAATGCATCCAGTAGGTTTTATAATGTTTCATGGCAGTGATTTGCTGAGTTGAATGGAATCCAAGCACACCAGCAGGTACACGCACAGCCCAGACCCAGAGTGCTGGACCGCAGCTCACCTGTCACACTGGCGGCACTGCAGGATGATCTCCTCCTCATTGTAGTCCTGTTGGCATAGTGGGCATGATGCCAGGCTGGCACAAGGGGCACACTGAGTGTAATTATTCTGCCACTCACACCTCAGACCCGCAGACGTGGCACCGCACTGCGTACAGGACACACACCTGTTGGAGGTCAAAGCAGACACAATGACATTAATCACCAACCACGCGGCTCCACCAATTTTACCAACCTAATAACGGCTCACATCAATAAAATAATTCTCATAAATAAAAGTCATTAAAATATGATTTTGTTAATAAAAATGTACTCCATTGTAACTAGCAAGTATTCTTAAATTAACCATGAGTAAAAAGTAGGATAGTTTTGTTAGACTATGTAAAAAATTATGGTTATCATCCATTATATTATTTTGAATATGCATTTAAATAGCAAATTGTGAAACAATGTCAAATACCATTTGCATTTCCAGCTCCCATTGGGCACATTCTGCAAGGGCGGGTCTAAGCAGTAGGTGTGGTAGCTGATGTCACAATCGTCACAGAGCAGCAGACGTCCCGGGTCACTGGCCTGACCACACGCCTCACACACGGTACACTCCAAACACCGCCAGCCTTTACTCAACACCACCTTAGTGATCTGACAACCAATACATGTCATTTAACATAAGGTAGCATGCATATGATGAGAGGACTTTCCAAAAGAAATGAAAGAACACAGTAGTTTTTAGTATGTTTTTTTTTTTTCGAAACAGTGTAGCTTTTATATATTTTGAAAAATGTTTTGACTGTATTTGTCCATACAATGAAAGGGGTCAAAAACAACATTGAACCAATTAACTTCAAGGACAAGGTTTATTAGGCTGCTGTCACTTTAAGATCTGGTGCTGACATGATGCAGATCAGATACACATCCGATGTCCTCACAACTCTTTACGGTCATTTAAGACTTATTTAACTGATTTAAGACTGCGCTTATGAGGATACTCGACAAAGCGGACATTTTAGCATACTTTTGCGAGAACTCAATGTGGCCGTGCGCTGTCTGAATCAGCTATCTGTGCACACGAGTCCTGTGCATGTCTGTCACACAGACAGGAGATTCACAGACAGCGTGCCAGTACAGATTTAAGTTAATCACATGCGTTAACGTGCTAATTTTGATAGCCCTAATATATATGAATCCTTGCAGAATAAAAGTTAATTAAAAAATGTATTACTTAGGATTTAAAACAATAACAAAAAGGATTTAAAACAATAACAGCTTTCCTGTAGCTCAGTGGTTAGAGCGTGGCACTAGCAATGCCAAGGTCATGGGTTCGATCCCAGGGATTGCACATACTCAGATACAAATGTATAGTATAATGCAATGTAAGTCGCTTTGGATAAAAGCGTCTGCCAAATGCATAAATGTAAATGTAAATGTAACAAATGCTTAAATAATATAAATGCGGAGTTGATTACCTTATAGTCTCCTTAAGTAATTTCAGTGCTATATTGGTTTGTAGCTTAGTAATATATATATACTTAAGTCATTTCAGTTAAGTAATTTCATTAAATTAATTAATTAAAGCTACGATCATCACCTCGAACACATTTAGAAAAAGGGAAGGATATAATGGCCTCATCCTGTAAAGTGTTCTTTTGTGCTGTGGCGCTGAAATATGCTCACCTTTATGTTAACACAGAAAGGGTGGTAACATTGCCCACACTGAGCACAGGCCAGGAGTCGACCCTCCACACCCTGTCCAAAACTTCCACACACTACACACATATCCTAAGGAAACGAAAACACACACAAAATACCACTGTAAGAGAGCAGCAGACTCCACACATAATGGCTGTAAGTAGCACCGACTGCTCAGAAACATTCACTTTTACCTGTTTCAGTGTGAACGTGTCTGTACTAGAGAAAATCACCACTGTATTGTGCATAGCATTTTCCTCTTCGTCCTTGAATGTGCACATTGGTTCCATGATGTTTATCTGCAGAGATACAAACATACCATACAAATAAATGGAAAAACAGTCGCACTATAGTTACATATCCACATATCAGAACAAACCATGTAGTAGCTGACAGATAATGTGACATACTCCTGGTGTTGGGATTGGAGGGACTCCATTTTTCATTCTGGCACGGCCACGTCCTCCCCGGCCTGTGACACCCGAACCCCTGGGCCGCCTCCTGCCAGGGAAGCCAGATCCTCGGCCCTGCAGACATGACAGAGATACCATTAGGGTCATCCTCGCTGGCAGAGATTGATTCTCGTCGAAAAGATGGAGCTAAAGGATTTAGTTTATGTATTAGCTTCTACTTTGCCCACTGGGAGCTTCCAATAGCTAGCAGTAGCTTTATAAGTGTGAGATTTATATATATATATACTTATAAAGTTCAATTGCATGTGCTTATACATATGTAATTACACTGCAATAACATTATTCACTGACTGTGTTTGTGATGAGTTCATTTCACATCTCTGTAAAAGATCACAGATAGTTTTTAAATATAGGGATCTAACCTCTTTTCTATGAATACACATGGTCATCTTGTATAATGGATAAGGATTTAACAAAATTATTTTATAGACTTTTTAAAAGTTTGGGGTCCGCATTTTTTATTTTTATTTTTCAAAGAAATTAATACTTTTATTCAGCAAGTATGTATTAAACTGATCAAAAGTGATGGTAAAGTACAAAAATAATAAATTCAAATAAATGCTGTCCTTTTAAACTTTTAATTATTAAAAACAAATCATAAACATTGTACTATGGTTTCCACAAAAATATTAAGCAGCACAACTGTTTTCAATATTGATAATAATAATAAATGTTTCTTGAGCAGCAAATCATCATATTAGAATGATTTCTGAAGGATTATGTGACACTGAAGACTCGAGTAATGATTAAAATGAAGCTTTGCATCATAGGAATAAATTACATTTTAAAATATATTCAAATACAAAGCAGTTATTATAAATTGTAATACTATTTCCCAATATTACAGTTTTTTTGAACAAATAAATGCAGCCTTGGTGAACATAAGAATCTTCTTTCAAAAACATAAAAAAAAAAAAAAA
>RJVU01064619.1:2423911-2475260 GCA_003731715.1 Anabarilius grahami
TTAAAATATAATATATATATATATATATATATATATAAACATTATATGACAATGTATATATTTAATCATAATATATATAATAAAATTGGTATTTTGTATTATTTAATTGATAAACTATATTAAATTGTATAAAAATAAATAAATAAATAAATAAAGGAAGGGAAGCCCATCAACTGAATGCGAGCCAAATCGGCTATTTTCAGCATAGATTGCTTCATTGACTATAATGAGAACAATTTAGTATCGTCATGTCGCAAAGTTGTAGCTTAACTTCCACTGGAGGGCTGTGTAATATTTAGCTGTATTTACCACACGGATTATCCAGGCGGCCATGCTGTGGGGCTGCCTGCTCTTTGGCCCGTCCCAGCCCTCAGTCAGGTCAAGGGACCATGAGGGGGAGCTCGGTCTGCGGGAGGCGCTCCATGCTCCCTGAAGATGGGGTGGGTTAGAGAGAGAGGAGGAGATGTGGGCGAGAACATGCAACAACTTAAATACAGCCAGCAAAAAGAAACATACAGATACATGCATGTACAAACAGACATGGTTAACAGAGAATGTGACACATTAGAGCTGTGAATGAACTAAAAACATGACATTTGAGACAAAGCGTTTCCTGAAAAAAATACATCTGATTAAATTGCTCTCAAACATGCAAACAAAAATCTTCCTTTTGATTAGAAGTACTGCTTCCAGGGCAAGACTGTTATCTGTCGGTATGCATAAAGTGAAAGACTGCATGCGCAAATGATGGAAAGGACCGGCGAAACAGAATCCTCCGCTCTAGGAAGATGACTGATGAAAAATGTCATCAGTGCCTTAAGAGACAATATTTGAAGGTCAAATGTGTAGCTAAATGGAATTAAAAAAAAACAGAATTCAAACAGATTTAAAGGTGCTAAAGAGGATGTTTTGTTTTATACATTTTTGCAATATTACTTGAAACTGTCTTTACCAACTGATAGACTATTTATTAGGTGCACTGAAAGGAATAATATTAATATACATCATCTGTGCACGAGGTAGGGCCTTAAAAACATCAGCCAATCGTTTACGTGATCATCGCGTAAACGATTGGCCCTCTGCCTTGTCAATCACTGCCATGACGTTCCTTGTGAGAGACGTGCGCGGATTGGCCCTCTGGCTTGTCAATCACTGCCATGACGTCCCTTTTGAGAGACGCCCGGCTGCGCGCTCCAGTAACTTTCCACAGGCGCCGCATGCAATGTTTTTGTCAGGAGACAGGAGTAACAACTGCAGATTATGAGTTACCTGCGGTGAGTCCGACATAATGAATCCACTAAGTGTGTGCGCGGCTTTAAGTCGCGCTCACACTTAATGATTGTAAGGCCGATTATGAATGTAAATTGATACTTATGACTGATCACGCTCAAAACGTGTCCAGTCAGAGCCAGTTGCATTCAGTCTGCGATTACAGTCGGTGTTCAAATTCCATGTGAAAGTATATAAATCTGCTTCAGGAGCAGGAAACAATCGCTGTATGTTGAGCACAGTCTTAGAATGTTTTAGCTAGTCGTTAAATGTGTGCCCGGCTTAATAACAGCGAATGCCGGTGGTAAACACTCGTGTTCCAATACTCATGCACGAGTTTTGGGAGGCGTTCCCTTGAAAAGAGCTGTGAAGGAGGGGGGTTGTTCTTATGCATGCGCTCATTTCAAAAACTCAGTCGACGAAAAGAACCTCTGTACCACCTTTAAGGCCTTAAAAGTTTGGGGTCGGTACGTTTTTTTTTTAATGTTTTTGAAGTCTTGTTAAAGCACTTGAATGACTTTCATTTTTCTTGCTGTTAATAGACTCTTTCGTCTGCGATTCGTTTCCCTTTTGCTTTTCATTCTTGGTGTGAACAGGCCTTTACTGTTGTAGAGAGGCCTGGCATCAGAATGCCTGTGCTACCTTTGTTGCCATGACAACAGAGACACTTGCTGTCTTGTTTACAAACGCATGTGATTATGTCAGCACGACAACACATGACTCGAGCACACAAAGGGTGCAAAAGAGCAGGCCTCTTACAGCCGTCTAATTCCTCTAATTAATCCGTTTGTGGCTATAAAGTTAATTAATACTTAGCGATCATCCGGAAATCACGATGATGGCTGTGAATTAAGACTTGCTCAATTAAAATGTAAAGCTGCCTGAAGTGAAATGAACACGTCTGTTTTTAACCAAATAAGCAAATGCGTGTATATGCTTGTTGGAATGTAGTTGCTCAAGGGAGTTGTTCTGAGGAGCATTCTGGGTGCATCTTTCTCCATGTCTGTCAGGAGAAACACTGTCTTGTTAGAAAGTATACTTAAAGGTGCTACAGAGGATGTTTTGTTTTATAAATTTTTGCAATATTACTTAAAACTGTCTTTAATAACTGATAAAAGACTATTTATTAGGTGCACTGAAAGGAATAATATTAATATACATCATCTGTGCACGAGGTAGGGCCTTAAAAACATCAGCCATTGGTCCTCTGGCTTGTCAATCACTGCCACGACGTTCCTTGTGAAAGACGTGCGCGCTCCAGTAACTTTCCACACTCCACAGGCGCCACATGCAATGTTTTTGTCAGAAGTAACAACTGCAGATTATGACTGCAAGGCAGATGCCTTCGTTTTCAGACACAGCCTTAGTGAATTAGAGGTTGTTTGGTTAACAGGAAAACACAATCAGAAACAGGATGTGATGAATGATGATTTGATGGCTGAGTATGACATGTATGTGAGAAGTCTGATGCTGAGATAATTCCCTTTGAATTAATATTTGAAGCCTGTGTCATCTCATAAAACGTTCAATTTATCACACATATTGTCTATAATAAAGCTTCCAACCATGGAAGTTGTTATTGTGTTCTAGCACAAAATTAAACTTTTACATTCACCAATCACCAATATTTCCAGTAAAGAGCATGCCTGTGTGATTAGACATATGGAAACACGTTTAAGAGTAAAAAATGAAACAGCTAATCACAATTGTGTGGTATAATGTAGCAATTACAAGAAATAGTCACAATTACGAAAAAATTATCAATTGTGAAAAAGTCACAATTATGTAAAAAAGCATCACAATTGTAGGATATATTGTGAGATATCGTGAGAAACAAAGCCACGCTGACAAGAAATAAAGTTGCAATTGTGAGATATACGGTCACAATTACAGGAAACATTTTTGCAGTTATGAGATACCATGTCATATTGAGATAAAGTCGCAATTACAAGAAATATCATTGCAATTACGAGAAATTCACAATTATAAGAAATAAAGTCACAATTGTGAGATATATGGTCACAATTACAGGAAAAAATTGCAATTGTGAGATACAACGTCATATTGAGATATAAAGTCACAATTACGAGAAATAAAGTTGCAATCATAAGAAATATAGTCACAACTGTGAGATATACGGTCACAATTGCATGAAACATTTTTGAAGTTTTGTGCTACCATGTCATATTAAGATAAAGTCCTAATTACAATAAATAACATTGTGATTATGAGAAATAAAGTCACAATTGATATATGATCACAATTACAGGAAAAAATTGCAATTGTGAGATGTCATATTGAGATATAATGTTGCAATCATAAGAAATAAAATCACAACTGTGAGATATATGGTCACAATTACAAAAAAAATTGCAATTGTGAGATACAATGTCAAATTAAGATATAAAGTCGCAATTACAAGAAACAACGTTGTAGTTATGTGATAAAAAGCAGCAACTACAAGAAATACCATTGCAATTGTGATATATAAAGTAAAATTATGAGATATAAGATAATCTTATGAGATATAAAGTCACTTTATGAGATATACAGTCACAATTACAGGAAATAAAGTCACAGTTGTGACTTTGCTGTTGAGATCACAAATAACGAAACAGAATTGAGTCGGACACGCCGAAAACATTGAACTGAATTGAATTGAACCGAACCGAATTTAATTGACTGTCTGAACCAAACCTTTTGCTTATTAATTAACCTACAAAAAATGCAGCTATCTGCAAATGATGAATTAAATAAACCACCACAGAGCTGATCATAAAGTGTATGACTGACCTGCTTGACTCTGGGCCTTCCAGGGGAAAACTTCCTCTTAGAGATGGCTGGCTTGCCCATGCCGATTTTTGGAGTGAGTGGTATGAAGGTGGATGAAGGCACATTGCTAATGGCTTCTCCTGAGACAGCCTGGGCCAGGGCCTGGTGCTGGGACGCCCCCTGCCCAACTGAGGGGAACCCCTCAGGCTGCCTGCATGGAGGTTGCTGTAACGACGTCCTCTCCTCCACCAGTGAGCTCAGCTTGGCCAAGCATCGCTGATCAACATCCATAGAGATGTCCATTTCCTCCGTGCAGCTCCCAGGAATAATGTTGCGCTGCTGCAACATAACATCCATTTCCTCCTGGCACTGAACCACTGGCGTAGTCTTATCAGTACTAACCTCAGGCTCTACAGTAACTCCATGCGCCTTTGAGGAAGGTTCCTCCGTGAAGGAAACCTCCATGGGTTCTTCCTCATGGGAAGTACAGGCTGGAGTTGGCTCTTTGGTGGGTGATTTCTGCTCCTCCAGGCAGGGCTTGCTGTCATCCTCATTTTTGGAAATGTTTTCCGTAAGCGTAGCTGACGTCTCTGGAAGCTCCTCTGTTTCAAAGGACGTCACAAGCTGCTGGACTGTGGACGTCTCTGGAGCTGAATCCAGTTTCTGCTCGTGTGGCTCTGAATCTTCAGGACCTTGTGTCTTATGTGGAGATGTTACTGCAACATAGAACATTGCAAAATGACTTTTTCAAAGATTTAAAAATAATACACAGGGATTTTCTACTGCAGGTCAGAAGGTAAAATTTAACCATAATGTTATCATTTTAACAATACTGACCATAATGTCAAAATTTTATTAGGAAGTAGATTGTTTGGGTTTATTTTACTACTGCTTGATTCAGAGCCCAAATATGATATAGAACTTTGCTAAATCTATCATAATTACAATGAATGCAGCTTTAATGACAGACTTAAATGAAATATTCATTGAAAGAGTTAATGGATCATTTGTACATTACACACTACAAAATAATTTAAAATGGGCTTGTAAATATAATCAGGTGAATAAAAATGGTTAAAAAAAAATTTTAAAAAAAGAAAAGAAAGGAAAAGAAATGGCAGCCGTAAACATTTGGTCAGGTACAACAAAATGTATTTTGTTGGCATGTAAAAGCAAAGTGGACTATTAAGCATTAGAGAAAATGTTTTGCATTTAAATACATTCAATAATGCAATTCAATTATATTAATATTCCCTTAAATTAACCTTAAATTAAATGTACATTTATTCATTGAGGAGATGCTTTTATCCAAAGTGACTGCCAAAAAGGATAAAAAATACAAGTAATTGATCATACAAGAGCCATTAACAACATAAGAATTAATACTAAAGCAGGGTACTACACAGCTAGAGCAGTCAAATACTATTTTTTTCCCCAATTTAAAATGTATTTGTAATTTTTTATATATTTATTTGTAATTTATTTACAGTTAGACTACTTAAATCAAACAAAGAACATTTTTTTTCTTAATCTTTATCAAAATGTGCATGTATCAACCACCTGGTTCCATTCTGACATGCAACATCCACTTTTCACGACCCAATCCCAATGTACAAAATCACATTCTGTCCGATTACATTTTCTCTTGATGAATATCCTGCCCTGAATATGTCAGATTACATAGATAAAATGGGATGTGAATGCTGTTTTATGCTGACTTTAATTTTTAATTCAGTATTTATGGTTATGGACTAGATAATTGCTTGTGGAAAATGAGTGTCTTCAACTATTATCAAATATCCATTAAGCTGTCAGAGGAAAACTGAATTTTTCAACAAATTCATTCTCAAACACTTGTTTTGAACAACAGACATATACAGGGATCTTGGTTATGGTTAGGATAAGGGCATCTTGAATAACTATATGTATTAAATATATGTGTCACTGAAAGCAAACAGTAGATAAAGTACCTGAAGTCCTTTCATTTTCTGTGCCGTGGTGTGAGGTCTCGCTGGACTCTGGCTTGGCTAAATCGCCACTAGCATCTGCACCAATTTCTAAAGGAGGGGGAAAAAGTCAATAGAGTGTCTCGACTTAAGTTATGTAATACAAACTGCTCCAAGCACTAGTGGAAATAATTACAGGACTGGAAAAACAACTCAACAGGATAGAAATGTGCAGGGGAAAGTGTGAACGCAGGCACATATGGCATGTGTGTTGTTCAGAAAACACTGCGCTCAAGAGAATACAATGGCTTTGAGCAGTACACAAGTACTGACGGTAATCTTCGCCTCCTCCTATTAGGACAATTTATCCAGTGTTTCTATATCCACATGCTGTACGTTTGATTTGTGGTTCTGACTACACTATTGCATTCTTTATTGTCCTCTTATACGGTCTATAACATCGCTCTCTTCTGTTCGATGTATGTTTGGAACAAAAAATTTCCACCTCAAGCCCTTTAATTCATTGATTCTGAGGGCCTTATCAGATAAATCACCTCATATCTCCACTCGGAACAGATAACCAGCATTACAGAAAGCACGTAATCACAAAAGACTAAATGACTATCGTCCGAAGTGGCTGACATCAGCTGAGCACCATCTGAAGTAATTAGAGGGCAGATTTCTTTCTAATCAGAAGAGCAAAGATAGAGCATGATTCTGATCTGGACCTGTGACTGCTATAATAGAGAGAAGATACGGACCTACAATAATGACTCGTGCCTTCAGTTATTCAGCACATCTTTTAATTGCGGGAAGAAGTGATACATGCTACTTATGTGCTGTTATGTCAGATGAAATCACTTCTGGGTAATAGAAGACATTGAAAGGGAAAAGACGGTTATAAACCCAATTCATTATGAGACGCAGCTGTGGAAGCACACTCGTAGTCAATGTCAAGATGTGGACTAAGTTAAAGGCCAAACCATACAGGTTATTGACCGAATTTAGAACTGTTTTTAATTTATTGGCATCAGACATAATTGGATATTTAATTGCTCATACACATTTCCTCTATTTTTACATTTAGATTGCTTTTAACATCCATCTATCACTCCCTTTAAATTAATCTTTAAAAAACTTTCTTTTTTTTTAACTGTTAAATGTAATCTTTAGTAAATCTCAGAATGAATATCCATTTGAACATCCTTGATTTTTCCGTATTTATACGGATTTCCGTATTTTCCGACCTGAAAAGTATGACCCACATGAATAGCATAAATCTGAGAAAAAATGTTTTGTTGATGGCTGGTAGCTGAATGATGATTGAAATTACGAAATGGAATTAAACAATTACTAAATAAATTGCTTCTAACAGTCCTGCAAGAGCTCACGGTGCTATCTGCTGGACACTAAGTTAGTCAGGGCTTAAAGCGTCAAATGAGGCGTTGAAACGGTTAATCGCCACTTGCCCGGTAACTTTATGAATTTTGACCATACATGGTTGTGAGAATGTGATATGGTTTAGTGCGATCATCAAATCGCAAAGGCTGTGATGTAATTATATAAATATATGGTCTGACGTGCTGCATGTTTCAGAATAAAGCACAGCACTGTTCATTTTCAGGTTTTCGTTTTGGTGCCAGATAAATTTGCGATGCCTAAATTTACTTGCAGCAAAAGTAATGATTTTAGTTTTTAGTGTTGTATTTTGAATTTATTTAGAATTATAGCATTTATCAGTTATCGGCCATAACATGAAAAAAACAAAAAAAACAGTGTTATTTTAGTATTATTTATATAGTTTTATAGTTTTTTATTAATATTTTGAATTAGCTTTTTTATATTTCTTTTTAATTTTTATTTATTTATTTTTTTTAATTTCATTGTGCTTCTGTCATTTTTTATTAGTTTTTGATTTTAAAACATTATTATTTAGGGTTAGTTTATTTTTGCTCCAGTTTTTGTTTTAACCCAGTTTAAGTTATTATTTATTCTCAGTTAGTAATTTTAGTTCTTCAGCTTAAACAAAAAAAAATTAGAAGTACTGTCTTCATCTAATATTTATACTAATATGTTTTTAAAAGCTTTAGTTTTATTTAACGATAACAGCCCTGATTTGTATTGACCAAACTTTTTATAAAATGTTAATAATTTTAATATTAAGACCAATATTGAAATTCTGGTTGATAATAAGTCGTTTTTGTAAAGCTAATAAAAGGAAGTTTTGGATTGAGAGGGAAGTTGAGTAGTGAAAGATACAGTATGTTTTCATAAACCACTTGCACTCTTTGGTCTCCACTCACATCTGATCACCTGCTGAGTCTCAGAGCCATTTAAAATGTGGAGTCGCCATGGTAACCTCTGGTTCAAGGTCACGTCATAAGATCCATGGTCCGATAAGCACATATTCTGCTCTTATAAGTCTCCCATTCATAATCAATTAGGCACATATGGGGACTTTCACTGATGAGTGAACACTGCTGGATCACGACATGTAACATAATTTAATGTTACATTAAAGAGAAAGAGAGAGAGAGAGAGAGAGAGCGAGAGCGAGAGTAAAAGCTAGAGCCACACTGGACCAAGTGTCATTAGGCATCATCTACAGAGGTGAACAAGGTTAACTCTCTGCTGTAAACAAGCCTCTCTAAAATCGATGTGAGGGTCAAAGATCAATAAGCAAAAATCTTTAAGTTTTTTTTTTTTTTGAAAANNNNATACTTTTGACACATAACTAATTTCAAAATACCAAAAAAAAAAAAACTAATTGCAGTTTCATACTAGAAGTATACAAGTTTTGGAGCAGACTACATAAAGTAGGAATGGGCGATAAATTGATATTTATCAACATAAAGTAGGAATGGGCGATAAATTGATATTTATCAAAAAAAAAAGTAAAACAAAAGTCACAATATCGATTATAAACATTTGATAAAAGATATTGTCAAGTACACACTGAAAATAAAAGGTTTTTGCGACAAACTGTTTGGTTTAGCTTGAAGAAATTATAACAGAAATACAATACTATTGTATAGTACAATGTTCTCAAAGTACTACCACTAATAATAATAATCAATGTAATGTTTAAATAAACTATTATTATTTTTAAGAAATATCATAAAGCCAAGATATGTTATCATTCATGTTTTAATTCATATAGTATACAAGTTGTGTTGTGCAGTACTGTTTGACAAAAAGAAAATTAAAATATGTTGTATTGTTAATTGTTATATTTTCATTTGATTACATTTTTAAAAGACTGATTAAAATATTAAAGTTTTATGAGTTAATTTCATTAGACACCTTTTCTGATGTTGTTCATTTTACATGAACTGCAATGCAAGTAGTGTTTACTGTATGTAAAGTTTAAGAGAAAAAGAAGAAGAGCCAAATACTTCAATAGCATGGCACAACTGGCACCCTTCCTCCTGATTAGTTATCTACAGGTGCATCTCAATAAATTAGAATGTCGTGGAAAAGTTCATTTATTTCAGTAATTCAACTCAAATTGTGGAACTCGCGTATTAAATAAATTCAGTGCACACAGACTGAAATACTTTAAGTCTTTGGTTCTTTTAATTGTGATGATTTTGGCTCACATTAAACAAAAACCCACCAATTCACTATCTCAATAAATTAGAATACTTCATAAGATCAATAAAAAAAGGATATTTTAAACAGAAACGTCAGGCTTCTGAAAAGTATGATCATTTCTATGCATTCAATACTTGGTTGGGCCTCCTTTTGCATGAATCACTGCATCAATGTGGCGTGGCATGGAGGCGATCAGCCTGTGGCACTGCTCAGGTGTATTGGAAGCCCAGGTTGCTTTGATAGCGGCCTTCAGGTCATCTGCATTGTTGGGTCTGGTGTCTCTCATCTTCCTCTTGATTCTCTATGGGGTTCAGGTCAAGCGAGTTTGCACAGAAACACCATGGTCACTGAACCAGTTTTTGGTACCTTTGGCAGTGTGGGCAGATGCCTGGAAAATGAAATCAGCATCTCCATAAAGCTTGTCAGAAAAAGGAAGCATTAAGTGCTCTAAAATTTCTTGGTAGATGGCTACGTGGACTGTGGACTTCAGAAAACACAGTGGACCAACACCAGCAGATGACATGGCAGCCCAAATCATCACTGACTGTGGAAACTTCACACTGGACTTCAAGCAACATGTTTCTGTGCCTCTCCACTCTTCCTCCAGACTCTGGGACCTTGATTTCCAAATGAAATGCAAAATTTACTTTCATCTCAAAAGAGGACCTTGGACCACTGAGCAACAGTCCAGTTCTTTTTCTCCTTAGCCCAGGTAAGACCCTTCTGATGTTGTCTTTGGTTCAGAAGTGGCTTGGTACGTGGAATGTGACAGTTGTAGCCCATTTCCTGAAGACGTCTGTGTACGGTGGCTCTTGATGCACTGACTCCAGCTTCAGTTCACTCCTTTTGAAGCTCTCCTAAGTTCTTAAATCGGCTTCGCCTGACAATCTTCTCAAACCTGCGGTCATTCCTTTCACTTGTACACCTTTTCATACCACACTTTTTCCTTCCAGTCAACTTTCCATGAATATGCTTTGGCACAGCAATGACCCTCTGTGGCTTACCCTCATTGTAAAGGGTCTTGATGATCGTCTTCTGGACAACTGTCAATCAGCAGACTTCCCCATGACTGCTGTTGAGATTTCTGACCTAAACCCAGTATTTATACCCTGAGAATGGTAATTTAATAGAACTTGAAATTAAATATTCTAATAATTTGAGACACTGATTTTTTTACTTTGATGAGCAGCAAGCTGTAATCATCAAAATGAAAACAAAAAAGTCTGGAAATATTTTACTTTATGTCTTAATAAATCTAGAATATATTTAAGTTTTACTTTTTGAATTAAATTACAGAAAAAAAAGAAAAAAAAAAAAACTTTTTTATGATATTCTAATTTATTGAGATGCACCTGTAGATGTATTGGTAAACATCTGCCACTAGTCCTCATCCTGGCACTACGGCTGATAATGGAACCATACTGCATGAAAGGGACCTGCAGGGGCACGGGGTGAAATCAAACTTGAGTTTGGACCAAGTCTTTCTGCTTTATATCACATCTTGCCTGAATTATTTTTTCACTGTTGAACCTTTTCATCGTACAGCTACATACAGCGTAGTGCAAGCGCACATGTTCAGGCCGCCCTTTGGCACCCTAAATAACCATGAACCCAGTGTGGGATGAGGCCAGATCTCTCACCTCTGCACCTAGAGATTTGCACCAGGATGAATAATGCTGTAAAAGGCCTGTGGGCAGCTGCTCCCCTAAAGGTTGAGGAATTGAATTACTGACACTTTGCTGAGCATTTGTACAGTGACAGCGGGGTGTTAATGTACCGCACACCAAAAGCTGGTTGAATGCAAAGCTGTGATGGAATATTACACATGAAGGAGATTGGCAAGAAAGTAAAACTTCCTGCAGATCTCTAAAGTGAGACGGTCTTCAGTCTTTAGGTGGAAAATTGAATTGCGTTCCAAGGAAGACATACTGGTTTGGAACAACATAAGTGAACTAATGACAGGACTGTAATTTTTTATGTAATAATGATCTATTTCAATTAATCATACAGCCTTTATCCAGATATTTGAAAGCACAGAAGCAGAAAATATCACACAAGCAACGCTTTCATAGAGTCTTAGGCCCAGGCAAGTTTCAAATACTCCTTTCCTCAAGACCAGTCCAGACTAATCCAGACAGATCTGAGGCATGTGGGCCTATGGGATGCTTTGGCCTACTCTTCCACTTCAGCAACTTCTGGCCTGAAGGACTGGGGTGCTTCACAGAGCAACCTCTGTCCTCATGTTTCAAAGACTCCGGGCTGAACTCAGTTACTGGACCACTGAGAAAGCAAGTGAACGGTAAAGACACCAAAGACAAAACCAAGCCAATAAGAATCTAAAATCAAATAAAAACTAAAAGATTCAAATCCAAAACACACACAAAAAAACAAGCCAATAAAAAGCCTTTACAAAAATGATTAACTTCAATATTTAATGCTAAGGTTAAAAACTAGATTTGTTGGGCCATGCAAAAAGAGGTAATAAAGCAACCAATCTATAAATTTAAACTACCTTCTCGGGAAAAAAATAGTACAAATGGTCTCACTGGTGCAGTATCCTATAAAAAGGTATTAAAATGTACCATTTAGGCACTAAATGTTATCGATTTGACTGCATGAGAACAGGGGTAAGGAAACTTTTATGACCAAAGAGACATTTTTTTCCCCCTTCATTTTTGGTTAATACATTTTTCCAAAAGAGCCACAGTAAAAAAATAATATATTATTATTTATATATATATAAAATAATTTTTCAACAACATTTCAATAATAGTAAATTTATTAGGTCTATAGACAACTTAAAAAACAAAAAACAAAAAAAAAAACAATAAATAACAAGTTTGCAATATGGAATTAATTGTGCAGGGCTTTCACTGTGAGGTTGAGTTACCAACTGAGGAACATAAATCCTCTTCTTGTGTGTGTGTGTGTGTGTGTGTGTAAGTGAGTGAAGAACATTGCACAGTGTTTACATCGACTGTGTTTATGTGAATACTCAACATCTTGGCATTTTGACATATTTCTGTGTGTAATTTACCATTTAGGCGTGCAACTGAGGACAAAGAGGTAACAAAAGTTTGAGTTTAGCTTGAAGTGAGAATTAAGGAATGGTGGGTAGGGTGAATCAAATCTCTCTCAACTAATGCTGTAAACATTTCCCCTGTATGTTTACAGCATTAGTTGAGAGAGATTTGTTTCCTTGAAAAAAATTAACATGTAAGCCCTACTGTACCTGATATTTATCCAAATGAGCTATCGGTGGTCAGCTGGTGTTATTATTAAAGGTTCAAATTAACAATCTCATTCTTATACAATTGATATAATGTGGTTTTTAGAATAATGTTATAATATTTCTTAATGATATAAGAGTAAAAATATAATAAATGTGTAATATAGTGCATATAATTAGCAAAATGCTCCTCTCTAGAGTTAATTTTTCTAGCAACTAACATACTATATGGTCACTGAATGGCTTTACGTGACATTGTTCACAGCTGTTTTACTCGCGTCTTTTTGTGGTTGAAATACTCATTGAATGATTATGATGTTCATTCATGTGTATTTGGTGCTATAACTAGTAATAAAGAGGATGACAGATCTGTTCACATGCCGCTTGAACTGAGGCACTTCAGTGATCAGTCAAGCCACGCAACAAATGTAATAAAATTGTCAGAATTTGAAAGCTGAGACTTTGTTTCATATCAAAAGTAGCCTGCTCTGTCTTGTCTGTCGGCGCATTTTCAGTGTCCTCTTTAGTCCACTATGTTTTTACACTGTGTGAACAAATAGATGTGTGGCGTGAAAATGGTGTCAATTGCGTGAGTCTCACACTGAATGTGTGAGAGTTGGAAAACCTCGGCTACTAAGTTTGTCCTTGTTTCATTCAGAGTGCGCACACAGAAAGCATCCTGTCAGTAGCAGATTCAGTTCTCTTTTGCGGCTTATGGCGCTTTTAATATTTATTTTTAATGTCAAGCACATTCTGTTCTTTACTTCCTAATTCATTCATGTTTCTTTATTAATAACTTCAAACAGTATCATCAACTGAAAGCCGCCCACAGTATCATAAATACAACACATTTATAGGACATAAAAGGTCTCTGTGGCAAAATCAAAAGTACCTGGTGAAATGTTTTGAAATGTCTCTTGGCACTTGGTTGGCTCTTGGCTCTTTCAATAAAAGAATATGTTTCAGTCCAGTCACTTTTTTATATCTTTTTACATTTTAGCTGTTGTTCTAAAAATTGTTTTCGCCATTACCACAAACAAGTTACATAGTTGCTTGAATCTGAGTGCAGGAGCGCAAGGTTACCACAGAAACGTAAGCGGTTTGCCGTTGATTGCGGTCGTGACACTCTCAAACAGCATTGAACAAGCACTTTGGAATATATTATTATTCTAAACTTTTAATTTACTTTGGTAGGCTTTTTCTGCAGAAATCTTTTGCACAGGAGGAACCTTTTCATAGTTCCAAGAACTATTGGCGGAAGTACCCGGATTTTCCGTGTTCGCACTGCAGGAACTAGGACTGATTTTAGTTCTAGGAACTCCTTTTGGGGGAACTAAATTAGCTCCTACTTCAGGGTAGGGTCTAAACCAGCACTATAGGAGCTACCAGTGACATCAGTGTATGTTGATTGGCTGAAACGCACGTGAAACACCGGCACCCGCCATTTTTTAAAAAGCCGAGTACACACACAGTTTATCGCCTATATATTTACTCCACAAACTAACTCCACAAACACGGAAAACAATGACAGATGGACCTCTCGAGTTAAGGAGAAAATCCAAAGCAACTTTGAGGGGACCAAGTGAAACATGATTATGTATTTCTGCTCAGCTAGTGACATTGGACATCAACCACAGCAAACGCTAATACTTTTTTATATACTGTCTTCTTTCTTTGTATCTTTGTTTCTTTCTAATAACATATTAGACAGGCTGTTAAACAAATCGTAAACTAATGAAGATGGAGAATGTGAGCGCTGTGTGCTCAGGCTCTGCCGTTCTCAGCAACCAGGAAAACAGCCATAGGGGAACTATAGTTCTCGGGGAACCACCCTGGTGGCTAGTTCCTATAACTAAGTTCCTAGAACTACCTGGTGTGAAAGCCCCTGATGTGTCGATAACTGATGAATTTTGCAACATGGCACAGTTATTGAACTGTACCAACACTGAACCGTCTTATTAGAGCTGCTTTACAACAGAATTGATCTTTTATTTGATGAAGTTTGCATCATTGATTCTGTTATTTCCCTGTTAATTGCTGAGGAGCTCCTTTGAAATAATCTGTATTGTATATCGGATGATTTGACTTGACTTGAATACTTCAGGTCAGGGGTGTGCAATCCTTGATGGCCGCTTTCTAGCAAAGTTTATCTCTAGTGCCAATTAAACACACCTGAACCAGCTAATCAATGCCTTCAGGAATACTAGAAACCTCCAGGCAAGTGTGTTATAGGTAAACTACAGGAAAGTGGCAAGAAGGAGAACGATCCAATGATAATCTTGATAGCCTTACCAATACTCATTACATTCAGACACTAAAGTTGGTCTCACCTGTCATTTGCTTTTCATCCATTTGCTTCTCTTCATTCAGCATCTCACTGACAGGCTGATGAGGTTCTTCATCTTGAACTTTGGCAGGCTCAGAATCGTTGTTTGATGGGACTAGCTGTGTGTCTTCTTCATTGTCCACATGTGATTGAGTCTCCGCCTCTATTCCTCCTGCATTCGTCCGCACAGGATCTGATTCAAAGCTGGCGTTTCTACAGATGGAACATAAGTGATCTTCTTTGGGCTGGGCATGTGCATGACCTTCACCTGGTTGCTCACACTCTGGCTGGAACCACCTGAATAAAAAGAGGAAGCCAATGATTCACCTTTTCGCTGCATCCAAAATTAGGACATTTTTGGATCTGCTTAAAGCACGTATGTGAAATCCTACTCCTGGAGGGCCACTGTCCTGCAGAGTTTAGCTCCAACCCCAATTAAGCACACAAGAACCAGCTATTAAACTTCCAGGCAGGTGTGTTGAGGCAAGTTAAAGCGATAATCTTCAAGACAGTGGCCCTCCAGGAGCAGGCTTAAAGGAATTTTGAGCTATCCTGTTCCAGAATACAGATCTTTTACAGAAATGTACCTTTTGCACTGATGGCAAGAAAGCAGGTCTTTGTGGACATCGGCATCTACGTCGCTGGGACATGAGCAGGGGAGGGTGGTGTCCTGTTGATCGCCACAGTTTTGGCACAGTAGGCTGTTGTGGTGCCATTGTTCACTGCTCCGGGTGCCGCACTCAACACACATCCGGCAGTTCTACAAAGCACGCAGCTATGATTAGCTATACTGCATTAAGGAAATGGGACATATTTTGTCATGACAACAACAAAGTCTACCAGTGCCGCCCATACCTTACACCTCCAGCCGTTGGTGGGGATAGAGTCCATAGCCGGCTGCAAGCAGAAAGTGTGATAGCCTTTGTCGCACATATCGCACACTAGCATTTTAGTGTCTTCTCCAGGCTCCCTGAAAAATTCAAGGACAGTCATTTCTGTGCAACTAATTCCACTAGTGCATCATTTTTTAAATTAATACATCTCCATGGCTGTATCTACATTAAAGGGTTAGTTCTCCCAAAAATGAAAATTTTGTCATTAATTACTCACCCTCCTGTCGTTCCACACCTGTAAGACCTTCGTTCATCTTTGGAACACAAATTAAGATATTTTTGATGAAAGCCGAGAGGTATCTGACTCCTCATTAGACAGCAATTTAACCACCACTTTCAAGTTCCAGAAAGGTACTAAAGACATAGTTAAAATACTCCACGTGACTGCAGTGGTTCAAACTTAATTTTATGAAGCGACGAGGATACTTTACAAAACAAAAACGATGACTTTATTCAACAATATCCTCTCTTTTGTGTCATTCTACAACGCTTTTTACATCCTCTTCCAGGTTCCAAATACCTCTCGGATTTCATAAAAAATATCTTAATTTGTTTTCTGAAGGTAAACAAAGGTCTTACAGGTTTGGAACGACATGAAGGTGATTAATTAATGACAGAATTTTAATTTTTGGGTGAACTAACCCTTTAATCTAGATACATTTGAAAACGCATCTTTTTCCTCTGCGTTTATTTTGCATTGTAACGTGGACAGTGAAAACAGAGGTATTTAAAAACTATGACACAAGTTTAGTCATGTGATGCATACTGTACCTATAGATATCTGTTGTTATACTATGGTGCTATTCACTTGCACAGTGTTGCTTAAGATAAATGTTACTTCATACAATCTTCATATTACATTCCTGCAAAGATGCAATTTTGCGTTTTAAACCATACATGGAATGACACACCAGTAAGTGGTGGGATATTTTGCTAGTAAAATGATTGTGCTAGACAAATAGCATGAGAACTTTATTATGTCTGGTCTTTCTGTATCATCTCAGTGAGCTGTTTATTCCACTGAAAAGTAAACTACGGCAACCTCAATGGATGTATGAGCATATAAAGATGAGCTATTGAGGACCACTCAACAGAAATGAGTAACAGTGCAGGCACGCCATACAGACTGGGGAGAATAAAAGGCAAAGCTTGGCTGCAACTCACTTGCATGTCTGACAGACTTTACACTCGGGGCACTGCCAGCCTCCCCTCTTCAGAGGAGTGACGCTGATGTCCAGACACATGCCGTGGTAGTGCAACCCACAGCTGGTGCAAAAAAGCTGGTCCAGGAGATCCCCGGGGCTGTCGCACAATATACAGTTCGCCTCCTCTTCATCTGAGAGAGAGAGAAAGAGAAAAACAAGAAATCAATTACCTTCTAAATAGGGTGCACATTATGCTCACTTTGTCTGATCTAATCCTTTTTCAAATTATTAATTCAATTAAATTAGATATTTAATTATATTACATATCCAATTAAATATCCAATACTGACCGACACGATAAATAAAAACAATGTCATATTGGCTGATAACCAATATGGTATAGTGCATCCTTACTCTAAAGGATTTTTATGTTGTCTGGTCACCAGTGAGATCCTCTGGGATTTTCAAAACAACAAAAACATCTAGAATTCGATTTTTTTGCCCATGAAAAAGCTAAATTAACAAAAAAAATGTGATGAGTATCAAATTAATTGTGGCCACTGTGGGTGGTGAAAAACAAAAGTCAGTGAGATTTTATTTTTAAAGAAATCAATACTTTTATTCAGTAAGGATTAATTAAGTTGATCAAAAGTGATGATAAATACATTTATAATGTCACAAAAGACATTTTCAAAATGCAGTTCTTTTGAACTTTCTATTCAACAGAAAATCCTGAGAAAAATGTATCATGGTTTACACAAAAACAACTGTTTTCAACCCTGATAATAATTGTTTTTTTTCCTCGAGCATCAAATCAGCATATTAGAATGATTTCTGAAGGATTATGTGACACTGAAGACTATAATAATGATGCTGAAAATTCAGTTTTACCATCACAGGAATAAATTACATTTTAAAATATATTAAAATAGAAAACAGTTTGAAATTTTTTTTCGTCTTTTTTATAAAAATTTTTTTACAGTATTTTTTTTATAAAAAAAAAAAAAAGTCTTATAGCATAAGAGACTTCTTTTAAAATGTAAAAATACATCTTACTGACCCCAAACTTTTGAACAGTAGTGTGTGTTAATAAGTACTGTTTTTTGACGTTAAAATAAGTTGTTTTTGCAATTGAGTTTCAATCATTGCTTAGTGCATGAATAAATAATAATAAAGACAGTTCTCACATTTGCTGACGGCCAGCTCAATGTGCTCTGTGCACAGGACAGAGCGCCTCCTGAAGTCCTGAAAGGTTCCGGCGGCCCCCGCGCAGGGGTAATGGTACGAGCGATCACACCCCTCCTCACAGCACTTGACGGATGCTCCAAGGCGCTTACAATATGCACAATGCTATAAAAGATGAGACATAATTGATGAGACACTGACAACACAGACTCCAGTTTTGATGCAAAAGCATGTTAAAAGAGAGTCCATCAATTATTTTAATAGTCTATAGTCTTTCATTGAAACCTTACATGCATTAACTGCTCATCGCAATCAACATTCAAGCTTTAATGTCTAGCAACAAATCTATACAATGAGACATGAAAGCTGACAGTGTAATGCCCGTGGTCAGACTAACAGCTAGGGAGAACTGTGACAAACCACAATGATGACAGACTGACTGATATGTAATTATCCCATTATGCCTATAATCTCCCACAGACCACAGACGAGAGGGGCCAATTCACTAAACAGTTGCGCAACTATTGTGTGCAATATCTCGGCACTATGTGTATTGAAATTAAGTCACTGTCATTTAGATGTGCAGCAAGTCAAGTGCACTGCATTTTAAAGAGCTGATTTAGGTGTCTGAATTAGAGTGGTGCAGTGATGCTGTAAAGTCAGAGTAAAGTACAGCAGATTGCAGTAGTCTGCTGAATCCTCCAAAGAAATGTGCTTAGAACTAGCCTGCAAGACCGTTGCAATTAGCCATTACTAAAAAAAAAAAAAAAGCACTAGAATAACTAACTTGTTGAGATAACTCAAATATTCAAGTTGTCACTTAATACAAAGTCACATTTCAAGTTGACTAAACATAACAATTAAGACAGCACAAACACTTATTTGAAACAACAAACAAATGATCTTTTACAGTGCAGCGAGCAAATTGCATTAAAGATTGTGAGGGGGCCTTTATTGGATTTGCATAATTCCATTTGTAAACTGGGAGTTAAACAACAGTCAGTATGTGAAAATTAAAAACATTTTTAGTTCATACTCTTGCCATTCTCTTATCATGCTTAAACTTTTATCATACCTTTACTCTCAATATGAGGTTTAGTAAATGATGACTGAATTTTTATTTTGGGTCAACTATCCCTCTCATCATATTTATATTCTCTCCATACTTTTCACCATACTTATCAATCTCTCAATATTAGTTGTCACAATTCTGGAATTTCTAATTTTGATATTACGCCTTGAAAAATATCAATATTCGATACCATTTTTGAAACCACAGAGAAAAACTGCCACAACATTAAGGGCATACAATTTGAACAGTATCCAAGTTAATTTACTTTTGACCATATTCAAAGTATTTTCTTATCAACTGAAACTCCTTAGACCCAGCAGCTCTGAGTGGGATTATATAGAAATAATATTAATAACAATCATATTATTTTTATTTTATTTTTTTTTAATACAAATGCATTGTAAAATAAAAAAGCAATATTTCTAAAAAAAAGTTACAACTAAATTACAATATGCATGGCTAATTTTATTTTGGCAAAAAACTGCAGAGACTTTAAGTGTCTGTGACAACAGTTTTACAAATGCTTCTAGTGGTGGGCGATATGACCAAAATCTTATATCACGATAACAATATATATCATGATATAGTAATTTTTGCTTTAAATATGGGCTTCATGATATCAAAATTTTTCATACCATTGAAATTTCATAATTCGTATCACCATTTTCAATATCATTTAAAAATGTAAAACTAGCCTAAAAAACTGTCAAGCTTACTGAAGACAAGTAAACCGTGATAATGAAAAAGAGCAAAGAAAACAAACTACAACAGAACAAAGACAGACAAAATAGACTTACCTGAAAAACTTCAAGCACTAAAGATACTACATAAAATGTATAAAGTAATCAAAAGTATAAAAACAAGGCATAGTCTTTACTGTGTAAATTAAATATACATTTTTCTTATTAAAGTTACAAAAGCAAGCAGTGAGAGATTTTCTCTCTTTTTTGTTGTTTGATTAGCATTAATACTGACAGCAGGTAAATTTGGATGCTGTCCCTTTCTGCACCGATCCATTATACTCAAGCCTTTCTCAAATGTACCTTCACTTAAGACATAAATGGCTATGTTTACTTGCAAATACGTGGTCACTTTGACACATAGGTATGTGTATTTAACCGTTCAAGTCCAATTAGGCACTCAGTTCAGTCCTCACGCACTCTATGAACAGCGGCTCGCACGTCTCTCAGACAGTTTATTAACAGCAATGCTTAAAACACTTAACATCGAGCACGTCCCTAATTTACGACCGCCTTCTGAGAGAGGCAGGTTTCTGTTCGCGCACTTTGGCAGTGTGCCAGTCAGCACGAGTGCTGCACCAAGTTCCTTTTCAGGATATATTGCGCTTATAACTCTTTAACATCAAGCACGTCCCACTCTTTATATTCTCATTCATGCATTTCATCACTCTGAAGTGTCAATAGTACTATATATTTACATACCGCGATATATATGATATAACAAAGTCTCTAACGATAGACATTTTATAACATGGTAATGATAACTATCGTCATACCGCCCGGCCCTAAATGCTTCATTACAAATCTGTGTGAAATACTGAAAATGTAAAAAAATTATGTGAAAAGAAAATTATGCAACTGTGAAAATATAATGTAACTGACACACATTTAAATTAATATTCCCCTTCTAATCTATAATCAAACTAATTTCCCTTTTCTCTGATGACGTTTACTGGCGCAAGAGTGGGACACATGACAGGTCACATGACATTACAACAATAGTAAACCACAACCATCTAATCAATTCCCCATGGACAAAATCACACCCCGCCCTACATTTTTCTAGTTCGAGAAGCTGTTTCATATAAGGAATAGGAAGAAAATATTATCACAACTTCCGTTTCATGCCCATCATTTAATGAAAATTCAACTTGATGTCTCAGAAAACAGAGCGTGAAAGCGCAGTTGGTATTGTGGTGTATCAATACAGCGGAAAATGAGTATTTAAGGTTTTGAATATTTAAAAATCGATTTGTATTGAAAACATTTTTTGACAACAATACTCACATCTACCTTCATCAAATGCCTGCAGCCCTCCACAACCACTGGCAAAAACAAGCAGCTGGAGTATGCAAGATCTCAGACAACACACACGAATTGTGAAATAATAATGGCTGTTTACAAAAACAACTGTCACTGTGGCCCGCTGGGATTTACATAATCTTTCAAACCTGTACTATTAGAGCAGTTAGACGATTCCTAATAAATATTCAGGGACAGCAAAAGAGTGTAATTCCTTAGAGGTCACACATTTCAGCTCAACCGTGGCATTTCATTAACTCATGTCAGGTGAATGCCAGGTGATTGAGTAATAACAACAATGCAGGTTGTTTCATGGGCCAGGTGATCTAAGTGTACTCTTCCCTAATGTTAGGTTCCATTTTGCAAAACCCATAACATCTTCCTGAAAACACATATTTCCATCTAAAAACCAGCACTAGGCCAATGTTCTTTCTTTTCCTATTGGAATCGATCTGTTCTGCGTCTCTGTCCATCGTCCTGCTTAATGAGCTGCTCAGAAACCAGCTGTACGCTAAAAGTCAAGCAACACTGCGAGATGAGTCCAGACCTGACATGTCGTCAGCCCTCATGTTTACAGCTGCTCTCCGCGTCTTGTTAACTTCGCACCTCAAGTTGTTCGGCACCCACAACAAATAGATTTTGATAAGGCATAGGGTCAAATGAAGCGATTTATGCACATCCATCTAAGGGGGATTCCACTCAGGAAAGCATGTCAATCTGATGAGCCACCTATACGAACGTTCAAATCACACACATGTATTAATTGAGCTCTCACTGGCATTTACCATTAAATGCTGCTTTGCTGTTAATTCACAAGATCAAATGGCAGAGCGCTATTAAGGAATGTGATTCGAGGAGGTTGCTGCACGGGGTGTTAAGGGGGGTGTTAAGTGATGAAGCTGATGACGCCGCAGCCCCTTTGAGTGCCGTGACCTTTTCTATTTCACAGCTGATCAGCGGCGACCTTTAGCAGCCAGTTAGATCCCTCCCCCAGCTCTAGCCTTTCACGGAGAGGTAGCAGCACGGCCATAAGAGTCAGCAGGTAAATGAAGACCCCCAGAACCGTAACAGGTTTCATTAGAGTGACATTAAATAAGAGCAAGATATAAACTAAAAATTAGGGCTGGGCAGAAATAGAGTGGATATATAGATGGTAGAATGTAGAAAGAGGTAGAAATAGTTGACTCTGCAAACTGTTGGATTATATTGGAACTTTAATCTTATTCTTTGGTTTGAGTCCATCAAATAATAATACATTTAATTTGAAGAATATATAATTAACTGGATTATCAAAAAACATTATGAGCACGTTTGAGCTTCTGCAAGAACCAATGAGATTCATTCTGTGTGTTATGCAGCACACTGAGCTTCCAAAAGAACTAATGAAGTTTGTCTCGCACATCAAGCAGGTTCGGTTGAGCTTCTGTTTATATTCACTGATTAATGTGAATAAAAGCCTACATTTTATCTGTTCATCATATGAAGTGATTGTGGCTTTTTAGAAAATTTGGACTAAACCACTGAATTCATATGGATTAGTTTTACGATCTCTTTATGAACTTTTTGAAGCATCAAAGTGGTAGTTGCATAGCTGTCAATGGGGGACTACAGAGCTGGCTCAGACTTTATTACAAATATCTTTATTTGTGTTCCGAAGATGAGCTAAAGTCTTACGGGTTTAGAACAACACGAGGGTGAGTAAATGATGACAGAATTTTCATTTTTGGGTGAACTATCCCTTTAATTACTATAAATTGTTATTATTTACTAAATAGATAAAAAAATTTTTTTGGGAAATTGAGATAAAGCTAAAAAATAAAATAAAATGAGGTCCCCCCATCAAAAATGCAACATATTCTGGTGTCCACCTGGAAGCCATAAAGGTCAAAATCTAAAAACAGCTTCAGAAAAGACAGCTGTCATGTATAAAATTTAAATACAGACACTTTATGGTCAATCAACAGAAGAAGAAGAGGGAAAAAGAAAAAAAAACATTAACATAAGCTGATCCTCATTTGCATAACCTTTCAAGTACTCCAGTAAGGTGATGTAATATTTGCATAAAGTTTACAGTCATTATTTTATTCACGAGTCCTTGCATGCTTCACCCAAGATGAATGTCAACTAAACCAGAGTTATCCCAGCATACCTCTGTGCTCCCTGAGTGGATGGCTTTGTCCACATTTAGCAGTGATTGATCCTCCGCTTGACACACAAAATTTGACCACAAAGCGCAGCTTTGATGGGCCCAGCACTGACCTGCCAACACAAGAAAGTTGGACAAGGAATCAGAAGATGGCAAGGAAATTTCATAATTTACTGTTGTCTTTTCAAATGTTATTATTTTCTTTCTTCTTTTAAACACAAAAGGAGACATTCTGCCTAACCTCTCATTTTGTGTTTCACAGAAGATAGAAAATCACCCAGGTTTGGAATGATCCCTTTAAGCTTTCTGACCAACGCTGTAAAGATATTTATTGGCAGAACAGCAGTTCAAGTTCATTTTATTGGACTAACAATTTCTGGTCCTCACCTTCTGACAAAAGCCTTCAGGCTGTGATTTTTTTGTTTCTTTAAATCATCCTCTGTACAATCAGTGAAAAAGTATTTTGAACATATTGAAAGAGCTTTCAACACCTTCATATGAGAGTGAAATCTTGGATTTCAAGAAATACTGTACACTTTCTTCTATAAAATCTTTATTAGTTAAAAGTAACACTCAAAATTACAGTCATTGTTTCTATAGTTTGCTTTTCTGTAAACGTGCTTTGGTGAAGTTTTTAACAAGTGCTTACCCGACTCCTCAAAGAGTGTTCGGACGTCAATGCCGTCTGGCAGGCCGACGTGGCGGAGCTCATCCCAGAATTTGCCGCCCGCTTCCTCTCCCCCGACACTGAAGACAAAGACAGATTAATTAGAGGTGATCAGGTTTTAGTCTCACACCATGTCCTAACCATGATTATCTGTTTGTCCAAACTATGGGAGAAAAATGATGAGAGAAAGTGATCTTGTTTGAAAACAGTCATTATTTTTACATGTTCATTTGATGACTTTGAAATTAAAAGCTACACTATGTAGCTTTTTTTGTTCAAAACTAACAAAATTTAAATAATGAGTCATCAATCCTTCTTCCAAAATGTATTTTTGTCTTACCCTGATTCACTATGATAAGTGTTTATATTTTCGACCTGTTAGGATGGTTTTGTGAGAAAATTGGCACATACATCACTCGCCCATTCGTGTCTCGTAAACAGAGAAAAGTTGCTCCGACTGCTTTGACGTGTGTTTGGTGTGGGAGTGGCAGTTTAGTTGTCACAATGTCCAATAAAGGTTTACATGGAGCAGCTAAATCTCGAACCTCCGCTCTTATTACTCAACAGGTGAGTAAGGTATTTTATTGAACAGATAAATTGCCATATGTAGCTTTCTAACAGAGTTCATTGTAAAGCATTATCTGTTGTGAAGAGTCATATTTATCCACACAGTAACACAGAGCCGAAGCACAACCAAAACAATGTTCTTTGCAAAATGCATGCAGTTTTGTTTTTTAACCGATAGAGGGCGAAAAGTCAGTTAGTGTACCTTTAAGACATTTCTCCTTAATATACATTACAGGTATATTGAACACGATTTTGGACCAACGAGATTTCAATGTGAGCAGGCTACCCAGAAAGATCCAACTAAATTAGAAACCAATAAAGCATCAGAATGTTCCATCGCTTGACGCTTGTCAAAGTCGAAGCTGGTTTGGACAAAAACTCGGGTTGTGCTTTGTTATGTCATGCCTTGTTGGGACAGGATAGAATGAAAAGCAAATAAGGATGTGTCAAAATCATCAAACTAATGAGGTTTAGTTAATGAAAAGATCATATATTATATCAAGGAGAAATACAAAGGGACTTCTGTAATAATAATAATAATAATAAACAACCAACCACACTGCCACAGAAAACAAGTAACAGCATTTTCCAAATGTATTACCTTTAAATGTTGAACATTTAAAGAACCATTATTGGTCAGGCACCAGCTTATTTGCAAAATATGTCACTCTGCCAAATATCAAATTAGATCACCAAACTCCATCTAATTCCAAATATTCCCCAATTCCTCTGCCTTTACATTTATGCTACTAATGATGGATTAAGCAGCAGAAAAATTTTAAATGGGCATTTTCACACCTGCAAATTCTTAGGTCGCTGT
Organism: Anabarilius grahami; assembly: GCA_003731715.1. Taxonomy (NCBI): domain Eukaryota; kingdom Metazoa; phylum Chordata; class Actinopteri; order Cypriniformes; family Xenocyprididae; genus Anabarilius; species Anabarilius grahami. The sequence goes on from RJVU01064619.1 coordinate 2,449,585, forward strand.
ACAGTGTAATGGAAATAAAATATTACATATAAGCCATATTTTCGTAATGTTTATTCAAAAATTGTACTCGTCTACTGCAACAATGTCTATGAATTATACACATATTTGGGTCTTTTGGGGTCTTTTCTCAGTTGACTTGATATTACTTAAACAGCATGTCATGTACTTAATTCAATTAAAATGTTTCACAGCCCTAATTTCTATAGACCATATATAGACTGAGATAAACGTGTACATGCTCTCTAACTGCTGGCCCTCTATCATGAGCCACCGGCACAAGGAGAGTGTTAATTTATTCTTGACATTCAGGGACTGGAGGGGTTTGACTCACAGCCATTTTAATTTAGGTATGGGGGTTGTGTGGGATGGTGCTGATTGATTAACCACTTACACAGAAATGACTCATCGTAAACACATCATCGGACAAAAATGCATCCATCACAGCTCTGTGCATCTCATTATACCCCTCCTCTATCCACTTGCTGGGATGGCTGAAATATATACGAGGGGTCAACTGTGATTTTTAACGCAGTGTGTGCTGCTGACTGACATTCTGGGTAATCCCATGACAATAGATGTGGATCAAACGAAATATAATTTCTGAGTGCTGTATTATTTTACCTAATAGCGTTCATACTGTAAATACAAATGGGGGTTCATGCTATATTACATAAAGTAAAGCAATTAAATGATGTACACAAGGTAAAATCAATATCATGATCATGGCAACAAATAAAGAAGTTTCCATAAATAATATATTTGTTAACATATAGCTGTGGTTAACATTAATAGAGCTTCATGTGGCCTTCTACATTTTTTTTCTTTTCACCACAGTGATACAAAACGGAACTAGAGATGCACCAATTCTGGCCAATCCCAATAAGGCAATGATGGTGTGGTTAATAAATTAATAATTTTACAATTCAATTATATTTTGTCTAAATAAATTAAAAATAATACACTAATAACTAAAAACATGTTTAACATCCCTTTAAATGCTACAAGTGAACTTAGGCATCACAATATAATAATTTATACTATGAAAAATTAATATTAATTTTGAAATGCAGTGGTATTAATGTTTTTTTATATTAACTTTGAGTGTCAGATGACGGCAAAAGTAATCTTAATGTAAAAACAGGGGAAATGATCATTAACAATTAAATATTCATTATGTTTTTATACTGATAAATAAGTAAAGAAATTTCTAACATCAGTCAGTAATCAATACGGAACCAATTGTGCCTAAATTAAATTATTACAATATAGGCTAATGATTATTTCCACAAAAAGCAGTGGGGAAAAATTTACGAACATCTAGAGGAAAATTGTGGTTAATTGTTGTAAAATAAATGTCATAATGGAAAAAAAACTTCTTTTTTTAATATATACAATTTTCTTTTGATTTTGGGATCAATTATTTATCATAAGTTTAATGATTAGGGATGTGTCGAATAAGGTATTCGGTTTTGGGCATCCCTATTAATGATTATAATGTTTGCCAAAAAACAAACAAAAAAAAACAAAACAAAAAAACAGTGGGAACAATCTTACAAATTTCAACAGGAAAAAAAAAAAAAGATTAAAATGTCACAATGGAGATTTAAAAAAATGTATTACATTAAAAAAATAATAATAAAAAAAAGGCTTTATTTTATAAATAAAATAATTTTTGCATGAAATTTTAAAATTTTCCTATCAATATTAGTTGCTTAATTTAATTAACTCTTTAATTGTTCATGATCATTATAAACCCATGTTAACTTTCTTAGTCATGCTGCTGTAAATGGACCAAAAATTTCCAAAACCATTCCGACTAGCTACTCCACATTTAGACCTGCTGCTCGATAGTGAGACCCACAGATGACAAAGCTCAGCAGGGCTGGCTAACTGCCAACATCAGACTGGCAGCACATTACGTCACACGGGCCCCTGGGAGATGGCTGATTGGCTCCAAAGAGCCAAGACAAATTAGGCAGCTGTGCGAGAGAGCAGGGAGAGGGCCCTTTGTTGGGCTGAGCGCATGCTGGGGCCGGCGTCTCACATCTCGCTCTGTGACTCCCAATAGCTGCAGGGTAATGATCAGCTAGGGGAGAACGCTCGCAGAGAACCACATATGAAAAGCAAATAGCCAACAGCTATGTGCGTGTTTATACCTTTGTGAATGAAGTACAGGCCACAGGATTTAGATCTATCCGACTAATGCCATATTATTGGGGTTGTATAAAGGTAGCGCTGTCATTAAATGTAACTCAAGCATGGCAGGCGTTTGCTTGTTGATGAAACATACAGACATAATACAGGCTTGATTATATGCGCAATGTAGTGGACAATGGTAATTTATGCCAATAATGTTTTATAATTCTTTCACATACACCTACAGAACCCACAGAAGGCTCACGTGACACTAAGGACTGGAGTAATGGCTGATGGAAATTCAGCTTTGCCATCACAAGAATAAATTACATTCTAAAATATATTAAAAAAGAAAACAGTTCTTTTAAATTGTAATACGATTTCACAATGTTACTAGTTTTGCTGTATTTTTCCATTAAATATGCAATTGATAACATACAGTCAGCCAGTCAATATCGCAAAGTAAATAAATGGGCTAGTTCCAATTTATAATTTACTAGGTGCACATTTATGATATTAATTTCATTACTTAAATACATAATGGGTGGTGGATTTGGAACATGGTTTGAGTTTCAGGGCTGATAAAGAATATTATATGTAACACTGCTAAACCAAAGTATCGAGCCTTTAAAATATAAATTAAGTGCTGTAGTAGAAGACCGTCTGAACATTTTAATATCTTATAAATAAACTAGTGTTTTCTGAGTCATTGTCATCTGCAAAGATGAATTGAACGATGCTGACTTGATATCTTCACAGTTTAGTGCATGTGTCTATAGTGAGAAATTCATGTTAAGTTAAATGTCATTCAATAAATGCTGTACTAATTTAGGGTAATACTAATTTAGGTTTATTTATGTTAATCTTTCAAAAGATAAGCTATTTTTGAGGTCGATGAATAATAGGCCAACGTTTGGATTTCCTGCCCGACATAATTACCACATGGACCAGCCCTGTAAATGATCTGTCCGTCACGGACTGCGTGACTTTGCCACCTCATGGGGAGTTTTTTTTTTCTTTTTTCTTTTAAACGACTAATTAAAATTTGGCCAACTAAACCTCTTCTCGTCGACTAACGTTTAGTCGACTATTAGGGGGCAGCCTTAATTTCTGAAGGATCATGTGACACTAAAGACTGGAGTAATGGCTGTTAAAAATTCAGCTCTGACATCACAGGAATAAATTATATTTTATAAAATATTCAAATGGTTAAATTTTAAAATTGTAATAATATTTCACAATATTACTGGTTTTACTGTATTTTTGATCAAATAAATGCATCTTCATTGAGCATAAGAGACTTCTTTAAAAACATTTTAAAAATCTTACCAACCCTAAACTTGTGAAAGGCAGTATACTATTACTAGTAATAGAAGCATATCATAGCTTTAGGAGACAATGAATGAACAGAAACCATGTGCTTTAAATCAAAGTATGTGGGACAAAAATGCATTGCCATTTGCTGAGACGACGCAGAAGGTCACTTTAGGACAAATAATGTTTGCTTCACATGAGTCTGTCTCCAGGATATTAAGCAAAAACACACACATACTAGAGCAATGAGTGCAATTTTCAACTGGAATGATCCGTATTCAGTCTCTGCCTGAAATTTCATCCAGATGAGGGTGATTCAACCAGTGACGTCAGGTATCAGTGCCCTGCTGCCTATAACAGGCCTACCGTTCAGAACAGCGCTTACATACACCATCACAGAGAGTGCAAACACACACACGCACATCCTTTGGCTCATGTAACACTTTCCTCTCTCTAACAATGGCCAATACCATCTGATCTATTTCACAGGGGCTGACCAAGAAGATAAAAAAAAACAAACAAAAAAAACAGTCGTGTTGTGTTGTCGTGAGAGAAGCCCCTTTTAGCCGAGCTCATTTAAACATTACACTACGCATCACAGCTGATATCATACGACAGCCCCACTCGCCCCAGCCAATCTGCTTACCTCTCTGGGCCCCTGTGCCTCCCTGATTGGCTGGCAGCCCTACTCTTGTCGTCATGGTCATGGCCCTCTTCTGTCGAGGACTGTCGGAGTGGAGGGTCGTATTCGGGCGTGACCCTGAATGGCTTCAGATCCCCCTGGCCCAACAGGCTTCGACCACCACAGTAACAGAAGGCACAGAGCTGTTCGCTGTGAGGAGATGAGAGGAATGCGGTTAGGGAATGAAACGAGATGGCAAATGTTGCAGTTCTGAACATGTGCAATGTAATGGGTTTAAAGGAATGTTTTGGTTAAATGCAGAATATTCCTTTAACCCTCAAAGACCCACTGTAGCAAAATTGCAACACTTATTGTTTAAAGCAATAAAATAATACATATTTTTCACTCAATATTTAACTTATATTATACAAATAACAGGAGCTCACAGGAAAATGTTTTTTTTTTTTACCCTTCGCTAAACTCCAACCCCCTCGCTAATTCAGACTAGCTTTATAGAAAATCCCATTGGAGTGAACTGGAGATTTGTTTTGTTTTTTTGTGAAATTTTCAGTAAAATGTGCTCATAAAGTTGTAAAATTGAATTAATATTATTTTTAGTTGGGCTGGAATTAATTGTGACATTGCAAACCATTTATTCAGCCAATTCTATTTAAAACAAAATGTTAAACTTCACAGTAACATGATTAAAAACCATGGGCGTAGAATACACGGGGGACAGGGGGACGTGTCCCCCACACGTTTAATAAAACATGAATTCACCCCCAGACTTTTTCCGGGCAAGTTTGTTCACATAGAGGCCAATGTGAATAAATCTTGATCTAAATTCAGAGGCAAGATAGTCTATGCATGACCTGTCATTTTATTCTTATCTAAAATGAGGCAATCTAAACATTATGGGGCGCTCACACTCCTGTAAAATATGTTTCATTCATACTGGAAGCCGGAGGGCGCTCTCTCGCAGAATGTCCAAAACGGTTTTGTAGAAGTAATTCAGCTATTAGCTGTAACAGCAGCTGATTAAAATGCAGAAATGTACTGACTGATGAAACGTGAATACAATGAACACACACAACTGCGACAAGATATGTATTATGTGTGTTTTTCAAGCCATCTCAAGGTATTTATTGACAAAGTATGAATTATGTATTTAATTGACAACCTTTTTAATGTTTTTGAAAGAAGTCTCAATATGCTCGCAAAGGATGCATTTATTTAATCAAAAATACAGCAAAAACAGTAATATTGTTAAATATTATTACAAATTAAAACAGCTGTTTTGATATGTGAATATATTTTAAAATGTAATTTATTCCTATGATGCAAACAGAGAAAAACATTTCTGATTATTATCTGTCTTAAAAACAGTTGCTTAAAATTGTTTTGGAAACCATGATACACTTAATTTTTCTGGATTCTTTGATGAATAGAAAGTTCAATTAACAGCATTTATTAGCATTTATTACATTAATTTATTAGCATTTATTAAATAGAAATATTTTGTAACATTAAAAATGTCTTTACTGTCACTTTTGATAAATTGAATGCATCCTTGATGAATAAAAGTATTAATTTCTCTCTTTTTTTAATCTAAATAACAAATGTTTGAATTGTATCATGGTTTCCACAAAAATATGAAGCAGCCCAACTGTTTTCAACATTGATGATAATAATCAGAAATGTTTATTGAGAATCAAATCATCATATTAGAATGATTTCTGAAGGATCATGTGACACTGAAGACTGGAGTAATGATGCTGAAGATTCAGCTTTGACCACATATATTGTCATAGGCGTAATTTACGGGTGGGACATGTCACCATCACTTTTTGCCAGGGTCAATATTGTCCCCACCACTTTTTGAAACATCTCGCGTCACGGATGTATACTAATACAAAAGAAACATCTCTAGTTGATTAGCAATTCATTCGTTTGTGTTAAATAATAGGCGATCTGGCACTGGGATGTGTTGTTTTTGAAATCATGTTGAGTGCTCGTAGCTGCTATCAGTGGCGCAACAGTTTTCTCTTGGCGCTCGTGCACACTGTGCAGTCTTCACACGGACGAGAGCTTCAATCTATCGCTATTGCGGCCGGAGACTCTCTATTCGTTCCGGTGAAGTCACAAACAAAATGCACGCAAACGTGTCCCTGCTCTTGATATACAATCACTGATGAACATCTTTGGTTGTAATGAGAAAAAAATAAAATAAACAACACAAGGGTGGATCAGAACCCAGAACCTCTGGCACGCTGAACAAAAATTCTACCTCTCGTCCATGAGGACAATCTAACATTGATTGCGGTTAAAATTATTTATTGGCTAATGTAAATGTATGTAAATACTTTCTAACATTATATTGTATTAAAGTAGATGTAAGGACGAAACTATAATATTATAGTTATTATATAATATTATTATATTAAAGGTCTATGTCAATACATTTTGTGCATTTATTATTGTAATGATACATTTATAATACACCCCCGACACACACACATTCCTGTCCCACCCACTTTTTAAAACAAAGTTACAGCACTGTATATTGTGCATTTTACAATATATTCACATAGAAAACAGCTATTTTAAATTGTAATACTATTTCACAATATTACTGTTTTTACTGCATTTTTTAATAAATAAATCCAGCCTTGGTGAGCAGAAGAGACATTAAACAATTGTAATGTTTCCAAACTTTTGATAGGTACAGTATTTTCTGCCTTATTCTGTGATAATTTATTTTTACATTGTATAAAATCCATGAGGACTTTATGCACGAGTGTTTGTAGCACATAAACCAATCATAAAATTAGCATAACATTAGCATAAAATGTAGGGGGGGGGATAGATATTGGTTATTTTCCAGCAGTTAATTTCTTATTCAAAGAAAATTCATTTTAAATTAAACGCAAGAGATGAGATAAAAAAAAATTAAAAATAAAATCTATCAATTCGACAAAGGTCAGATAAAAACTGGTATTACACCCGACATTTCTGTCCCCCTCACTTCTAAAATGATGGCAAATGAAGACAAATGCTTCTCACTGTCAACTGAAGCTTGGAGTAAATGTATCTTTGGAATGAGGCTTGACACATTGCTTAGTCACACTATGCACTTCTCAGTATTTAGATTTGGAAAATTAAACAAGAAAATACCAGTTATATTCTTTCTGGGTATCTTGCAGAGTGCAGGTGCAGAGCACCAATAACAATTTACTGTATTTTGGTTGATTTTCATAAAATTGTTATTAAATACCCACACACAAAGATGTTACATAGACTTGTATTTAAAAAAAGAAAAAAAAGAAAACAAGCTTGTCCGAGAAAATGACGAACAGGAACAGTTGGTAGGGTTGATCAGAAATGTTTTTAGAGTGGGGTTTATTAAAGGGACAGTTTGAATCTTTCAGCATGCCAAAGTCACACTTGCATGTTTTGGATCAAATTTAGAAAGTCGTAATTCTCAATGTCTAATAAAGCTGGAAAAAATAATAGTTGTGGTGTGGACTCTGTTATTCTTTTACATTTAGAACGATTCTTAAAATTATATCTTTATCGTCATTGTTATAGTTATCATCTTGGCGTGAATGAGCCTTTAGTCTTATGGTTTTGGAACAACATGAGGTGAGTAAATGATGACAATTTTCATTTTTTGGGTGAACTATCACTTTAAATTAGGGCTGTTAACGCTTAACGTTAACGCATTAATGCATGCAATTAATTCAAAATCCTCAAAATAACTGAATGCAAAATTAATTACTGAAGCACATTTTGCTTTAAAACATGAGCTGTCATATTCTGTGATTGTTTCTGAAAAGTGCAAGACCTCACGCATCGCGGATTGACAAACTATGTTTCTTAGCTGGTAAAAGCAAACCTGCGTCACGCTAGTAAAGTTTTGATGGATGAGGATGGCAATCAAGGTGAAGACGATTGTGGACAATGGAGATCTAGTTGAAAATCAATGGAAGACAATAAAAGAAATAGTGACGACAACCTTTCTGGAGGGTTTAAATCTCAGGAAACATCAACACAAAGAATGGATTTTCACTGAGACCTAACGTAGAAATCAAGAAAGGAAAGAAAAGAAAGCTGCAGTCAACACCACTAAATAGACACCAGACAAACAAAGGTTCATCGATGATTTGACCAAAGAGGCTGCAGGGGATGGAAATTTAAAGGAACTGTATGACATTACAAGAAAACTCTCAGGAAAATACAACAAGCCAGAAAGACCAGTCAAAGATAAAGAAAGGAGTCCAATAAGAGAAATTGGTGGACAACAAAGGAGATGCGTGAACAACTGCTAAACCAGCCTGTGACCTATTCACCACCAGAGATACAGCCAGCTGACAAAGACTTGCAAATCGATTGTTGTAAACCAACTAAAGAAGAAATACGGTAAGCTATTTAACAATTAAAAATTGGAAAGGCAGTAGGACCAGACAACATCCCCGCAGAAGCACTAAAGGCAGATATGGAAACAATAGTCAGCAACTTCTACCCTTTGTTTGGACAGATCTGGGAAGAAGAAAAGTTACAATATGACTGGAAGGAGGGATATCTCATAAAGATCCCCAAGAAAGGTGACTTGAGCAACTGTGCAAGTTATACAGGAATAACATTACTCTCGGAAAAGTATTCAACAGAATAATCTTGAACAGACTGAAGGAACAATTTAACACTCAACTGTGAGACCAGCAAGCTGGCTTTCACAAGGACAGATCTTCCACAGACCAAATTGCAACACTGTGCATCATCATTGAACAGTCCATGGAATGGAGCTTTCCTCTCTATATTAACTTAATTGACTACGACAAGGCATATGACAGCGTGAACATAGAAAGCCTTTGAAAAGGCTTGTAAGGCTCATTTGGATAAACTCCTTACGAGGGAATGACCTACAAGATAGTCCATGGAGGACAACTCACCAATGCTTTTGAAGTGTGTGACAAGGTTGCCTGCTGTCTCTACTTCTGTTCCTGCTAGTCATAGACTGGGTCATGAAGACATACATAGTGGGACGAAGACATGGAGTGGACACCTTGGAGACAGTTTGATGACCTAGACTTTGCAGATGATCTAGCCTTACTCTCCCTTACACAACAGCAGATGCAAGAGAAGACAGTGTAGCTGCCACTTCAGCTCAACTTGGACTAAAAATCCACAGAGGAAAAAGCAAAGTACTGAAGGCAACCACAACAAACAAAATTCCAGTCATTGTTGCAGATGAAACTTTGAAAGAGATGGAGAACTTCACCTACTTGGGCAGAGTCATTGACAAGCAGGGTGGTACGGATGCCGACATCAAAGCCTGAATAGGCAAAGCCAGAGCTGCTTTCATCCAGTTTAAGAAAATCTGGAACTCCAAGGACACTAGAAACTAAAATCAAAATTTTCAACACCAATGTCAAGTCAGTCCTTCTGTATGGATCTGAGACTTGGAGGACGAATGCGAATATTATCAACTAGGGATGCACCAATACAATTTTTTAAGGACCGAGTACGAGTACCGATACCGATGCCTGTACATTTATTAATTTCTTTTTTTTTTTGGGGTGATGTGGCAGTTTTCCCTAATGAATGTAGGACAGTTTTTTTTATTATAACTCCAATGAAAAAAAGTAATAATTTTTATGTGCTTGTCACAAACTTAAAGCACAAATTTCACAGTGTCCAATAACCTTCAAAGGGCATAATTACCAAAGTCATAAAAAAACAAAAACAAACATCAAGTCTTTTTTAACCTGCCTTTCAAATAGTGCTAAACAGATATTACAGAACAAATGTTTATAATGTAACACTGTGAACCAATGTAAACAACCTAGGGTGACCAGATTTCCCACGGGAGTGGGCAATATGACCATGATTTTGACCAGAAATGATGATGACCAGAAATGTTATTTCACTATAAATTATATATATATATTAATGACATTATGACAAGACAAATATTTAATTAGGCTACTGTCATTTTAAGACCGAATCCATGGATGTAATATCTGACACATATCCTGTTTTCACCCACCTGTTTACATCCACTTAAGCAATAACCGACTATATTTAAGTGAAATACTCCACACGATGGACATTTTGACAACTATTTGTGCATTTGACCATTCAGGTGCAATGAGAAATTATCGCGCGCTGACTGAGAGAACTGGGATGGCGCGCTGTCTGAAAGATCTGGGATCGTGAGTGAGAGAGAGAGAGAGAGCAAGAGAGAGGGGGGGAGCATTTCTGGTCTGTGTCATTCAGCGCGATTTGCATGCAGTTCGCAATGTGTGTGTTGTCATCATTAATTTTGAAGTATCTCCACACCCCTGAGGCTGACACTGTTTCTGCTGCTGCTGCCGGAGTCTCTGTGCACGGAAAATTCTGTGAGTTATATCACGTGAGGTATCAGTCTTTGGTATCGGGGGTATTTTTACGAGTACGAGTACAAATACATGAGCTTGGTATCGGGCCCGATACCGATACTGGTATTGGTATCGATGCATCCCTATTATCAACAAAGTTCAGACCTTCAACACCTGTCTAAGAAAAATCCTCCAAATGTGCTGGCCAAACACAATCAGTAACAGGGATTATGTGGCACAAAATATTACAGCTCCCAGTCCAGGATAAATCACAAAGAGTCGCTGGCACTGGATAGGCCACACCCTCTGGAAACCAACATCAGACATCACAAGGCAAGCCCTTACCTGGAATCCAAGGAAAAAGGAAAAAAGGAAGAAAAACACCTGGCGCCAAGACCTTGAGGTGGATTGCAAAATGATGGGTTACACCTGGAGCGAGGCTGAGAGGAAAGCCCAAAAATAGAGATGCCTGACGAGCCCTGGTTGATGGCTATACCCCAAAAAGGGTGGAAAGGCGAAGTAAGTACAGGAGTCATACAGTAAGCACGCGTGAGTCTGTTTTATCGACGTGCAAACAAACCATGTATATGCGCTCTTGATGCACTGATAGCACATTGTATTTATGCACAGACACATTCACGCTGTTTCCACGCACATTCAGGATAATGTTTTCATTTGTCATGTGTATGATGCTGTGTTTAGTAATTCTGAATGGATCCGTTCACTATATGCAGTCAGGTCAAGGCGGTACATTGGTTTAGTGTTTTTTTTAGTGGTCCTGTTCGGTATTGCAACTTGACGTGTCTAAAATGTTGCACTGTACACATACTATACACTGTATTCTGAAAAGGTTTTTCTGTAATGTTGTTTTCTTTTTATCATGGGTGCTTTGGTGTGCATAATTTTATGAATTATATGAACTCCTTATATCATTTGGTTATTTGTTGTACTTTTGGAGTCTCCAAGTATGCTTTTTGGAAAGATATCTAAATTTACCTTGAAAAAATCTTACAGAAAATACAGTTTTGTTAGAATCAGATGGTTTACTTTGCTGGATATAGCAAATGATGACAAAATGAACATGTTAAACAAGATAAATGGTGTATGCTTAATTTCACGATGAGTGTGCGATTAAAAAGGGTGCGATTAATCGCGATTAAATAAAAAAAACCACATTTTTTAACAAAATATGCATAAAGATAAATTTAATTATCTGTGACTTTCTAAAAACACATTAGCAAAACCAAAGTTTCTACTACTAAGAAGTATGTGGGAGTGTTAGAATTCACACATGCTGTGTCTGCCATTTTCACGCTCACTGAAAATGGGAAAATTTTCAACAATTAAACTAGAACTCCACTACATCCTCACTGGAATAAAAGTGAGGAGACAGCTTTGCTCAAAATATAGCTACATAACATTTAGACACAACAGATTCAACAATGAAAACACATGCAGCAATATGAGTAACTCCTACTTTACAACTTTCAAATGAAAATGATCACATCATCATGAAAAAAACTGCTGCAATGTGAAAAACAAATTTGCTACAGACTGATGGACAAAACATTATATTGTGTTGCAATGTGGCTACCTCAAAATTATGTAATATTGTGAGTGAGGCTTGTTGTGTTGACATCACAGAGGAGGAAAACAGAAAATACCGATCAGCCCTCAAATATAAAATTGGTCCCTACATCACCGGCCCTCATGGGCAGAACAGCCTGTCCCAAAAAGCCATCTTTCAGTCTGTTAGCAACCTTTCATGGACTGAAGCCTGGGAGACTTGCGGCCGTGGTGAGTTCACTGTTTGGACAGGGGTTTGTGTGTTTATGTGTGTTTGTGCATGTGTGGCAGGGGAACCTTAAATTTGTAGTGTAACATCAACATTGAGGCACATTTAGCTGAGAGCATAAACAAACAGACACGGCACATACATACCAACAAACCCAGAGACGGAACTCCAAGAAAAAGATGTGTGCAGAACAAAATATTTTGGAAAAAGCATACTAACATATTACTCTTATTCTGCAGTGTAGCATGTATACTGTGCACAATATGCAAAGAATAGATGGATGGCCTACCACAATTGCCAAAAAGTATTCAACAGCGGATATGATATCCCATAATGCAACGCTCTTGACTTGACCATCAATTTCCATTGTGATAAATTAACTGAGTAATTTCAGCTCTCTGCCTCTTTTTTCTCACAACTTTTCTCATTATGACATAATTTAGCATACTTACGTTTTAAATATTTATTGTACACGATACCTACAGTTTCTATGCAACCAAATTGTAGTCAACATACAGTGTATAAGTAGTAAGCAACTATTATATTCTGAACAATCAATGACAGAAGTATTTCATTTATATCGTAAATATTACTTCTCTGTCATAAGTCACTAGAAATCAGAAGTCAAATTGAGTACATTGCATTGTGGGATACAGTACTGTCAGCATACTGCACATTTTGGGAATATAAACAGAAAATCTGCATGAATGCTGCAGTTGGCCTAATGTAGCACCTTTCTGATCTTTGTGCTCCTGGAAACACAGTGAACTGTGCCACAGCAGCACTTACTCCTGGGTTCCTGCACTGCAGTCTTCTTTACCCAGAATGCACTTTTATTAAGCTGATCATGTGCCCATCCCCCCATGTTAAGACAGAACTGTAGCCAACAGCAATACATGCACACATACTTCAGCACACGTGTGCTAACGGGCATTTATCATTTGACCTTCCATTTTGAGATCTTGGTGGAAAGGAGAGACACAATCAAAAAGGCTTAAAACACGAAGCCATTCACAAACTTTCACACTGACACACACACAAGTCCACAAGCGCATGCTTCCCACGCCAGCGGTGACTCAGCCAGGCGAGAGGATGCTTCTCTGACCTGCTTTTAGCTTCTCCAGAGGCTGATGATGTTTGTGCCGCCCCCGTCTCAGGGCTCGCAGGAAGAGGGGATGATGGCTGCTCCTCTTCCTCCCCCTCTGCTGAAACTGCCACGGCAGAGGCGTCCTCCGTCTCCTCCTGCTGCCCTTTAGTGACTAACGAGAGACACAGAGGGAGAGATGCATCCATGTTAATTAGAGCTGCACCAATACAGATATTTTGGCTAAAACTGCTAATTAACCCTTAAAGGGTTAGTTCACCCAAAAGTGAAATTTCTGTCATTAAGTACTCACCCTTATGTCGTCCCAAACCCGTAAGACCTTTGTTTGTCTTCAGAACACAAATTAAGTGTTTATGTCCGAACGGTGGCTCAGTATTATATATTATATTATATACGCATGCGTGTGATGCTGACACAGGAGCCGGCCAATACTGAGCCCGCAGATACACAGATACCCTCGGATTTCATCAAAAGTATCTTAATTTGTGTTCCGAAGACAAATGAATGTCTTACGGGTTTGAGACAACATGAGGGTGAGTACTTATTATTAATGACAGAAATTTCATTTTTGGGTAAACTAACCCTTTAAATCGTTTCACCAACTAAATTAATTTATGTAATTTATAAGGAACTACACACTACAGTGAAAGTATAAAATGTCAAAGTTTTAATAAGGAAATTTAAAAATATTTTGTAATTTAGATATTTTACTTGTCATTTATAATAGAACGTGGTTCATTATATCTACATTCGGGAAAATAACAAAATGCTGTTAAAAACAAACTTCACATCATTTATTTATGTTACCAGTCATAATTTCACTTGCACTTCTGTAAGTTCTCAAACACAAACAGCTTCAAAGAACATGGATCACTAATTGCGGTCCGATACTCTGTTCAAGGTCCTAGTAGGCAAGTTAGTTCATTCAGCAGTCATCTTGTTGACTTTCTTGGGCAGAAAACCACTTCAAAATAATAATAAAAAAAAGATCTTCATATTAGATGTTTAAAAATGTAGTTAAATGTAATAAATAATAAAATGATGACCATTACATAAAAATAGATTAATGTAGTATTTTGTGACATCAAACTACCCTTTTAAACATTAATCAGTTTTAAATAGCCTATGTCTATTCATGTCCATGTCCAGTGATTTTTTTATATATTATTTTACTGTCTCTTTATTTGTGAATTTGAAAAGTAATTAACTTATTATTATTTTTTTTTTAATTAATAGATTTATTTACTATTTTTAAGTTGCCCTCTTATTCTTCCATAAATTACAGGCATACAAATACTACTGAAATCTATTTGAATGGGGAAAGACAGAAATCTCTAAAATAATTCTTTAGCTCAAATGACACCAAAACACTGTAATTTTTTAGGTTAGTTTAGCTCTTGCTAATGCGTTTTGGAGTAAACAAACAGATAATGCATAGATCAAAAAGACGACTAGTTCTTTTTTATGAGCTGTTAGATTTATAAGTCAATTCAATAAGTCAACGTGTTGCATTGCTCAAAAGGAATGTTACAGAGACTCACACAGTGTCAAGCCTGAATGACCTCTGACTGTGTACCTTTGCCTCAAATTAATTTTCATCCATGAAATGTTTATTTATTATGAACCGTGCTAATTGTTTCCAGTAAACCAGCCTTTCAGTTCCAGGCCAATATCCTTCATTTTTAAAGATCCTGAATGACGTGTGAACAATGGCTGAATGTGTATAATGTCAACACCAGCCTGCTAAGCAAAAGAGTAGAAAGACCCAGGGTCTTTGGTTTCCCTTTTCGAAAAACAAACAGGAGGTACCCTTATCCATTTTGATTTATGGGAAATATGCAGAGCACATGTGCCATGTGTTAATAAAAGAGAAATTGTGAAAACTGTTGTCTCAGAATGTACACAATGTGAACAATTAGAGGTGTGAGTCACCTGTGACTAAGAGCGCAGAGTGAGCTGAGATCTAGTTGTGGTCTAAAATAGACCACATTCAAACCACAGCTGCAGTCAACCACCTCCTGTTGGCTACTCATTTCATCCACGGCAGTCTAATCTTACAGAGCTTCAATGAAACTACAACAGACACCACAAATTGGGGTCAATTTGCAAAGAAAACTAGCTACTGCCTGGTGCTTGTTAATGCAACGTTAGCATTGGTATAGCTCATAATTCGGTTAGAGATATTTATGGTTAAGGCTTCGTTAAAACTTTAGCAACTCATTCCATGTTTGTACCTGAGACATGAATTGATTTCTCAAACTGTGCGGGTTGTTGTGGAGAGGTGTGCTATTACTTTTCAAAACAATCCATCTCCATGTGGCAAATGATAAAATGAGTGAACAATCCCCAAATACTGAATAGCAACATGCTAAAACACTCAGAACACTTTAGCAGCTAAACTGCTACATGCTAAAACAAAAAAACAAAACAAAAAACTACCTCAACATCTGAATCAATCTATGCTTCAAACACTCAGAACTCTCCAGAAACAGTGAGAATGTGCTAAAACACGCAGAACACCCTATAAACTGAATAGCAACATGCTAAAAAACACTACCTTACATTGGTATAACAACAGACTACAAACAACATAACTGCAACGTATTAAACAACAGTAAGAACACCTTAGCATCTGAATAGCAATATGCTACACATACTCGGATCACGCTAGAAATAGTAAGAACATGCTAATAATACTCAGAACATCTTAGCAACTGAATAGCAACATGCTAACAAATGCTACGTTAACATTCTGAACTTTAATAAGCTACACATACTCAGAACACCCTAGGAATGGTAAGTACATGCTAAAAAACACTCAGAACACCCCAGAAACTGAATAACAACAGGCTAAAACACTCAGAACACCTTAGCAAATAAAACAGCAACATCCTGGCAACCTCTGCAACATTCTAGCACTGAGTCAGTGAGTTTTGCACAGGCAAACAAACATCGCTTACATTTTCTTTAGAAAATGTAAAAATGTAGTGGACTTAAGAAAAAATTGAAAGGCTGACAGAAGCAGCATTTAAAAAAAAATCTTTAGTAGTTCTGGGTACTTGAAGGGTCTTTCATAATTATGGTGCCATTTACTTCAGTGGTGACCTTGACACAAAGGTTATTTCTGAGGTTCAGGAGGCTAAGCAGTTACTGACAGCACCTTTAATGATGCTAGCTCATATTATTGACTGTGAGGGAGTGTTCCAACCTCCAAGGTGAAAGTGACTTGACATTCAAAGGCAGCATTAGCTCTCCTGCAGTGTCAAGACAATTCACCTGCTTATTATAGCTCTATGTAGGCTTCACAGAATGAATGAAGAAACTACTATGACAGTTTCTTCTAATTCCACAATGAATTTTCACCATGTGAACAATTACCTCTAATTGTTCACATTGTGAATTGTTGCCTATACAGCAAATAAAAAAATAAAAAAAGATTTTATCCTTACTATTTTAAGTTTTAGATGAGTAAAAAAAGCACACACAAATCTTTTTCTGTTTTGTTTTGTTTTTTTACATTGTAGCTTTTGTAAGAGATTTCTTTTAAAAATATTTAAAAATCTTACCCAACTACCCCAAACTTTTGAACGGTACTGTAAATTTGGTACTTTATAAATTAATGGTCAGTTATATAAATTGTTCATTTTCTTGCAGTTGATAATTGCAATTTAATTTTAATGCTCTGAAATTAGCCCTATTCGAGTGGTAATTGTTTTTCATGTGGACGTCTGTAAAACGTAAAAAATTAATTTGCATTGCACCTCAGTGATAAAACTCATGCACTCAGATGGCGATTTATTTATGGCGAAGAAGCGAGTTCTGCTCACGTGGTCAGTCACATGGTTGTCAGCTGTAAATAAAATGTCATATGCTTGGAATAAATTAATAAATTCATATTTAATTTAATAATAGGAAAATAATATCCCATTTCTTATTTGATTATTTAAATCTATTTAAAAATAGCAAAATAGACACGCTATAGTTTTCTGTCTTGCATTTTCTCTCAAAATGATGAATGCCATTTTAAAATTTGGAAATTAGCAGATATAGATTAATACAACCTCTTATTTAAATAAGGTAAACATAAAGCTGCTTTATTTATATTCTTAATGAATTTAATATTTTACCTGTTGCTATAATAATGACCCATTTCAAATGTTTACATGCTTTTCTTCTCTTTCTTCTTTTTGTTCTTAAGAGTCAAGATTTGACTTGACTCGCTGAGGTGGAGCAGTGATGAAATATTATTCTTGTAAATACTTTCCAGCATTTCAGTAACCTAATAAAAGTGTAGATTTTTAAAATGCAAATTACCACGAAGTGAAAGAGTTACCGTACTGTGCTCAACAGTGGAGAAAAAGGATTGAAACCATGAATTTTGAATTGATCCCTTCTTGTAAACACAGAGATGTGGATTGGACAGCAATTAAATTACCACAAAACCTTGGTGTTTGTCAAAAAAAAAAAAAAAAACGGTAGATAAATCAGCCTTGGATTTTTAAGTGGGTTGTGGGAGAAAAACACCAACATTTTGTATTCGGACAGCAATAAAATTCAATGACTAACCCCTGTAAATGCTGAAAATACCATACGTCCCTATGAGAAATAAATTTCCATCCAAATAGGGCTATTTTTCGATTTAATGTAGTTATCTACTTTTAACTACAAGTTAGCTTGTAGCTTAGCAAGCTGCAGTTTATCTTCCCCAACACTGGTTGTCTAGGCGTTGCTATGTGGTTGCCAATTAGTTTTTAGAGCATTACAGTTGCTAGGGTGTTCTGAGTGGTTTTAAGGTGACAAATAGCAGCACACTTCTCCTAAACCAGTGGTTTTCAATCCTGGTCCTGGGGTCCCACCGCTCTGCACGTCGTATGTCTCCATAATTTACCAATCCTGATCATCAGCTCATTGGGTGAGAGCTCCATGAACTGAACTGAGTGTGTCAGATAAGAGAGACATACAAAACCTGCATAGCGGTGGGTCCCCAGGACCAGGATTGAAAACCAGGATTGAAAACAATTTGAGGTATCATTCATGTCCACAGAAAAAAACATTGCAGGACTAGTTTACATGACAATGTCAGGGTAAGGGGTGAGTAAGAATGAAAAACAATGATATTGATGCCTTATTCGCATTCAGAAAGCACCACTATTTAAAAACGCCTAAAAAAAAACACGTTTTTAAGCTGCTTGTGAACCTGAATGCACATCATATCTTCAACAGAAGGCCGCCAGCCACAAGCAAGCAAAAGGGCCGAGAAAATGAGGGGAAAATGCACAAGATGAGATTTTAAAAGGCTTTCAGTGGGCATTAGCTTCCACTGGCTGCTGCGAACCTCAATCACATGCTTTGAGAGGTGGTGGGGCGACTCCAGAGCAGAAAGGCTGTGGCTGGAGTCAAATCCTTTCAATTAGAGCTAGAGAGCGGAGCCATGTGGAGACGGGCAAAAATCTCATCAATCCTGCTCAAGGAGTGTGGACGGCCGAGCCTCTTGAAAGCTCCTCCTCGGCCGGCCAAGGTTTGAGTTAGATTGACTGCACAGCTGGGAAAGAAAATCAATTCAGGGCTCCACATTGTGATTTTGTTTATCATTGGAACTGCCTCAGAGGAGAGGCAGACTCGCTCTCTGACTCTTGAGGAAGGGGGATGTGACGGCTGAAAAGAAAAGACTGACACAGGAAACCCAGAGCAGTGGGAAAAGAACTTTAAAGAGGGTATATGTGGGGGAGGAGTGAAGAAAAGAGAGGAAAGAGTGGGAGAGGAAACAAGAAGAAAAGGGTGAAAGTAAGAAAAGGAAAAGAGGGCTGCAGTTACCTGTCTCCTGTGTGCTTCCTGTTTCTGCTGTCTCCATTCCATCTGTGCTGTCTTCATCCTCCACCAGAGCTTTTCCTCGCCCCCGATTCCTGAGAAAGAGATAATTATTACAACGCTTGATTCAGCGAAGACTCTTTGATCATGAATAGAGTGCAACGTTCGTTCCGGAAGTAAAAACTGATTCATTATCTCCATAAGGAAATTGAGTTGTAATGACAATTTACAAATCTCAAAGACAGACCTACTGTGAGTTCTGAGGTTGTTAACTGATTTGTTAATTGTGACTTTTGTTGAAGCCATCTGTTTGCATTATTTCAAATTACTTACACTGTAATAGTTTCATATTTATTTTTTCATTTTTAATTTATGTCATTCACAATGCTTCATGGTATTGTAGTTCTTTCCCTCACTCAAGGCTAATACCTTTTTTCCTGATTTTCAAATACTTTTTTGCTTTTTTTTTTTATTGGCTAGGATCAATGCTGTTTAAAGAAGTTTTTTTAATCCATATNAAAAAAAAAAAAAAAAAACACTGAACCAAGACAGCTGAAAAAGTGGACAGACACTAATGCACTATATTAGTTAAATACAGAACCAGTTGTCTCTGATTCTCAACCGAGTGTTCGTAGCCCAGGGCAAGGGTGGGACGGTAATGTGAAAACGGTGTGTTTGTATGTGGGCACATTTGTTTACATGCACTGAAGGGGAAGTAACGGGTGCAAGACCTCTCATTAAAGCTTCCGCTCAATGGAGGAGCATCATGAAGATGACATTTCCTCATTTACTCAGAAGCCCTGAGGGCGGATACACAACCCTGCTCTGGTGTCACCACTCAAACCTAGATTACACACTGAACTGGGTTTCATCTTCTTGGTGACTCATTCGCACAAGCAGTGTCCAGTCATATTCAGGTTTTGATCACCGCACTGTGCAAATGCGGTAAGTGTGATGAGTAATTTGACATTAATTAGCCTTTTCCCTCTAATTAAAAAGCCCAAACAATATATATATATATATATATATACAGTATCTCACAAAAGTGAGTACACCCCTCACATTTCAGTAACTATTTTAGTATATATTCTCAAGGGACAATACTATAGAAATGAAACTTGTCTATATTTTAGAGTAGCCAATGTACTGCTTGTATAGCAGTATAGATTTACTGTCCTCTGAAAATAACTTAACATACAGCCATAATTGTCTAAATAGCTGGCAACAAAAGTGAGTACACCCTAAGTGAGACAAAAAAGTGTTTTTGTCTGCTTGATAGGACAATACAAATTTGCGTATCTTGTATTAGAGCAGTTAAAATTTGGTGCTTTGAGTACAATTCTCTCATACTGACCACTGAATGTTCAACATGGCACCTCATGGCAAAGAACTCTCTGAGGATTTGAGAATTAGAATTGTTGCTCTCCACAAAGTTGGCCTTGGCTATAAGAACATCGATAACACCCTGAACCGGAGTTAAGGCCTGTACACACCGGGACGAATATCGCGCGTGATTATCGCCGACGTTTAAAGGCCCCGTGACTAAACAAAGGGCGTCAATGTGAGTGTGCACACCAACACGAAAAACGCGAGGCGTAAAAGCGTAATTTTTTTTTAAAACGCCTCGGGTTTGTTTTTTTGGTTTGACGCGCCGTGTTAAAAACTGGCAGACCATTGAGAGTGGCGCTTTTGTTCACGTGCCTGGAGATGCTGAAGTTACAGTTAAACACGACTTGGTGGCGCTCAAGCACAAAACGGTCTTGCCGAGCACACACTGATATCAAGACGACGAAGAGAAAGTAAGTAGACGAGGAAGACCCCTACAAACTATCCCTGCGTCTCAAACAGCTCCCTACAGGGCTCTACGGTAACATTTTTCTTTTTTTAGAAAAAATTTAGGAGCACAGTCAAAAATTTAGGAGCACGTTCTATTCATTACAGGGCGATATTTGCCCCTTTAAATTAATTTCCTGGGGCAATTGTACCATTATAAGAGCAATTTTTCTAATCTTATTAAATGAATGCATCATATTTAATCAATTTCTTAAATTAAAATAGATTTTTTTTTTTTTTTAAATGTTAAACAATAAATTCAGTTAGGACAATAAGACCCAATCAGACTGTTACCAATCAAAAGAAATCCTCAAAAAATCAAACCTTGCACTGCAGAAGTGGCACAGAATCTCCATCTGAAGTGGTATTATTTAGACATTTACATATGCAGCTCACTGGTAAATAATGTTGTATGATTGCTTTTAAATATAATTTTTTTAATTTAGAAAGATGTAAAAAAAAAAAATCTTTAAACAGTTTAATATTTTAAGTAAAAACAATCTATGTAAAGTGTACAGATAGGTGGCAAACAGCCAGTAGGTGGCGGTAAATCTTAATGTGCGAGTCATTCATTCAGTCGTTCAAAACGCAGATTAATTCAGGAATCACCGTTGCTTGGAGATGCGCAACAGTTCTGGTGTGGTTTTGTTTGAAACTGTTTTCACGAAATAGAGCAAAAACAGACAGTAATAAATCACCTAATATCAGCTCGTTTATTGGACTTCAATCAGATCAGTAAGTATCACATTTTCAATCATGCCAATACTCGGAGAAACAGGAGTATACTCGTGTGATGTTACTTACATACTGCTGTTGTAGCTGTTCAGCTGCAACACCGGTTACATCACTTCAACACTTCACTTGCCCACCATGACCGCAGCAACGCCATCCATCGTCATTTATAGAAATAATAATCATTTAGTTTAGTAAGAAAATAGACAGTTAAAACGGAGCGCATCTGCTTAATTCAGTGAGCAGCAGGAGTCAGATTTCAATTCACTTCACCCAGTTCGCCTCATTTTTCGGAATGACAAGACGAGGGAGGAAAATTTGGTTGACAAGCGAAATGTAAAAGCGCATATTTAAGCGAGTTTGTCATTGTACTGTTTTTTTGTTGTTTTTTTTCATTAAGAATAATAATGAACCCACCCACCCATCAAGAAATATAGTTGAGAATGTCTATTTCATAAATGTTTATTTGCACTACCGTTTCTGACTACCATCTCTCATATGTAATATATGCCATTTAATATCTGCATTTTTATCTTATTTAACTTTATTAATATCGTAAATATGTTTATTTGCACTACCGTTAAGCACAAGCGCCACATACTGTCAGGGAGTGAATTTGCATGTTCACTCTGCGCATAACCAGTGAAAATCTCTTGGGTATGAACACAAAAAACATCTCGAAAAACGCTGGCGATAAACACGTGCGATATTCGTCCCGGTGTGCACAGGCCTTTACAGTACAGTGGCCAAGGACATACAGAGGTTTTCCAAGACGGGTTCCACTCGAAACAGGCCTTGCAAGGGTCGATCAAAGTAGTTGAGTCCTCGTGCTGTGCGTCAGGTGCCGAAGCTGGCTTCAAAAAACAGACGCATGAGTGCTGCCAGCATTGCTTAAGAGTTGCAGAAGCGGAAGGTCAGCTTGTCAGTGCTCAGACCATACGTTGCACACTGCAGCAAGTCGGTTTGCATGGCAGAAAGAAGCCTCTTTTGAAGCTGGCTCACAAGAAAGCCCGCAAACAGTTTGCTGAAGACAACCTGTCCAAGAGCATGAATTACTGGAACCATGTCCTGTGGTCTGATGAGACTAAGATAAACTTGTTTGGCTCAGATGGTGTCCAGCATGTATGGCGACGCCCTGGTGAGAAGTACCAAGAAAATTGTGTCTTGCCTACAGTCAAGCATGGTGGTGGTAGCATCATAGTCTGAGGCTGCATCAGTGCTGCTGAGACTGGGGAACTGCACTTCATTGAGGGAAACATGGATTACAACATATACTGTGACATTCTGAAGCAGAACATGATGCCATTACTTCAGAAACTGGGCCGAACGGCAGTTTTCCAACACGATATCAACCCCAAACACACCGCCAAGAAGACAACTGCCTTGCTGAGGAAGCTGAAGGTGAAGGGGATGGAGTGGCCAAGTATATCTCCAGACCTGAACCCTATTGAGCACCTGTGGGGCATCCTCAAGCGGAAGGTGGAGAAGCGCCATGTGTCTAACATCCAGCAGCTCTGTGATGTCATTATGGAGGAGTGGAAGAGGATCCCAGCAATAACCTGTGCAGCTCTGGTGAACTCCATGCCCAGGAGGATTAAGGCAGTGCTAGATAACAGTGGTACTCACACAAAATATTGACACTTTGGTCACAGTTTTGACATGTTCACTTTTGTTGCCCTCACTTTTGTTGCCAGTTATTTAGACAATAATGGCTGTATGCTGAGTTATTTTTAGAGGACAGTAAATCTGTACTGCTATACAAGCTGCACATTGACTACTCTAAAGAATATAAAATTTTCATTTCTATAGTATTGTGGCTTGAGAAGATATACTAAAATGGTTGCTGAAATGTGAGGGGTGTACTCACTTTTGTGAGATACTATATTATATATATATATATATATACACACACACAACCGTTCAAAAGTTTGGGGTCAGTAAGATTTTTTTATGTTTTAAAAGTAGTATCTTCTGCTCACCAGGCCAGCATTTATTTGATTAAAAATACAAACAAAAACAGTAATATTGTGAAATATTATTCCAATTTAAAACAGCTGTTTTCTATGTCAATATACAGTAAAGTGTAATTTATTCCAGTGATCAAAGCTGAATTTTCAGCATCATTACTCCAGTCTTCAGTGTCACATGATCCTTCAGAAATCAATCTAATATGATGATTTGATGCTCAAGAAACATTTATGATTATTATCAATGTTGAAAACAGTTATTTACATTTTTATTTCATGATGCTATGATGAATAGAAAGTTCAAAAGAACAGCATTTGTCTGAAATCTAAATCTTTTGTAACATTAAACACTACCGTTCAAAAGTTTGGGGTCAGTAAGAATTTTAATTTTATTTTTGGGGGATAGAAATACAATGAATCAATACTTTTATTCATCAAGGATGAGTTAAACTGATCAAAAGTTACAGTAAAGACAATTATAATGTTAGAAAATATTCTATTTTAAATAAATGCTGTTCTTTTTAACTTTCTATTCATCGAAGAATTTTGAAAAAAATTTGTACACAACTGTTTTCAACATTGATAATAATAATGAATGTTTCTTGAGCATCAAATCATCATATTAGATTGATTTCTGAAGGATCATGTGACACTGAAGACTGAAGTAATGATGCTGAAAATTCAGCTTTGATCACAGGAATAAATTACACTTTACTGTATACTGACAAAGAAAACAGCTGTTTTAAATTGGAATAATATTTCACAATATTACTGTTTTTGTTTGTATTTTTAATCAAATAAATGCAGGCTTGGTGAGCAGAAGATACTTCTTTTAAAACATTAAAAAATCTTACTGACCCCAAACTTTTGAACGGTAGTGTATATATATATATATATTTTATTTCTCTTAACTTTTTAGATAACTGGTATCAATCTCAGACAGGTTAAATAAAGTTGACCAGGTCTTCTTAGGTAAATGGAAAACCTACTTAAAAATGTTGTCCAACATTATTAAGCAAGTCACAATCCTCATGCAATATGGGGAAGAAGAAAGATTTTTCTGAAGATGAAAATCATGAAATGGTGCAATGTCTTGCAAAAGGCATAAAAACAACTAATATTTTGCAAAACATGAATATAGATTGTAAAAATGCCAAAAGATTTGTGAGTGATTTGGAGCACACAAGAACTCGGGGAAGTTTCTGTCAAACAAATTAATATTATTAAAAGGGCAGCAATAAAAAAAAAGCCCTTGTTGAGCAGCAAACAGGTATTTGAAGCTGCTGGCGTCTCTGGAGTCTCAAGAACCTCTCCATCCAGGCTGGCAGTTGTGCATAAAGTTGCTTTTCAGCCACCCCTAACCAAAGCTCACAAATGGCGCTTTTCCACTGCATGGTATGGTTCGGTACATCTCGACACAGCTCACTTTTCAAAGCTTTTCCATTGCATGATACGGCTCGGTACGGAACGGTGCGGCTCGCTTAAACAGTACCACCTAGGTTGAGGTTCCAAGCATGCCGTACCGATACTAAATGTGACGTGTTAACACTGCAGAACACTGATTGGTCAGAGAGAATCAGCACTACCAGCGTCACTGGATTTGAAACACGAAACACCAAACCCGCTAGAGTATCATTTGTTCGCGAAACAACTTGCTTTAAACAACTTTCGCATGCAACTTGAAAAAAGAAATGGCTGTATCGTGGTCAGTACATGAGGTGCAGACTCGTTGGTAGACGAGGAGCGGATCCATGGCAGTAGGGGCGGCGCAACTATACAATCAGTCTATAATCCCTCCCACTTTGAAGCAGTACTAACTGCAATGGAAAAGCAAACCGAAAGTAAAGCGAGCCGAGCAGAGTAATACCACGCAGTGGAAAATCGCCAAAAGAGAAACATTTACAAATAAAATCTTATAAATTTGCAAAGTTGGGGTCAGTAATATATATATATATATTTTTTTTTTTTTATGTTTTAAAAGTTAAAA